>JAMLFY010000014.1:18282981-18669192 GCA_030441495.1 Dalbergia oliveri | reverse complement strand
CTGATTACACAGGAATGAGAGGGTCTAAGGGTGTATAGGTATGACATTATACAATTGAGGATATGAATTGATTTGTACTACCCATACCAACAAGATGTATTTTCTTTTGATAGCCCATCACTAAAGAACTTCATGGTTAAACATCTTTGACTTGGAAAAATTTTGGAATGGGTGACCTCCTGAAAATTTCCTGAAGTATATCATGAGAACAAAGCACGTGAAAAACCCGTGTTAGTTTGTGGAGACAAGTCGTCAATCTATAAAGGAGGAAAGGATGTTACAATAGCCTCCCAAAATATTTTTGAAAACTTAACTTATATATATACACTTTGTGTAATAAATAGATTTCATAATAAATACAACTCTATATAAATGTGAATTTTGGATTCATGATGGTTGGGTAGCGATGCAATTGGTGGAGGAAATACATGTACAGTAAATTCTAATATGCAACTTGTCATATGTTGTTTCAAATGTTTGGACATATGGAAATTTGTTTGGCATAACAAATGGATTCGTGGTTTACTTAGTTTCTAGATTATAAGGGTCACTTTGTTATTTTGGGGTGATGTTTTAGTTTTTTCATTTTGTTGTAATTGTGTCTCCTTCCAATTAGTCCTCCAATTTGGAGTTTAGAGTTGTGCTATTTATCGAAAAAAATTGTGATTTTTTTAACTTTAGAGTTTGTTAGTTTATTTTTTTAATTGGAAAAAAATGATGTATTATCACACAATAAATATAATAAAGATGAGCTTTTTTTAAAAATAATATGATCATTTATATTAAGGATGTGTTTGGTATGGTAAAAATAAGAGTTTTTTTTATGAGCTTAATATGTAATTTTACACATAAAATTTATTTATGAAATTACACATTATACTTATTCATAATTTTTTTTCTCTACTTTTACCATCATACCAAATACCTTGCAAAAGAGAAATTGTTGAATGCTAAAATATTAATTAAATTGTTGACGCTTTCAAGTCATTAAAAAAACATATAGCAACATTATAATGTAAAAAAAATAATCTCTTATTAGTGATTTATTTTAAAGATTGCAAAGAGTTTATAGAGTGAGAGGAGTAAACTTAATTATTAGATCTTAAAAAATGGCTAAAAATAAAACATACTATTATCTAAATTTGTAAATGATCAGTGACTTTTAAACAACTTTTATTATAAATTATCCACACCCATGATAACTAGACCAATCCTAGCAGCTTAAGATTTGCTTCTTTTATCTCTTATATAAAAATATTTCTCTTATTCAATATATTTAAAAAATTTATACATATGATGTACAATTAATTTTAATTTTATTATCATCATCTATGTTACATGTTACTTGGGCCCCTACAATTTCTTTTCAAGCTCGGCCACTGCTTATCCATATGATCGTGTCTTCCTCTTTATAAGTTTTTCCCAAGAGCATGGTCACTGCTTCATTCTATTTTTTGACGCTTGACATTGAAACTATGGCATGAGCAAACATATAGCATAATCACGTGATTCTCTCTCATATAGTATTAATGGTGGCGAACTTATGGTGGTGATAGTGATATAGCGTTGGCAATTTCGCTGGCAATGATAGCAATATTTGGGTCATAACAGGCAACTGGACCGATATTGGTTGGTGAAATATAATTGGGATGCTTTTGTCATCTTTGGAAAAAAACTACATTGGATATAATGGCAATTAGAGGCCTATGATTCTTAAAATGGAATGGTTATTCGCTCAAATGTGGAAGGGATGGTATTACCTTCTTTTTGCGGTAATAGCATTTTCGTTTCTATTCTCATTCACTCAAATTCATTCTAGCACACCAGCCATCACATTTTATACTATAAATTACCAAGTGCATAAGTGGATTGAATCATAAGTGAGTTTTATATGTAAGGTCAGGGATTTGAATCTTAAGATGCTTCTTTTGAAAGAAATTATACCGTTTATCACCATTTTAGGTTATGATATGTCTTACACTTTTCTGCCCAACTTTTCTTTCATAAAAAAGAAATAGGAAAACTAGATAGCATATGTAAATATTTATTTAGTTAGGAGAAATATCATTTCCCTCAATTAATATTTTTTTAATTCAATAGTTAATGTGACAGTAAATAAGTGGTGGTAATAATGAGCTGGTAGCTGATGGCAAATGTGTAATGAGAATAACACTTAACTTCTTTGTTTTTTATTATTATTTTTCCTTTTTGAATCATGATATATAGTATTTGATGATAGTGTTCAGCTGAAGTATATTATTTTGCCAAGTAACTCTTGATTATCTGGTGCAAATTGATGCAACTATAATCGTATTTATCTTACCAACACGATCTTATTTGCACCAGAATATATCTCTTGATTATTTGGTGCAAGTAAGATCATGATTGCCCCTTTTTTTGACTACTTGTAACATAATTTAATTCCTTGTCATTGATTCATCGAATTCAAATTTGCTAGTTTCTTTTCGATAATTCACAATAAAAAAATTCAAGTATTTTTCCATGGAAGTGGTGCAAAACAGTGACAGGTTCAAACAAAGCAAACAAAAACAAACAAAACAGACAGTACACCAGTAAAGAACAGCCAAAACACATGCTCTTCTCATGCTATAATACTCCGCCAAACTAACAGCCCCATTTCCAGACCAATATTCAAATTCACTAGCTTCTGCGTTGGTATTAAAATACCAACTCTTCACTTTGAATTTGTATATTGTTCAGTTTATAATTGAGCAGTGAACTTGTGCGTTTTTTGTCGTGAAGTTTCTTTATTACGAAGTTATACAAACAATTGTGCAAAGTCATATTGTTATTGTTATTGTGTCTACACCATCAACAAACCTATAATATTTGAGAGGATTAGTTCTGATTCGATGAAAATACTTGAGAAGAGATGAAAATCTTTTGGTTTTAGTTTTCATTTTCAAGTTTTAGGATTTTATAAAATAAATACTAAAAATTAAAAATGAAAATTAAAACTGAAATTTATAGTTTTAAAATTTCAGGATTTCCTTCATAAAATTTAAAAAACTAAAAAAAAATTAAAAATTTGAACCAAATAGGCTCTTATGTTCTCAAATTGTGTTTTATTCATGTTCCTCAATTATTTATTGTTATATGGAAGATATGTATTTATCATGTATTTAGTAACTTTTAAATTTAAGTCTGTTTCAATTCTTTCTTTTTGTATCAATAAATGATTAAGTGATAGAAAATGAGACATAATTTGGATATAGAAAATTTTTATCACCTAAAAGGCCTTAAAAAGAAATATTGTTATTCATGGTCGTGATAAAGAAAAAAACAGTTGAGAAAGCACATTGCTTTTATGATATAGTGAAATGCTGAAATGGACTTCATTATCCATTAATTGTACTTATAACCACCTCCATTATCCCATTTTTTCGCACTTAAACATATTTGTTTCCTTTTTTCGTCAAATATATTAGCTTAGCTACTTAACTTTTGACGTGGCAGACACTGTGTACGAAGCCTTGAATAAAGTATATTCACCACGTAACACTTAGTTAAAGTATTTCAGCACTTCTTTTTCATAAATAAAGTTTTGTAAAATTAAAGTGGGGAGCTTGTCTATTATCATTACGTATTAATTGCTCTCAGACGTATTATTCCTCAAACACCCTTAGAGTTATTTTAATGATTAAAACCCAATCGAAAAACATATAAACTAGCTAAAAAAGCATGGATAGAACCGTGACACTAGCATTTTTTAATCACACATTTAACAAATTAAAAAGAGTAAGTTGTAAACTACAACCAAAAAATCGATCCAGGTAAAAAAAAGTTGAAATTATTTTATAAGCCTAATGTGATTATGTGAATCATGAATGCTTCAAACATGTCAACGAAGCCCATGCTAGCTTTTCAGTTCAAATTACATCAGTTCTTGAAAAATCATTGCCAAATGAATGTTGTTTCTTATGGGGAAGTTTAAAACTGAATGTTTTGACGCTACTGTCGAAATCAAGCGCTCGTTTTTTACGTTGTATTAGATATAATAGAATAAACTAATACAATATATAATAGCTTTATTTGTTACTTAATATGGTCAATGTATTATATAATTTATCTATCAAATCTCCTTTATACGTTAAAATGATAAATCATTTAATCAAGTCTAGAGAGGTAGAATAAGTTTTTATTAGCTTTTAATGTATAAGATTTATTTTTCTTATTTAATTAAATAATAATAAATAATATAATAGAAAAATAATTATTAAATAAATAAGTTAAAATAATAAATATTTAAATTAAAATAAATAATAATTAAATGATACTAAATAATATTTAGTAGAAAAGTAAAACTAAAATGGTTATTTAATATTTTATTTAATGTTATAATTTAATATTTATTATTAAATTAAAGTTTAAGTAAATTATGATAAAAAATACTATAATAATCTTAAATTAAATAAATAAAGAGATTATTTTTACATTTTTTTATTTATTGAAATTATGAATAGTTATAAAATATTTAAATAAATAATAAATAATATTTTACATAAATTAAAATTGTAAATAATAATACATTTTTAAAAAATATATTTAAATAAATAATTAAAATATTGTTTTATTTTGATTCAATATTTATTTATAATTTGAGTTATTTTTAAATAAATAATAATATTATATATTTTAAATAATATATAAATAATTGATAAAATTATTATTTTATTTTATTTAATATTTATGTATAATTAAATTATTTTTAAATAACTGATAATATATATATATATATATATATAATATAAGGATTGTTTGGAATTGTTTTTATTTTTTGTTTTTGTTTTTGAAAACAATTTTGAAAACTGTTTTGGGTAGCAATTAATAAAACTAACTAATTATAATTGTATCATCTCATTCTTTCTTGTTCTAAAAAATAGAATTTTAAAAATATTTTTAAGTCATTTTCTAATTTTTACTTTTAAAATACAAAACCCATTTTTTTGTTTTAAAAATCAATCTAAAAAGAATAACCAACCAAATAAGTTTTTTTTTATTTTTAAAAACTGAAAATTTTTCTACAAAACACTTTCCAAACAGCCCCATAATATCTTATACAATGTCATATCTAACATTATATAGTATTAAAAATTTATCAAGTTTTATTTTTTAGATCTTATAATGTCAGGCCAAATGGCCCCAAATGTTTGTCTTTGATTTGATGATTTATGCTTTAACAACAATGTTTGTCCGTGAATGCAACTGGCAACTTCTTCCATCTTTGAACCATTTCCAAATGCTTTGAATTTCATCTATTTGTTCTCAAGTGTATAGTACTGGTGCAGGAGGCTACTAAACTGTTGTTGTTTGAATCATATTGCTAGAGTGCTAGTGTCACGGTTCTGTGCTTGCTTTTCTAGCTAGTGTATATATTTTTCAATTGACTTTTAATCATTAAAATAACTCTAAGGTAATTTGAGAAATAATATAAATAGAAGTAATTAATATGGAGTATTAATAGACAAATGAGAGTAGCCACTCCCATTAAACTAAAAGTGTTACACTATAGAAAAACTTTATAACATAATATGTCAATTAAATGCAAGCCAAATTAATTAAAGTACGATCTGAATACTAATTTTTTCAGGACAGAAAAAAACGTACACACATTCAACTATACTTCATAACCAATAGGTCTAAAAATTGAGTCAACTTCAGCGAAAAAAAATTAGAACACGCTTCTCAGTTGTTATGATAGATTTGATGACCGAAGGAGGATAAGAACACGCTGAAGCAACTTTAGCCCTCCTTGATGATCCAATTCCCTAACTTGGATATTTACTATTTTTTTTTTAACGGTGGTGCAACACATACTAGGTATTTGGTCACATTTAGTACTGAATGTAGCTAGATATAGGTAGGATGTGTTTGATTTTGTATTTGTAAAATTAATTTTGAATAGAACTAATTCTATCAGCATTGATTTTATTTAAATTGATTTAAAGTAAAAGTGATTTATATTTGATAATTTTTCTAAAAGTTATAAAGCAAGAAACTTTCGCATATCTCAAAATCAATTATAGAAGCAAGGATTGATTTTAATTCAAAGCAAAACATGCAAACATCATTTACCTGACTGTCGATCAAGACACATTTCTTCTGAAGAATTGATTCTAGCGTGTGTAAACGTGAAACCAAACACACACTTCAAAGTTTGACGATTGAATTTAGCTATATTTTTTGAACATTTATCCAGACTCAGCAAATATAGCTAAATGCATTATATGTGGCATCTTGCCCTAACTAAAGATGGGGCATTGCAGTGTCGGGCCCCAATCATGAATAACGTGTCAATCAATATTCAGCAATCAACCAATCTTTGCACAAGTTCAGACGACTTGCCTTTCAATATGTCATGTGCTCCATGAAGAAGTGGAACATTCCCGAACACTTCCAAGTTACTTTAGAAAGAAGCGAGCCTCATCCCTAATGAGAAAAAGTAGTTTGATTAGCGACTAGCCTCTAACACTATATTTTGCGAATGTTTGCCAAACTGATAGTTCTTATGTCTTGCCAATGACATCAATATAACCAATTGGAACATGTTAGTTGTGAAGTTTAGCTTCATTTCTTCTAATTGTAATTATGAGCTAACCTTTATTAGTAGGACATCACCAAGAACTAATAATTCTTATAATGTTCACAATTAGGTCCTTCCATCTTACTTGTCAGTTGTCGATCAATAACCAACTACCATTCCAAAATTTTGGTTGTCACGGATAAACATGCTCGATAATTGATTTTAATCATGCAATTTTTACATTAAACCTTCATTTAGCTTCAATTCACAAAATCAATCAACACGATGGATTTGGATTCCCTAAAGTAACAATTTCACTTTAGAGTAAAGTGAGGTTTTATCCATAGATCAATAGAGTGAATCCAAAAATAAAATCTCTTACTTTACTTTCTAAAGTGAGTATAGGATTCAAATCCCAAAATGATAATATTTTTTCTCATTTTTTTATTGAATTTAATTTTAATACATTAGTAATATAAAAAAATTTATACTCATCAAATTATGCATTATCATATTAATAAATATAATTAACTTCTACATTCAATAACTTAAATAATCATGCTAATAAAAGAATTCAAATAGATTTATAGTGTAAAAAAAAATTATACTGTCAATATACCAAACTTAACCTCTTTCTTGTTTTATTTACACAACTTACATGTATAATTGTATATATTAAATTATATGCAAACCTAAATGACATGTTCGCACGAAATATTGTAAGAAACAAAACAAATTCAGATTATACAATTATCCAATCTATCTAGCCAAAACAAGTTTTTTTTTTTTAATTCCCTTTATAAGAATATAGGCATGCTTGTCTAGCCAAAAATTAAATTAAATTCTTCAGAGTGTTTTTCTGACCGTGATTTGTTTAAAAAACAAATTAGTTAACGCACTTTAATTTTTTATTCACGTATCAAATGTTTGACGAATTGAAAATTTAGAGTGATTTATCCAACTCAAATAATATGTGCAATAATGCATGGATTAAAATAACTTATTGATTACGACATATCAATGCATATTTAAAATGAAAATTAATAGAGTAATTAATATTTTTTAGTGTGAGATTATAATTAATGTTATTCATATATGAAAGAGAAATTTAATCCAAAAAATATATGAAAAATAAATATTTATATCCCATAAATATACTATTATGAATATAAAAAAAAGAAAAAGACACAATCAAATATTTGCGTCTTTTTCTCGTCTTAAGTTTTAGTAATAAGTTTATTTTATAAATTCAAATAACATTTCTATGTATGAAATGTGATGAAATCTCATGTAATCAACAGCATCAATTTCAATTTATTAAAAAGTTATGTAAATAGAATATTTTGATTAGATGAATGTCAATTCATCAAATTTAAACACTAAAAGATTTTCTTATTCCCACATAATAAACATTTTATTTAATAATAAATAATTATATGAAAATTACTTTTGGATCTCGGGACCATTCAAGCACCTTGTGGTTAATATAAAATCCACATGTCAATATTCCAATTGGAATTGGAATTGAATTAATCTTTAAAAGTTAAAACATTTCATGCATGCTCTTAAAAAGAAAAAATATGAAACACCTTCTTATTGTAGAAGAGCAATACAAGTACCTAAATCAAATCCAAACCTCAAACTTTTTCATGCAACGGAAGCAAGCCCACGAGAACTGGGTGGCTTCTATGATTATTGCACTTACACTCATAAATTTTCTGGTGTAGAATCAGACAGAGTCAACAAAACGAAGAAAAATCAAGTTGTGCATGTCGCTGAAATAGGGAAGGGCCAATCCCTTCAATTCTCAAATCAAGGTCGGTGTGGCCAAATTCATTTCGGCCTTAAAATATTTATTTGTACATGAATAGCATTAGGTACTCTGAATTTCGTTCGGATTTAGTTATTGTAGCATGTGCAAATTTATATATAGAAAGCTTATTCATGAAATTTTTATCCTCTATTTTTATCTATAATTAAATATACTCTTAGATGAATAAATGAATTATAGTTCTTTATTTAATCCAATAACTATATTAATTGATGTCAAAGATTCTGGCAATATTATTTTAGTTGTATAGCTTGCTCTTTCTATATTGAGAATAACAGTATAAATTATTAATATCAAACTATCAGTATTTACTCATCTAATTTTTTGGGTGGTCAAAAGTTTAGATCAATAAAAAATATTGACATCAAAATCAGAATCAAAATATATCTATTAACTCATTGAACGCCCACAAAATTACTCACTCTTATACTAAACTAACATAAGTCTTTTTTTTTTTTGATTGGAAACTAACATAAGCCTATTCACATTAGTAAAGTATTGTCATCGAGTTTTACAATAAAATTTGCCTATAAATTTTTTTCATTGAAATATATACTTTTTATCTATTGTGTCAACATCATAGAAGACTGTAACAAAAAAAACATCACAGATGACACCCATCCCACTCTGCCCCACCTTTGCAAAAATAAACCCCACTAAATTGTCTCATCTATCCCTCTTGGAATTTACATACCAACCGTTCACACTTTACTAAATTTAAACCCCCATAAATTCCACGTTTCATTCAAGTCCATGTCAGTCACAACCATGGCCATATTTGTAGAGAAATTCTTAAATGTACTTGAAATGGACCTTATATAAATATATTTCATATTTAAATTATAAAATAATATTTTAATTAGGGTTTATTTATAACTTTTATTTTTAATTAAAGTATATTATTTTATAATTGAACATGAAATATATTCACACATGCCAAATTCATATAAAAATTTCTTTCTATTCCCCATTCACCCACCACTCCATTTCTCCCTTTCTCTGTCAGACGCACATTCACGCCGTTACACGTGCCCAAAAACTTTATAATGAAAATAAAATCACGGAACTTGTTTCATAGTACATACTAACGGGTGACATATATAAATATGTGGTGTGATGAAGAGTGCCTTGAAAAACAAGCCTATTACAATTCAAATTGTAGCAACAACATCACAAACACAATGATCAAGAATAGCCCACAGGATTGGCCCGAGCCTATCACCCGGGTTCAGTCCTTGTCTGAAAGCTGCATAGGTTCAATCCCTTTAAGGTATATCAAGCCCCTTAGCGATCGTCCATCCACAACTTCTACTTTTGCTTCGGATTCTGCTCCTGAGGCCAACATCCCCATCATTGACCTTGAGGGTCTATATGGTGGAGGCCCAGATGCCCGGGCCTCCATCCTTAGACAAATCTCTAAGGCTTGCAAGGAGTGGGGCTTCTTTCAAATAGTTAACCATGGTGTTAGCCCTGACTTTATGGACTTGGCAAGGGAAACTTGGCGCCAGTTCTTTCACTTGCCCATGGAAGTGAAGCAGCAACATGCAAACTCACCAAAGACTTATGAAGGGTATGGTAGCAGGCTTGGAGTTGAGAAAGGTGCCATACTTGATTGGAGTGACTATTACTATCTTCACTACCTTCCCTTGAAGTTGAAGGACTATAACAAATGGCCTGCTCTGCCTCCCTCTTGCAGGTTTTAGTCTATGCTTAAATCAACTTATTTTACATTCAAAATATTTTACAATCAAGAAGTTTATTTGAAAGACTTTTCAAAGAAAAAAAAAAGTTATTTATACAGTAAAAGTTGTTACTTTTTTATCTGCAGAAAAATGGACAAAGTCTTGGTTCTATTCACCACCGTCAAATACTTCATTTTTTTTTCCTCTTTGTCGTGCCGTTCTAGAAAGTCAACTTTTGGTATATAAATAATTTTTCTCTTGAAAGCAAGACAAATTATTTACTTAAAAGTTAATCAAATCCAAATGCCGCAATGATGATCTGATCATGAATTGTTGGCGTATATGAGTGTGTTTGGCATGAGAGTAAGAATAAGTGAGAATTTTGTTTGGATAGATGTAATTTTACACATAAAATTCATCTATAAAATTTTCTCCTCAATTTTCACCCTTATTTCTAACGAATGGAAAACATATATTAATCATCTTCCACGTGACAATAAATAATTGGTGAACAGAAAAATGATTTGGGAACATGTGATTTCTGTCCATACCAAACATACCACATATATCTTTTGCTGTGGTGCTTTTTTGTTTTCAGATGTAGAATTTTCCTTCAGTATATGACAAGCACAAAAATATTTGAATGCAGGGAAGTGTTTGATGAGTATGGGAGAGAGTTGGTGAAGCTATGTGGGAGGCTAATGAAGGTGCTATCTCTAAACCTTGGATTGGAAGAGGACTTCCTTCAGAATGCTTTTGGGGGTGAAGACATTGGTGCGTGCCTAAGGGTGAATTTTTACCCCAAATGCCCGCAGCCAGAGTTGACGCTGGGGCTCTCATCGCACTCAGACCCAGGAGGCATGACTCTCTTGCTTCCAGATGACCAAGTCCCTGGTCTTCAAGTCCACAAAGGTGATAACTGGATCACCGTGAAGCCCACTCCCCATGCCTTCATTGTCAACATTGGAGACCAAATTCAGGTTCACTATCTTTCACTTTCTTGATCTCTCAATCATGTCCTTATAAGGAAAGTTTTGGCTAGGATTCATTCCATTTTTTTATTCATTGATTCATGAATCTGTCACATGGAGGAAATTGAGGCGTTGATTTTTTTTTGTTCTTTATTCATGTTCTTCTACCAATCTATTTATTTGAAAGATATGATTTTATGAAATGGTAGCAAAGTCTCTATAAGATTATGACTAAGGCTGAATTTGATAATGCATTCTAGATGAGTGTTCATAAAAAATATAAGCTAATTTTTTATGTTTGATAAATAACAAATTTAGGTGTTTTTGCTCATGGCTTTTAAAAACCAATGATGCTTTTGAGAATACTTCATGGGTTTTTTTATAAATGATTTCTGCTTTCTAAAATTTAAAAAATTAAGAACTTATTTGGATGTGCTTTATTTTTATTATTTTTAATATATTTGGGTAATTTTTTTAAATAAAAATATAATCATTAGAAAAAACAAAAAATGATCTTTCTTATAACCTATAATTTTTATCTTCTAAAAAAATATCATTTTTATAACATTAAAAAGATGTTTAGCAATAAATAAAATCTTTTAATATTACATCCAAATATAAATTGGAGTTATATCCAAACATAAATCAACTTTTCCCTTTTAAAAGATATTAATTAAAAATGTCAATTAAAAAAGATTTTTTTAGAAGTATATCCAAATGAGCTCTAATATGACCTTAATTTAATTAATGACATAAATATAAAAATTATCCCTTATATCTATATACTATCATCATTTTAGATTTTTAAAGCATATTTACCAAAAAAAATACTATCGTGACTTTTGCTTATTGAGAATAAATTCTATTATCTTACTAAATAATGTATACTACCATGACTTTTTAAGGGCTGTTTTTTGAGAATAAAAAAGCCTATCAACTCTTAAAAAATCATAACAATATTAAATCAAGTCAAACTGACGTGGGTTCAATTCGTCATCGTAATAAACTCATCAATTTAAGCTTTTGAAAAAAATAATTTCATAATAGTCTTGTTATTTGTCACATCTCTTGGATGTTTGTGGCCTTCACATTAACGTTTCCGAGCAGACAACTCATTTCACATGCTTCTTTAATGTTTTCTAGCCCATATTTCAGAAATCATGCATTTTGGGCAGCTGTTGACTTGTATAAATAATGAAGGGTTTCGAGAGTTAAATTTTTATATGTATTTGAAAAAATTAATAATATCATTCAATCATATCCTTATATTTATATGATATTTTAAATAGTAAAGATAAAAGTTAATTTACATAACAGCACATAAATTAACCACATCATTAAAATTAAATTCGAGATTCAATTTAGATTAGAGTGAATGGGGTCACAAATTTTAAGGATTGTTATGTCACTTTATTATATTTACTAATAACATAATTGAATTTGGTTGGGTTTGATCTCATTCATGAAATTGAGCATTTTGTGGCCAATTGTTTGCCTTTTGAAAAGCTCGCATTAATGAAATTAGTCATTATTATTGATAGTAGATATCTTAATTTCAATCAAAAATAATTTGTACATCAATTTTTAGTTACTAATTTTTGAAATGCCCAAATGATATATAGAAAAAGTGAGCGCAATGGCAGTATTTGTTTTTCTCTTCTTTCGGTAGAAGTGAGATATTCTTAATTGTATTTTTGTTTGCACCATGACATCAGAATATGGTTAAGGCATGAAGTACGTGGGATTAATAGTTCGATTGATAGGGATAATAAAAGAATGTTCTTTTCACTATTGCATAATCAGCGCCTACACACAAGTGGACCCTGTTGGCCACTGGGTTTAGGATAAGGTCTTAGGTTTATTAGCATCGCATTTCTGAATAAATAATTTTATATTTTTAAGCTCAATTTTACTTTTACCTTTATAAGTTTCTGAGAGTGAAGTTTTGTCCTCTATGGTTGTATATGGGTCTTTTAGTAACAAGCATTCTTAAAACACTAGTCAAAGAATCAAAAAAAAAATTTCTGATTTGAAAAAAATGAGGTTTTTAACTTTTGAATTAGTTTAATAATTTAAAAATAATCAATTTTTATTTTAATTCTTTAATAAGTACTCTTAAGACACTTAGGGTCAATTTGGTTTCAATTTTTAATTTTTCACATTTTAGGATTATGTAAAGGAAATATTAAAAACTTAAAATAAAAATTAAAAATTAAAAATTTTTAATTTTTAATATTTTTAATATTTTTTTTATAAAATTTAAAAAATTAAAAACTTAAATAAATGACCCTTATTATCCTCATCATATATAGCTAGGACCAACTCCACCAATCGTATGCAATGTGACTACCTCATAATTGCCACTTAGACAATGTCGAAAAGCCCGCCCCTAAGGAAATTAGTTTTTCTACCATGATTAAATAGGGTGGAAAATCTAGAATCATATATTCTATTTCTGTCAGGATATTTACTTTTAGATAATTTTATATTTTAATAAAATATTAATTTTATTTTTAATACTACTTCTAATTAATTTTATATTTTTAAAACATTCTATTTAATATTATACTTGAACATTGTGCTATATTAATAAGTATATAAAGATATATTAATCTATTTATTATATTTTACTCAATTATTAATAATATTTATTATTTTTTTAATATTTATATTTATTTTAAATTAATAAATATTTTGAAAGGTAGGGAGTAACTTCTTAAATAAGGTTAAAGCATGCCCCAATAATTGAGAACTAGATTTTTCAACTAACTAAAAGTGTACACTTTATACGTGAAGTTGGGTTTTAAAAGGTAGCCAGGTGGGGATCATCCCTATCTGGTATAGATAGACACTAAAAGAGAGTAGACTGATTAGTTCTTATGATGTACTATGCGAAGATAGAACAAATTCACGCAAATGAAGACCCAATGATTGCATGATGACAATATTATTTCTACTAAGACAAAATAATAGCTAATGACAACCATAGTAATAATAATAACAAAGATGATGATGCGAGTTGGCTACCCATATGCATGATAGGATGTGTGAGTGTGAAAGGTATTTTCTAGAGAGAAATAATAGATCCTCCTGACACAGATGTACACAAGATCAATCTTCTTTTTAATCTGAAATCACAAATACATGTATTCAATTGTCCATGAATGCGGTGTAAATCAGGAAGATTTTCAGGTTAATTGTTAGGAGGATGTATTATCACTAGTTTTGAAATGAGCTTGTTACCATTAGAAATAAGGGGTGACAGTAAGAGGTTTATGAGTTCATCAATTATTTATAAATTCCTTCCTTTGTTTATTTTTCTCATATGGAATTATATTTATCTTATTAATTAATTATTTATTAGAAACTCGCACTTAAATTCTCAGCCAACCGTTGTGCTGTATAACACTGTTGAAAAGTCATAACTAATTTTGTTTGTTTTGTGTTTGTCCTGCAGATCCTAAGCAATGCAATCTACAAGAGTGTAGAGCACAGAGTGATTGTGAATTCAAATAAAGAGAGGGTTTCCCTAGCCTTCTTCTACAACCCCAAAAGTGACATACCCATAGAACCAGCAAAGGAGTTGGTGAAGCCGGACAGGCCCCCACTCTACAAGGCCATGACCTTCGATGAATACAGGCTCTTCATTAGATTGAGAGGGCCCTGTGGAAAATCCCATGTGGAATCTTTAAAATCTCCAAGATGACCAATATTATATTTCTACAGCTGACATATATTGTTTAATCACACACCAAACAAGCCCATTAGTTAAGATCATAATTGTAAATCTTATACTCCTTTGGTTTGCAATTTATTGTGTATTTGGACAAAATGGTACATTAAAAAATTAATATATCCTATTACAATTGATATTTTAATATATTAGTTTGTTCTAATGGTTGTAGCAAAATATATTAATTTTTTAGTGTATCAGTTTATTCAAACATATAGTTAATTAGAGACGGAGGATTACTAATTACGTGGTAGGGATTTGTTTGAACAAAAAGCACATTAGTTAATTGAGCTGCGAAGTGAGGGTACAAATTAAAATGAGATTGGATATAGATGTGAAATTGATGGAAAAGGCTTTTTTCTTCATGATTGGTTTGTAATTGCAAAATCTGGATGGTACTCAAAGGTCATTACCAGTTGGGTAATTATATATGAATGGCTTTTGTCCCCACCTCTCAACCGGTGATTGTGGCATACACCATAATTTTAGGGGCAATGTTTGATGTCTGCTTTAATCTACTCTATACTGAGTATGATGCGATGCTTGATAATTAATAGAGAGTTTCGAGTTCAATGTATTGAAGCATAATTATTGAATACACCCGTCTTTTTAATGAAACTATATATGTTCTATATATCGAGAACCATGGTATTCTTAATTTTAGAAATTTGGGTCTAAGTATGTTAATATCATATTGTATGTTAATAATCTCTGCTCTCTGCCTCTCTCAATTTTTGTTTGAGTTTGAAAAGCAAAAAGAAAAAACAATAGCAAATTACAATCATAAAAGAATAGTCGTCCCTGAAGAGGGTCTAGCCGTACCTTGAGAGACTTCTGCTCCTTTGCTCTCAATTTCACCAAAACATCAGCACTAGAATTTGCTCTCTCATTTTGATTGCTTATTAACATTTAAAATATCTTTTGGTCATTGATATTAACCCTTGCCATCTAACTATAAGAAAATTAGTTCAATTATATAGCTAGCTGACTCATGCTTTCATGTATTCTTCCCTTTTTATTTTCCTATTGTATCCATGACCGACAATAGCCTAATTCTTTTAAAGTGAGAGCTTTCTAGGATGATAAATCTTTGGTTATGAGACTTTTTCAATACACACCGCAAAAATCGAACCCCTTACTAAATACTTAAGGTGTTAGTTTTTCACAGAATCGAATACTAGGGATTTGGAACACAACTAAAAGGAATAAAATCAAATAAGGTTATTCATGTACCTCCCTAGAACTCATATTCCTCTTATGAATTGAAATGAGGAACCATTCCATTCCTTGCTCCTTTTAGTGACCATGTCAATGAAGCAGTGAGCCGTCAAGAGTTACCAAGGCTAGAATGGGGATCCTGCCATAGAATGAATTTTTAGTAATTTGATATTGTTTATCAAAGACTTAGGTCACAATGGGTCCAACATCATGATCTAGTACATTTACTATTAGACCCAAGCCTAATTATATATGATGACTTCTAAAATTCATAGTGAATCACATATTAACTTTAGGGACTTACAAAAAGTATCAAGTCTATCCATTCAACTTGTTTCATTAAACTAAAATCTCATCAATCAATAAAAATCCAAATTAACAGAAAATTTTAACATAAGGGCTCAGAACTATCAATTGTATTTGGCCTCATGGTTTTCATGTATCCTTCCTTTACCAGTGCTATCAAAATTATTTAAGGCCTTTTTTTTCCTTTTATATACATATGTGTACGTATGTATGTGTCTGTGGAATCATATGTTTTCTTGTATCTGATACAAGATAAAATTATGTTAAATTTTAAATCATGTACGTAGGTAACTTGTAAAACATAAAATATAAATTGTCTGAATTAAAGGTTTGCATCTAATTAATGATGTAAGAGATTCTCTTTCTTTTTTGCATTGATCACTTTCTGCACTTGATCTCCTTCTAAGGATATATTACACCTTAATAAGCTCTAGCTCCATTCAAAGAGCATTATCTCTACATCATGTCAAGCTCCTCTTTCATTAATATAATTGTTAATGAAAGATTGTAATATAGCATATACTGTTTAATCAAGAACAGTCAATTAATGGAAAGTAGATTGGTTAATTAGCAGGGAAAGTAATGCTTTTTCCGTGGTCGATTATCTTAAGCAGCTGAAAACAGTCAGTTAATAGATTTGTTAAACAGATCACGAGACTTGTTTCTCTCTCCATCTCTCTGGCTCTGATCTAACTTAATTATGGCTAGAGTTGGGTTTTTTTTTTTTTTACTTTTGAAATTATATAATGAGGTTTAAATGTTGAAGTTGAAAAAATTTGTCAGAATTTTATTATCAATGATGAGAGAATATTATTGGTCTTTAAATAAATTAGTAAATAATAATATTTTACTTTATTTAATAATCACAATAACTTTTATCAAAGATTTTGGTGGTACTTTTGTTTTATGTGTAGCATTACTTGTTTTTAAATTATAAATCGCACGTGCCTGATTCTTTTTTTTAATAATCTCCCATGCCTAGTCATATTCATGTATATCATCAGAAACATTATATATATCGAGATGAAACAAGTGTAACCGTGTTGAATTTTCTAAACCCCAATCATGCTCGAAAGTCAGTATTGTCAACTACTATTTATTAAGATTTTCGTCGTAAAAAATATATTAATGTATTAATCAACCGCTGAAAGTTTTTAATCACGTGCTTGAACTGTTCACGTATTATAGCGACTCTTCCTCTAATTAATTATTTCCTAAGGTCACTCATGTTGTCCTACAGTGGATGTCTCTTCGGGGGCCTACGATAAATTTGTCTCACAGTGGAAGTGAGTCACGCCCCAATGTAGAATTGTTTATTTGGAATTCACATTGTGGATGACGGGCGCATACATGATTGATAGGGTAGTTTAATTGGTTTGAAACTTTTTAAAGCAAAATAAAAGAGTAAACTATCACTTTTGTTTCTTGAAATTACAAGTATAATTCACTTGCGTTTCTGAAATTTAAAAGGTAATTACTTGGTTTCTGAAATTATAAACTATAAGTCATATTAATTCCTGAACTTATTTCTATTACTGTTCTATTACAATTTTGATGATTTGTCATTTAATGAGATACACTGCATTCCTATATGGCAGTTGATGTTTTTGGATATTGACAAATGATCCAATTTAGTCTTTAAATAATTTTTAAATGTGTCAATTTAGTCCCATATTTCAAATCCTTAACCCCTTTTTCTCTCCCAAATCATAACGAAGATGTTTAACCCATATCCCTTTCACCCTTCCCTTTTAATTTTCCCTCTTTGTTGAGACTTTCATCCTCCCATTACCAAATGCATACAAGGATGTACTGAGAAAATAAAAGAGAATTCGCAGATGGAGGAAGTTGTGGTCCACACTATCCGTGATTACCTCAAAAGCTGGTAACTGCTGCGAGTTGGGTATATTTTTCGCTAGACTCTAGTGGGTTGAATGATTAGGTCCATGTTCTATAAACTCTACAACTTAGCAAGTTGAGAGGGAAGTTCACTAAGAGTTGGTTCCTTGACATAGTGTTTGGAGGTTGGTAAATTGCAAAAGGTAGGTGGAATAATCTCAGTAAGCAGCTAGTTATTTTCTCCCGATTTCATAGGAAAAACAAGAAGATTGTCAGTAGTTGATTAATTACAATATCTTTGCAGCAAAAAAAAATGAAACAGAACAGAAGCTTCCATATTACTATAAAGACATTCACCAAAACCGCGGCTCTTTGCTTCATAGCCCTTCCACTTCTCTAGACACTCACACTTGCTCTCCTTTGAAGACTAAATTGGGGTTGTTAGGATTTGGGAGAGAAAGAGAGGATAGGGATTTAGGATGGGAACTAAATTGACACATTCAAAAATTATTCAAGGATTAAATTGGACCCTTTATCAACACCCAGAAACATCAATTGCCACATAGAAATGCATGCCATCGTGTCCCATTAGATGACAAATCATCAACACTATAATGAAACAGTAATACAAGTAAGTCTAGGTACTAACGTGACATATGATTTACAATTTTAGGATCAAATTAAATAATTACTTTTCAAATTTCAAGAACGAAAGTGAATCATGTTTATAGTTTCAAGAACAAAAATAATACTTTAAAATAAAAAGTTTAGATCTAATAAAAAAAAAGTTTAGATATGTGGCCTTGAAATCAGAATTTAAAAAAGAGATGACAACACAACATGCTATAGAGTTAAACAAAAGCTTATGTTAGTGCTTTTGTTTCTGTGTGTATGTATATATATAAGGTAATTTAATTTTGGTGATGCTATCATGCACTTTACTTTAACAATATGTATGATGAGCTTTGTCATCTTATGGCTCAAATTTAATAGCACATTGATATATTAATCATGAATTATGTTATTTGTATATATATTATATGAACACTATATTAATTAAATCTATCAATATTGAATTGCTTGAATCAATATGGTGATCTTTACAATATGTATACAAATAACATATATCATTAATTACTTATGTAAAATTGTAGTAATTATTCGAATTTAGTGAAAATTTAAAATTTTTACTCCATTCATTTCAAAATAAATATTTATTGCAGAGGAAATTAAAGAAATAATTAAATAGTTTTTATTCTTTAGAACAATTAATTTAAAAGACTAAATTATTTTTAAAAAAAAAACTATGATTGACTAAAAGAGTGATGAAGAAACGAAATAGTGATTAAATAGAGGGAGTGTTAAATATAATTTAAGATTGATTGAAATTTATTTGTGTGAATTACTATCATCATATGTTATATTTAAAAAATGGCTAAAATTTATCTGTATGGTCTGAAATATCCAAAAACTTATTTAATTTCAAAACCATACAAATAAAGTTCTATCTAATTTTAAGATTACATAGATAAATTTTTAAAAATTATACAACACATTAGATACAATTGATGTTTCAATACATCATTAGAGATCATTCAATAAATTTTTAAAGTGCATAGTGCACCTTTCAAGATAAGGTGCACCAAAGATCGGCCTTTAATTTACCAGTAAATTAATCTTTATTAGCTGATTTAAAACTTTGAAATTGTTATACCAAAAAAAAAACCTTGAAATTGATGAGCTCTCAACAGTTGCACAACATCAGCATCTGGGTATAAAACTCGGAGAGGGACAAATCCGTAGTGGTCGAAGCAGTTTGTTGATTAGTGTCAGAGGACGCTGATTAAAAATAGGATTTACTATTTTGAGATCCTAAATTCTTAAATATTTAAATATTTTATTTATAAAATATATGAATTTCATCATTTATTTTTTTTCCAACTCATTCTTTTTTATCACTTCTCTCACACTCACATGGCCCATATAGATATAGGTGTCAAAATAACATTACCATTAAAAATACTATAAAAGACAAAAATCTCATACTTTATAAATACAAAAATCTCATGTTTTCAACATCAGTATTCCCTTTTAAATCTCATAGTTTTTGAAAATAAAGGTATCGGTTAAATAAATCCTCCTTTTAAATAATGAAAACTGAAAAGTCTGTTGTAATCATCTATGAATTTTGTGCCTTTTACAATTTGTTCCACTTGCGTGAACTGTTAACGGGACCAAGTGCCTTTAACGACAATTAAGATTATGAAAGTGATAAGTTGATTATATTTTGTCTGTGACGTCTGGGACTAGAAGTATCTATTAGTATATTATAAAAGATTCTCCATTATAGTTTTTAATTATTTTACCTTTTTAAAATTACTAATTAGTTATCTAATTTTTAAGGAATATAAATTTTAAACAAAATTTTTTTATTAATTTTTAAAATTTAAAGAAAAACAAAATAACATTTCTACTCATTATTTTTTTTGCTGCTATTTTTACCCATTATTTAAAAATATACAATGATAAGTATGATAATTCAAATAATATTTTTTTAAAAAATTTATCTTTCAATATTTCTTATTTTTATATTATATGATTATTATTTATTTTTATCAAATAAAAAAAAAAAAATTAACAAGTATGTAATAGTTATTAGTTACCATCAATTTGCCAATATCTACTTTGTAGAGCTTGGTATGTGTTGGTGGCCATTTTTTTTTCATCTTAGTTTTGATATCCCATTTTATCAAAATTTGAGAATTTATACATATTTACAAAAATAAGGGATTTCAATAAAACTCGTCACCAGCTGTCGCGAGTTGTCAGAAAAATAATAAATTGAATATGCCACTAGTTATGGTGAATTGTCAGGAAAATTAGGAAAAAAAGTATTGAATTCATAAGTAGCAGTGGCAAGTTATCTGAAAAAGCGATTAGCTACATTCACTGGATGCAGCTAAAATCACTGAAAAATGTAGCTAAATGTATTAACCATACTCACCCAAGAGAAAGTTGTAAGATACAATAAAAATAAGGTGCGTCCACTATGATTGATGGCAAATTAATATATATATATATATATATATATGAGAGAAGTATAAATCCCCGGAATCTGGAATTGTAAATAATAAGACCTATTTCAAGAGAGCTCGAGCAGTTCTGAAAAAATAAAAAAGTGTTATGAACCACATTCTTCAAAGGATTTTTTTTTTAAATCGCATTTGATTATTCGCCTCAACGAAAAGGAAGAGATGATGAGACGGTTTTGTTTACTTTGTCATTTTAAAGAAATTTAGGCATTTGGCTACATTAAGAAAGCTCGTGTTTTTTTTATTTCTTTCTTAATAAAACTTTAAATTTGTTCTCCAGAGAGCTGTAGGACATCAGTCTGGTCTTTGAAAGATTTGTGATATCAAATTTTGTGATATCAATTCTGCTACAAATTTTTCAATGATCAAATTGATATTACAATCTTTTGAAAGCTATATTGAGATCTCACAACTCTTTCAGCGATTAATTCGAGGTTTCACTCTTTTTTTTTTGGGACTGAAAAGCACACTTTTTTCTGGTCTGAGCACACGTTCTTCAGTGAATGAACTTTCATATAGGCTTGGCCCTCCAGGGATTTTTAACTTTTCGTACTTGAGTGAGGCTTTTTTTTTTGGTCGAAAGTTAGAATGTTTATAACTATGAAAAGCTTATCTCGTACTTGTGAGAGAGGTTTTGTTTTGCTTTTTGGGCTGGACAGAGGCGTTATATTGAACACAAGCGTGATTCCAGAAGGCCCAAGTCTATTTTGGTCGTGAAACGGCCCAAGCCTGAATAAAAACATTGAGAACAAAGTGCCCCATGGTCGACCAAAAAAATAGGCCCATAGATTTTCTAGCTTTCAGTCTTTTGGGCCCTCAGACCAAAACCTGATTTGAGGCCCAATTGATGAGTCTTAGTTCAAGTTCTCATTAACTACTTTTATTTTATGACCACAAAATAATGAAAGGTTTAATTTTGGGCTATATTGACCCCAAAGTAAAGAAAAGTAGAAGAACGAACATATTTTATTAGGGTATCCAATAATGAATAATCAACACCTAAACTGGCTTTAAAACATTAAAAAAACTACCTTAAAGGGTATGTTTGGTTAGTGGCTAAAACAAGGGATGAAATATTTATAAATAAATTCTATGTGTAATTTTATTTATAGATATACATGGAACTCATTCTGAAAATTGTATCATATTTTTACTCCTCAATCAAATACAACATAAATTTGTGTGTAATACTTATCTTCAATTATTTTCACTCTTTTGAATTTTATTTTCAATTTTTGGGAAAGTTTTATGTATTTGATATCTTCCGCATCTGTATTAATTTCAAGTTTGATTCTGTAAATTTTTCAATAAGGATTGTGAAAAGTTTTGCAGCGCCCAAAAGATCTCTTGTTAGAACCCCTTCCTAGCAAGAAATATTTTCATGATAGTAATTATGTCCTAAAATTTTGTCTCTAGTTAGACATTAAGTAGTAATCATTACCTAATAAAATTTTGTATAATTTTTTTTTGGTTGGTCTTCCACTAATCCTTGTGTCACTTTCATTTACAATAGGATTTGGAATCAATCAATTCTTTGTACCATTTTCTTTCTCCCATCTTTCTCGGCAAGGTGCTTCATAACATGAGCATCCAAAGTCCAAGGTGACCTTCAATGTTGACAATCATAATTATGGGAGAAATACTTGGACACTCTTAGAGCAAAATAAACCATTTGTTATGCTCTATTTATTAGTTAACGCATAAGTTATTATATTAAAAATATAGAAAAAATAAGATACAAGAATGATCCTCAAAGATAATGTGTGAATTAATAAATGAATCAGAAAAATTATTTTTTTATTTTAAGAACACCTAAAATTTTTTCACATTTATGGCCATACGTCCAAAAGAGCTATTAAGTATGAACAGAGCGCACGATTCGAGCAATATAAATTATTTTAGGGTATATTACAACTAAAATAAAGTGACCATCATAAAGAAAGAATAGTTCTGTATCCTATAAAATATTCATTTTCAAAGTTTGCTCCTGACCAACTCAAACAATTGTGTGTGTATGTGTTTTTTAATTATTATTTGTTGTTTATATGGGTATATTACTATATTCCCGCAAATGAAAGGTTCTGGCTATGTAAAGAAAAAGAAAATAATTATTTTGTTAGGGATCATGTCATTATACTGGACCATTTAGGTTGGGATTTTGTCCTGCAAAGAAGCAATGTAAGATAGACAATGAAAAATAAAGTACCTTTTCATCATTACAAGTAAGATTGTGAAATTTACATATCATGCACCCTATTTATCTATATTTAGAGGATCAAGAACAAACCTATGAAGCCAGTAACATTAACACAAATAGAAATACATTAAAATTAAAAAATTATAGAATACGAACGCACATACATATAACTAAAAAATATATATGTTATTCAAAATATTATTTTGTATAATCTATACTTATGTTTTATTTTCTTTTTATAATATTGTTTATATTATATTTTTCTGTGTTAAAGTATGAAAAATGTAAACTTTAAATTAAATATATATAAATATGTGTTATTGATGTGTCATACAAAATTTTGCACGAACACATATTTAATATTATTTTCAAATGATGTGTGATTGCTTCATACGCATAAATAATGAATTTTTCCACTAACCCTGTTGATAAAGCTAAGAAGTGACGCTGCTAACAACTTTGGCACCCCATTTATGAATTATTTAGTATTGCTTAGATTTTAGTTAATGTTTTGTCCAATTGAAGAAAGAAATCCAAAGATTAATGTTGACATTATAATAGTTTTTTTTTTTTTAGCTGTAGGAATGTATTACGTTACTGTCACTGATTTTTTCACTTGTTACATTTATTTGAAAGTTACCACACATGCATTAAGCTATTTTTTCATTAAAAAAAAATTAGAGTAAGAGAATAACATTCAATCTGAGGTAGAAAAAAACTTTCAGGTTCAAGGTCATGCATGAAGCTATAGCTATGAAAGTATGAAACATTTACACCCTGTCACTGATATTTATAATATAAAGTGACATAACTCAAGAAATATGGCATGTAACGTGTGGCCTCAGTAACGGGCAACTGATTTGAAATTCAAACGTTGTCTAGGACCATGTTGAAAAAGAGATGAAATTGAAAGGAAGATAAAGGGTTGAAAAGAAAACAAAAGGAAAGGATGGACAACAATGATTATAAAGGGATGCAAATGAAAGAGGGGAAGAGAAAAAGAGCTTAATGATTATTCTAACATACCAGCGGTGTGGTGAGTCTGGTGACTGATCACCCAAAAAAAGTAAGGAGTGGGTGGCGACTCTATTTCAGAGACTTATAGAGAAACAACATTATGATCAATGGTGGGTCTCTGTGTGTGTTAGTGATTTGATTTCATGACCCTCCAATCAAAAGTAGGTTATACCAGTAAAAACCTTAATTTACTCCTAAGATTGAACATGTGCCCGTGGCCCTACACATTTTTATTTATTAATTATATTTGGATAGTTATTATTTTAACTCTCGAAAGGTTTTGATTATATCATTAATAAAATAACCTCCAAATAAAATTATATTTGCTAGCAACCTGTAAATATATATTTTGTTTGACAAATTTATCAAAATATAAATGGATTTCTATTTTCATTAACAGAAGTGGTTATGTGTCATGTTTTATATTAAGTTGACACATCAAAACTAGCATTTGAGTCTCGAAAGAATATATTTTTTGACAAAATAACTTATTTTATGATAAGTTGGCATAGTAAAACAATAACTTAAGCCCTCAAATAATTATATATTTGACAAATTATCTCTTAAAAGAATAATTTTTATTAACAAAAATGAATGTGTATTGACGTTTTAATATTTATTAAATCGTATGAATCTTTGGAGGAACGACAAATATAGTTTCTCTCAAAAAATTATTTTGTCTTTCCAGAGTTAAAATAATGATTCTCCCAATTATTTTGCTTCCCTCATGATTATCTCTCTCTCTCTCTTTTATTTGATAATTTCAATTTTTATTAAATTCTCAAAACACATCCATTCTACTAATGTTGGGGTATGTATAAGGGATTAGATGTTTCATTCTCTTAATCAAGCATCTCGATTTTGAGCTTTAATAATAGAAAAACCTCTTGTTCAAAGACTTAAAACCTCTTCTAAGACTTCTATCGGTTGAGTTGAATTACTCGAATTCTGAAAATAAAGTCCGGTCAATCGACGTGCTTCACCAAAAGAAAAACATATCCATCCTCTAATTTGACTATGCTTTTCAATTGGCTGCTGAGATATTCAGATGTGAAAAAAATTAAAAAAAAATATCTTGACCACTTCTCTAAGTTGTTCCTATGTGCCACAGCCTCCAGAAGCCAGAATTGCTTAAGAAAGCATTTGTCCATATCAACAACCAATTTTATCCTATTCATTAGACTTTTTATGCTTGCCCTTATTTTCAATCTTGTTTGCTTCTTCTTTTGTGCAATCAAACAAGGGAAGAAAGATATAAAATTGCTTGGGAGAATATTCGAAGCATATGGAAGATTAGGCAGCTGAATAAGAATATCATGAATAATTAAATACCTACGTCATCAATTCAAAGCATACTTAAAGTCAATAATATTGCGATATAGTAATCATACGAAAAATGAAAATGAAACATAAAAGCACAAAGAATATGAATATGAATAAGTAACAATGAAAGTCTTGAAAGGTATGAAAATATCTCCAATCAAAACTAATGTGCAAACATTTATGAACATAGCTTCGTATCATTAAAACATTATTTATATTTAAAAAAATTCAGACATGTAATTTTCATTTAATATTGTCATGAAAAGAATGAGCTCCCCATCAATAACAGAGAGAAAAAGTGACAAAGGAAACCCCAAAAACACGTTCTGGAAATGAAAAGTTCAAAACAGATTAAAGAGGAAAAAAAAAACACTTAAAATAATTAAAGCAAAATGGGAATGGTCCCATACACATGTTGACTTCTCACCATAAAGAAACAAAACAGAAAAGAAATTAAAATTAAAAACAAAAAAATCTACACATAACGTGGACGTCACATCTTATCCCACGTGTCAAATCCTACACTCCATAATGTTCATGACCCCACCAAAACATAATCATAAACTCATCCACGAAAACTCTTGTATGCTCTTGGATGATATATGCACGGCAATTCATTTTAATTTATTTTTTAAAATTATATAAAAAATCCTAAATGAGTGCTTTGGCTACGCATTAAATGTGTTATCAATAATTACGAGATTTAGCACAATTGTTAGTTATCTAGACTTCTAAAATATCTAATCTTATGTGTATATAAATAGTTTTATGGTAAAAAATTTATCCCTTAGGAAGATTATGTCTTAAACGGATTAGTTATTGCGATCAATGGTAAAATTCTATCGAGAGAAAAATGTGTTAACAAAGGAGTAAATGTTAATTTAGTCTTGAAATTCGCTTCACTTTAATCCTTGAAAATTTGAAACTAACTTTTTAGTCTCTGAAATTGTATTAGATAGGTTATTTTAGTCATAATCAAATAGACGTTAGTCAACCATTCCTATTTCCTCGACGTGACATGTTAAGTGACATGTGAATCATATGAAATGTGATATGGTGCAAATTAAAATAAGTTCAGATTAGTCCTGAAATTTTTAAATGTGTCAAAACAATCATTGAAATTTTCTAAAACTTGTCAAAAAATACCCAATCCCCAAACTTCTCCTTTTTTTACTTCATAAATTCTAAATTCTCAATATTTCTTAAATCCATTTAATTATTTCTTTCTAATATTTACACCCTACTTAGACAATATCCTTCTCACATAGAATAACACTAGAAGAGAATGTATTATCAACAAGCTATTGTTGTTGGACGAGTGGTAAACAATTTAATCCGTAAAGATAACGATATGATGGAAATGAAAGTAATTATAGATGCTCTATTTTAAACGATGCTATTGTGTTTACCCAATTTGCATCAATTTTCCTAAAATGCTTTCTCATCTTACCGTGACAAACCTATCATGACAATCGCGAATAATAGCTCTCAATCTCCATGCATCTTCATCTGCCAATATGTCACCACTGTTATTCAGGTTGTACATCTTAAGAGGCAGTAGTTCCTTACGATCCACTATCATTGAGGTGGAGTGCAAGATAAATAATTCTCCTTAGACTGATTAAACTTCTTATATTTGAGATGGTTTGCGGATCCATTTAACATGAGAATATAGTTTTTTTTTTCCTTGCCATGCTCAATTTCATTGATACCAAATTCTTTTCCAAATTGCAACTAAAAAGGTTTCAAATACCCCATTGATAAACTCCATTAATGCTTGATAATTAACATAAAAAAAGGAAAATGAATAGTTAATGTTGTTATAACTAATATTGCTTTTAAAAATAATTTACCTTGTTCATGCACTATTTAAAAATTCTTACAAAAAAAATAATAATCGCCTAACGAACTAAACAATTTGTATAATCAATTTATTAAAATTATATCATATGGTTTTTGTTTTTTGCTTTAGTTGCAAAGAATGAACATCAGTATGTTAGTACAATAATCGGAAGAAAACGTGATGAACTGAATTTGATATAAGGATACTTATTTGTTATTGTAATTCAATGTCTCATTTATGAATATTTTTATATATTTTGTTCATGTTGTTTTGCATGGTGAGAATCTGGATTAAACAAATTGTGAAAATGAGAGAGAAATAAGTATGTTAAAGAAATAGTAAGAATTTATATTTTATAAAGTAAAAGAGGAAAAATTTTGGGATTCATAATTTTTTTGGTACATTTTAGAAAAATTTAGAAATTATTTTGATATACTTAGAAATTTCAAAACTAATTTAAATCTATTTTAATTTGACGTTATATAGTATCCCAAGGCATGTGCCTATCATTACACGTTAGTGACTGTGGGATGTCATATATCACTTAATATGTCACATTATCAAAACAATAATAATTAACTAATATTTATTTAATAAGAGATTGAAGTGATACATGAAATGCAATCTCACAAATTAAATAGTTAATTTTAACATTTGAGGAACTAAATTTAAAGCATGCTTATAATTTTAGAAATTAAAGTGAACTATTAGTGGTTAACCAAGCATGCAAAAATGCAAAAACTCTCTTTATCCTTCTCTCTCTCTCCCAGCTCTTTTTCAAAGTTGGTAAGACATAAGCACCCTTCATTTGGCTTATGTTTTACACCGCAAAACACTGTCACACACAATTACACATTAGACACACAGAATCTCTCTCTCTCTCTCTCTCTTTCTCTGTCTACTCTTCTATTTCTACCTCTCTGTCTGTCTGTCTCTCTCTCTCTCTCTCTCTTACCACGAAGGCATGCACATCACAAAGTTCACAAACCATGCGATTTATTACCATTCTACCCTCTCACACCCCTTAATTCACGTTCCGCTGCCCCTGTACCTTTGTCACATTCTCTGAATCCTTCTTCCACTTTCCATGGCTGTGTCAAACCGGGTAGAAGCAGTTCTCAATTTTCTGAGAAAGAACGGTCTCTCAGAAGCAGAGTCTGCACTCAAAGAAGACATCATTGAAAAGGGTAGTGGTAGTGATGATGAAAATGAACTTGGATCCTTCGATTACGAGAAATTCTTCTTTCCAATGGTTCCTCCTCCGCCGCCGGTGAAGCTCCGGTCATTTTCCAGGCTGCCGGAGACCACCGGAGGAAAGTGCTCGAGATTTAGCTCTGTTTCTTCAGAGGAAGAGTTTGTTACCATAGGATCATCTGCTTCTCGTGTTTCTTCTGCAGGTTCTTTTTTTCTTTTTTATTGACCCTGTTTTTGAATTCGATTCAGTTGTTTTCTGATGGTGCTGAATTGCTTGTGTTGATCGATGTTCACTTTGTTTTTTTCAAGTAATGGGAAAAAGAAAATCTTTTAACAGTTGATTACTGTGCTCTGTTTTTTTCTTTTCAATGTGCTCTGTTTTTTACTCTGTTCTGCTGCTTAGCTGAATGGAGAAAAAAACAGAGGAATTCTTGTTGTTTTCTTTTTTGTTGCCACCGACGAAAGCTTTTGGTGTTCAGAAGTCAAAACCTGTCTTCATTTGATGATCATAGAGAGGTTATGGATTCAATTTTTTTATATTTGAGTTCCAACTTTGAATTTTGTGTGTTTGGTTTTATGATAGTCATAATTCAATTGTTTGGTTAATAATTTAATATTCCTCGTTCTTGTTTATATGATCTGCGTGATTATGTTTTTTCGTTTAGATGATATTAATATATGTTCTGAGGATGCTCTTAGTGAAAAGGGCATCAACAAATTTGCCTATGCATGCAAATGCAATTCTTTTTATCTTTGTCGGAATATGAAAAAATTTAGTCATCCTTTGCTGCATTTTGTAGTTTATTCATATAACAATTAATAAACTCAACTATGTTGGAATTTTCAAATCACTCACTTCTCCTTGTTCATAACTGATTTATTCAAGTCATATATGCAGAATCATGATTATTCCCTTTTCCTTTTGTTTAGTTGATTGACACTCACCAATGCATGAGAATAGAGCATACTAAATCCTAGTTGGTTTTGCAGAATTCATCAATCCATATGGAATCCGTTCATCATCTCAGACTCAGAATGATTCTGAATCTTCATCCGATAGATTGTCTCAATTCGGCACAGCACGTGATTATCATGATTTTGATATGCAAAATGAACCATATTGGTACAATGAAAAAGACGATGACTATTTCATGACTCCTAATTTCGAAGGGCCGGATTTCTTTGGGAGCCAAAGTGAGGATAAATTTGTCATGACAGCAGAAATGGAGAACAAACATGAGAATTCTCTTGGTCTTGATTTCAACAATGAAGAATTTCAATTGGAGGGAAATGATGGTTACATGGACAAGGCATGTCTTTATAATCATTCATCCTTAGGGGATGAAAATGTGTCTTCTTCGAATGGCTGTTGTCAAATGGATAACAATGACCAGTTTGAAGGGGCATTAGAGGGCAAGGATGAGAAAAAATTGTTTCCTATGGCTGTGAAGTTCCATTTTGCAAAGGCTGTGGAGGTTCAGGAGAATCTTGTAGCGGGGATCCTATGAACTTCAGCTACCCTAGTTTGAAAGAGATACGTTTGAATGATTTTCAGTTGAAGGTTGTTGGAGATTTGACCTCATTTGATTCTGCTCTAGAGCATAGTGAGAATCAAATATTTGACTACTACACTAAAAATGACAGCTGTGAGGGGTACAAGGGTCCCTATGACTTAACAATCAAACTTGCCGAAACACATCTACCAAATGGATTTGACAACTATGAAGCCCGAGATAGTGGAGACTTCACTGAAGTGTGCCGAGGTCCGGGGACTGTTGCAGATGGAGAGGATGCTACTGATGATGAGCTCTTAAAGTACACTCAAGAAGATGAATATGAAGTATTTGACCTGCGAATCATACACAGAAAGAACAGGTTTGTTTTGGAGATGGTCTTTTGTCCTGAATTTCAATTTATACCTGATATTCCTGGTGCTTCTGGTGAATAAATTGATTTTGAATGGAAAAATATTATTTATACTTACAAGGCATGGGACACTTGCCAATTCCATCTAATCCACTGTTAAATGAGATGTGAACCCTTGAATGAAGTTCACACCCCATCTAATGGTGAATGAGATGTGAGTCGCAGTGTCCCATGTATTGTGAATACAAATAATATGGCTTTGTTGAATGTGCAGGAGACTAGGAGTTAGTATAATTTGAAATTAAATGGCACTTTGCTGGGTTTTGTTTCTCTTATTTTTTTGGCCTTTTAACTTTTTCTTGTCAACATTAACTACGCAAAAATTCTATATAATATGACAAATTCTTGCACAAACTCCTACAAAACCATCCAAACCATTGATTATATTTTTATCTTTGACTTTCCATTTTGTATTTGCTGAAATATAAAATAACCACCACATGATGTTTTCTATTTGTGCATGTTGACAAAAAATTATCGTCAAATATAGTGGTCCTCTTAACTATGTTTATGTTGATTTTACAAGGTGTATTTATTTCCTGTGTAATTTCTCTGTTTTGAATCTCAGGTTGTATTTGAGAATTATTTGTACTCATCTATTATGGCATTTGCAGGACTGGATTTGAAGAAAGCAAGGAACTGCCCATTGTGCTAAATACAGTCATAGCTGGCAGGTACTATGTAACGGAATATCTTGGTTCAGCTGCCTTCAGTAGGGTTGTTCAGGCACATGATCTTCATACGGGAATAGATGTTTGCTTGAAGATTATTAAAAACGATAAGGACTTTTTTGATCAAAGCCTGGATGAAATCAAGCTTCTGAAACTTGTCAATAAGCATGACCCAGCAGATGAATGCCACATATTGCGTCTTTATGATTATTTCTACCATCAGGTACATCTTAAACACCAAGTATACAGCTGGCTTGTATTCATTAAAGGTATACAAATTTCATTTAGTTCAAGGCATAATATTTGAGAAATTATGCATGCTTAACAAGGAAACTTTATATAGGTTGTACTGCACTACTACTACTAGATAACTGAAATTAATCCTTTTTATACTGCTTTTAGAATCGCCTAGTGGAAATTTATGATGAACTCATCCATGTCCTTGCATCCTGTTTCATCTTAATTATTAATGCTAGGTCACTTGTCTTAAATGAAAACTTCACAGGAGCATTTATTCATTGTGACTGAGCTCCTCCGAGCAAACCTATACGAATTTCAAAAATTCAATCAAGAATCTGGGGGGAAGCATATTTTACATTGAACAGGTTGCAGGTTAGTTCAATCACCGTGATTACTTGTTAATTTGTTATTATTTTGCTAGTTGTCTAAAACACCTTTAGATCTCTCATACCTACGGTGCTTACCAATATGTAGCTCCTCTTGATTATAACATTGCCTTTCAATTGTTAGATAGTTAATTAAGAAACTTTAGTAGAATGGCTTCTTGTCCAAAATAGAGAAGTTGTCAAAGAATGATGATCATGGTTATTGTTATCCTTCTTTTCAGATCATTACTCGTCAGTGTTTGGAGGCATTGCAATACTTGCATAACTTGGGAATTATTCACTGTGACCTGAAGCCAGAAAATATTCTGATCAAAAGTTACAAAAGATGTGAGATAAAGGTTATTGACCTTGGAAGCAGCTGCTTTCAAACAGACAATCTGTGCCTATATGTACAATCCCGATCCTATAGAGCTCCGGAAGTAATGTTAGGCCTTCAATATGATGAAAAAATTGACATATGGTCTCTTGGCTGCATCTTGGCTGAGCTATGCTCTGGTGAAGTATGTTCTAATTTGCCTTTTTCTGATAATATGAAATACATTTTTTATTTTTCTATAGCTTTAAAATGAGCATAGAACTTTGATCTTCTTTCATGGAATTTAATCAGTTGTTCAGTTTGGTAAGCTAATGCAATTGAGGGCTAATTTATGTTCAGAGAATGATGATTCTTTGTTGTTTGTTTATCCTTGGTTCTTGTGTCTTCTGTAGGTGCTCTTTGCAAATGATGCAGTTGTGATGATTCTGGCTCGCATGATTGGAATGCTTGGTCCCATTGATCTAGAGATGTTGGTGAAAGGGCAGGATACACACAAGTACTTCACCAAAGAATATGATATTTACTATGTAAATGAGGTTTGTTTCCCACTGTTTTTTTCTTCCTTCATAGCTGCTTCCCTTTTAACATTAGGTCCACATATTTCATTTATTGTTCTTTCATGAAATCTTGAGTGTAAAAACTTTTCAGCTTTTGCTGCTGAACATATGTCACATTGATTCATTTATTTGTGACATGAAAAGTAGCAATAAGTTCTCCTCTAGTTTCTAAAAGAATCAGATTGCCAAAATCTTGTTGACATGATAGTGCAGCACTTTTTTCTGCATTTTATTTATGAGGGTTGGTTAAATCTCTTTAATCCACATCTTGCTCAATTTAAAATTGGGAAAATTGTACTTTACCTCTTGAGCTATAGATCATATGCACTTTAGGTCGTAAACTTTAAAAATATACGAATCAACCCCATGAATTTTCATAAATATGCATTTTAGCCAAAGAAATTGAGTTATAACCCTCCTAAATTTTGGAACATGAGCAAATTGACCCTCCTGAATTTTTCTAAATATGCAATCAAATTCCTTTAAATTTTTTAAATTTGTGATATTTCTGTTAACAATTGTTGGAAAAATTTACAAAAGAGTCAATTTGCATATTCAGGAAAATTTAAGGGGTGGAACTCACATTTTTAAAGTTTAGAATTTAAAATGCACATGAACTATAGCTCAAGGTTAAAGTGCAATTTTCCATTTAAAATATTTCCATGGCTACGGTCAATTAAAATCTTTCAGAATATATTAGCAAACGAGGTAAATTTGATACTGAAGAAAAAGTTAAATGGAATACTATAGCATTTTGGTAGAGAAAGATGTAGAGTAATTGAAAAAGAGTGAGTATATGTAATTATGTACTATTTATGCACAACAAAGGCAAAAAAACTGGCATCACATTCATCAGCAAAATCAAATCCATATTTTCAACTCCACTTCAGTTGTTTCCATCTAATCTCTAGTATAATACACAGGAAACTGATCAACTGGAGTACATAATCCCAGAGGAGTCATCATTGGAGCAGCACCTACAAGTTTCTGATACCATGTTCATAGACTTTGTCAGATACTTGCTTAGCATCAACCCAAAAAGAAGGCCAACTGCAAGGCAGGCACTAAAGCATCCATGGCTTTCCTATGTTTACAAGTCCAAATAACATTCTTTATGTGGGGAAAGTTGATGTTGAAATTATCCATATCAGTTATGATCTTGAGTCCTCCCCCCTGGCTCCCCTCTCATTTGTTTTCATTCCTACATATAGCAAAGCTTGCAATCACATTTTTGGTTTGTTTGTAAGCAACATGAAGAAAATTCACTGTTCTCAAGATGTATAATTTTTTCCCCCTTCTAATTGACAGTTTGTTCTTTGTACATAATTTCTGTCCATTTTTTTTTGCCTTCCATGGATTGGGAGGTTTGAGCATTGCCGAAATAACATTTTCGTGTCACCCTTTTGATTCATAGGGGCATTTAGTGAAGCAAAATTAATTTGGTACAATTGGAAAATCTATGTTTAGAACTTCAAAAGTTATCGGTGCTGCTAATGCAGATACAGCAACACAAAGTTATCTGTTTTCAAAGTAGTCGATAAGTTTATGTATTGACATCATGGAACCTTTTATTTAATGGTTTTTGTAACATGGGGAGTGGTTAAGGATTAAAAACAAAAGAGAGTGAATCTTATACCTTCGAAACATAAAACTTTTATATGAAATTTTCCTTCTAACTCCTTAATTATTGTCGATATAATTAGATGAGATGACATTGATTTCTCTTCGACATCATTTGAGACATAGGATAAGATTTGATTGTATTAATTTCAATTTTTGTTATATGTTTGGTATCACATATAATAGTTATACAATTAGATCATTTTTATCCTATAGCTATAAGATTAAATTATTATATCTTAAGAGATTTGATAACACCTAATAATATTATTTCTATTTCTCAGTCTCAAATTAATTCTATCTTACTCTTCTACGTTAGCATTTGTCTCTCATCCATCACCGATCGCCACCCACCTGCTCACCCACCTAGTAACGTTGCGCACCACACAATCGATACGATAAAAACTTATGCAATGTAATAGTGTTTCTTATGTCAGATGTATGCTCTTTTTCTAAATTCTAGCATATATAAGCTAGAGTGCCAAACGGCTTTCATCTTTCATGTCATCTTAAGATAATGCATATAAAGTAAAAGCTGGTGTCTTTATTTCCTGGATTATAAAAGAGATATTAATTAAAAACAGAAATTCTCTTGGTTTCGAAAATTATTTTGTACCATTTGTATGTGAGCAAGAGATTGGTTGATCTTTATCACTTTTCTCTCTCTTCACCTTTGTACCCGATTAGAAAAATAGGCCCTACGAACTCAGCTCAGTTACAGAAAACTCGATCAGAGGCTTCTTAGATTGCCTATGTGGCACAATAACCCTCTAAAGATCCTTTCCGTATTTAGCTAAGATATCTCTTACTATCATATTATATCTCTAATATTATATTATATATCCTAATAATATATGGAATATATATAATATATACTATATATATCTTAGGAATATCTCCCCAATTTAAAAAAGATTGACACTTAATTTATCATGAGATTACCTATTATTATAAAAGGGGCTCAACGTCCCAGGTAAAATTATCTATAATCCTTGCACTATATTTTTAAAACCCCTACATCTCACTTATTCACTAACTTGAACATTGAAGTGTTTTTGTAAGTATCCCTATTCATGTGGACGCTAGAAACACGTGCAACATTATCTTCACTTTTAGGTAAGTACAGCTTCTTCACTGTGATTTCTATCAATTTTATAAGGTTATGTTTGGTTAAAGACAAAAATGGAGTGTAATTTTTGTGTTTTTCAGTTGCTACCAAGTTTGGATGGAACAATAAAATGAGAAAAATAAAGCAGAAAAATTAAGAGAAAAATATACTTTCTTTCTTGTTATTTGGTTGAGAAAAGAAGAAAATATGACTATATAAAATAATTGTTTCTATTTTTTTTTTCACGCTGGAAACGGGTCAATGTATTCAAGCGAACTCAAAAGGTCCCACAGAGCCATAGATACTGTGAGGGGCATCTTCCATCCACACAAAGTTTTGACTGGAATGGGTAAGTTGAGCAAGCTCATGAGCCACGCGGATACCATCTCTTTGTCAAGATGTCTTTGGTGTAAAAGGGTGACCACTTCAACACAATCTCATTCCAACATCAATACTCATGAGCAAAATTTAGGCCCAGAAAACAGCCATAAGATTCGGCCTCATGCGATTCAAGACTTGGAAGCCAGCCCAATTACAGACTGCAATAATCTCACCTTGGGATTTTCTAATCACTTTTGACCAAAAAAACTGTAAAAAAGAGTTTCTAATCACGGACCCCACACCTCAGCAGTTGCCATCCAGAACTGCAACATCAACATCTAACTTCGGGGTTCCAAAATAATTATTTATATAGTTATCCTCTGTGATGAAAGAATAAAATATTCCGAACCTCTATAGTTATCATTTACATTGAAATTTATTATCTTATGATCTTATCCGTTTTTAGTAGGTCTATCCTATCCCTATTTAGATGTTCTTCTACCGGAAAAAAAATGTTATAATGTCATGGTTATCTATCTTATGAAATATATCATTTACATTTAATTATTTCAAATTTTCAATAAAAATATAAAATAATAAAAACTGCATTACAAATTTTGTTATTTCATACTCCTTATTTATTTTGCAATCATCAACCCTCAAAACCTATGATTCTAAATAAGTGGTTATATGAAAAAAAAAATGATTATACAAATGTTATTGTCTTAATTTAGGGCAGAGGGTAGGCTAGTTTATGAGCTAAGGAATGAGATGGTCTTCCCCTAATCCCAAAGGTATATATATTCATTTGTGTTGATGACGGGGATCACAAGACATTAATGGGGGAGATCATGACTGAAGGGGGTCATAGGATTGGAGGACATGGATTGCTAGATTATCACGTTGGTGTGACCCTCGTGTGTGAGTGGTGATGTTTGTGAGGGAGGAAGTCATTGCCCATTGGGTTGGGTAGGTGGGAGTATTTGTGGGCTTGACAGGTTGGAGAGACTCAATCGCATGGGCTAGACTTGAGGGTGGAGGTTGAGCTAGTGTCGACCCTCACAGGCTCCCAGTCTCAAGGCCCGAAGGGTTGAAGAGACTCAATCGCGTGGTTCAAATTGAAGGGTGGAGGTCGGGCTGGTGTTGACCACCACAAACCCCCAGTCTCAAGGCCTAGAGAGTGAAAGAGACTGATCGCGTGGGCTAGACGAGAGGTAGAGGTCGCACTAGTGCCGACTAATCCAGATACCATACATTTAGATTATAATCTAAAATTGTCAAAAAAATAGCTTATGCTTAAATTGCGCAAAACAACTTAACTTTTCAACATCATATTATAATCTATTCAAAAGCCACCAAAACAAACTTGCTTTTTTTTAAAACAGCTTTTTTGTTTTCTTAAAAGGAGTTGGTTTTGTTACGTCGCAAAGATGTTAAGAGTACCATCTACTGGTTTAGTTAATTGTGCCATATTTATATTGTGGATTTTACTGTTTGAAGATATATATATATATATATATATATATATATATATATATAACCTAACATAAACTTCACATTGCATAAATTTAAATCAAAAGAATTGCTAATTAGTTAGTTAATGATCATTGTACTTCAAAGTTATTTTTTCTCTTAAAAAATCATTTTTTATTTCTTCAACGACTTGATATCTTATTCATTGTTAAGACTCAACTCCTAATGCCCTCCGAAAACATCAGTCAAATACTCATGCCTTTTGTGAATCACTAAATTATACCATGATAGTTTTAAATGACACAATTCAAGAGCATCTAAATAGCATGTACCAAATACAAAATCTTTGATGAGTTTTTTGAACTTGATTTGATTAATCACTTTCTAAATAGCATCAATTCTTCTTAATAATCACTGATTTTCCTTGATTACTCTATTGAATGGATCCATAATAAATGTACAAGTCTAACTATGGAAGAGCGTGGCGGCGATTTAATTATTCAGAATGCAGCATTACTGTTTAAGTGGTGTTGGTGATTGTCATATCAGTACCCTTTATGGAAGAAGGTGATATGCTCTAACTATGGTTTGAACCCCCAACAACAACACATGAAGTCACTACTCATGGTAGCCAATTGGGCCAAATTTCAAAACTTAAAGAGCCTATGGTGTGATGAAGAACTCCCCTTTGAACCTCGATGTTTTTGGATGTTAGAGTATGACAACCTTGGCTTCTTTTGCTTAATCAGTTATATTACCTTTGGCATGTATGCTAGCTCGTTCTTCCTATTTCCCTCATGACTTCACAATACGTATATCATGGAATGATCAAGAGTTGTGAGTCACGACATGAACTTTACTTGGCACTGTCTATTTTGGTTTAGTGTTTTGTTGGTTTGTGGTGCAACTTTCTAGGTGTGGTGGTTGTGGTTGTGGCCATGAGTTTGGAGCTGATGCATATCTAACAAGTTGCATGTTTAACCTTAATGGCAATGCTGAATGATTTTTTATGGCATTTGTTTTTAGCTCCCTGCTATTTTTTGTTTGTTTGTTTCAATCCCTTTGTTGTTGTTTAGACATTTTCTTTTGATTTCTTTTCAATCATGTTTATTGCATGAGACTGTTACTCACCGACACATTTGTTGGTTTGATCTTTCATTTTATAAAAAACAAAGTTCTTATTCATTGTTAAAAATGTAGACAACAAAGCTTTTCACAACTATCTATTTTTTTATACTTTTTTTAATACTTTCACAGCTATCATTTTATAATATAATTGTAACTAGAAAAATAGTACACGTATATGCAAAATATCAAGTTAAATTATGTTATTTTGAAGTTTTAAAACTTGACAAAATATCGCTATTGGAAGCTTTAATTGTACTGCCTAATTTTGACTGAAATTCAACCGCGAAAATAATGAACCTTGATCGGGTCATAATCAATCTATTTCAACATTTCTGTTATTTTTAAAGGGAGAGAATAACAAGTGAAGAATAAGATCAAATGCTTCATGTTCTAAAACTACATCAATCCCCTAATCGCTGGAATTATGGAAGGTACTATTTGTGCAATAGTCAACTGATCTGAGTCAATTTTTAATCAGTACGTTTATCAAGAAAACCTATTCATTTATTTATTACTTTGCTAATTTAATAAACTATTAACACACAATCATACTTTCTTCAATATATTTTCCGGTTATTTTTTTTTTGAAAATATAATATTATTTTTCATTTGATTGACTATAACTCTATTTGATTTAGGCCTTTTATTTTTGGACAAATTATAGCTATCTCTCTTGAAATATTTTATTATTACACTTTAACCTCTCTAATTGAAAATTTGACAACTACCTCCCCTAATTAGTTTAGTGACATTACATCAGCATCCCTTAATCCTAAATTTTAAATTCTAAATGAATTAAAAACTATATAAAATGACTATGTTACCCTATACCACTATCAAATTTCCCAAATTCTTCTTCAACCTCTTCCCACCCCTCGCTCTTCTTCCCTCTCCCCAACCCAATGAAAAACTCCATCTTTTTCACCCACGCCATTAACACCATAACCTAGAGTCACATGCCTCAAGTTGCCGCTGCAGGATCAAATGGCCGTTCTCAATGCTCTTCCTATTCATCTTGACACCTCCACCAACAAGCGACATTTAAGGAGCACCGACATCACAAGCATCAATATTAGCAACGCGAAGATCTTGCGCCCCAAACTATGAACTACAGAACGCGTACTCGCGTGTAAGAAAATAGACTTAGGGACACAAAGGAAGAGGCTTGTGACTGGGTGGAGCGCGTGGAGGTGGTGGTTGGAGGTAGATGTGGCCGCAGACGGGTCGTCCTACTCAACTCGGAGAAGCTCGAAGATGGTTGTTGCTGTTGTTGTTTTTTGAGGTCGACGATGTTGTTCAGGTCGGTGCCGGATTGCCGGTAACGCATCGGTGAGTGGTGGTGGGGCCAAGCTTGCTGTGGGGTCGTCGGAGGACATGGTGGTGGTCAGAGTTATCAACAAAAATTATGCGAACAACAAAATGTGTCAACCTATGTTTTTCACGTTTGAAGTGTTGTTTTTGGTGTTTTTCGAGGTTGCTATTTCTAATGAATGGAGAAGACGTTTTTGTGTTGACGGTGAATTTGAAGAATATGTTATTGTTGTGTTGTGGCTTGTGGATGGTGATGAAGGTAGAGGAAGATGAGAAAACCCAAAACCATTGGTGTGGATAGAGGGTAATTTTGAAATGAGTAATATTATGTGCAATATATATAAATATACACTATATATCTTATCACTATTAAATGTAACAAGTGAGTTAAAATAGTCTTAACTATCATCACATATAATGGTAAGTGTGTAGTGTACATTTATTGTATAATTTTATTGTATACATAACATCATTCTTTTGAAATTCTGTAAATTATTTGAAGATAAGGGATGTTAGTGTAATCTCTAAAAATGAAGGTGACTAAGTGTAATATTTATTTACCTCAATAGAAGTCAGTATAATTTTCTCTTTAATTTTTTAAAAAATGAGTGTAAATAATTTTTTAAAAAAACTTACAAAAACTATAATATTTCTTCAATATCTATATAAAATTTAATAATATCATTCTTTTTAATCATTTATGACTAAAAATTAATCACATGTCTAGTTAACTTAAAATGTTACAATTTACAAAACATATAATTAAATTAAACTTACTGATTATATTTTTTTCCCACAATATGAATTCTTTATACTTACTTTTGAAAAATAAGCAACCATAATAGAAAGAACTCAGGTATTATTAACCATATTCCTTTTTTTAGGTTGAAAGATATAACTACTAATTAGCCACATCTTTCATATTCGTGACTGCTGCATGTGAGTATCTGTCTATTCTGTTCTAAAACTGTGGCCTAATAATTAAAGGACAACCTCTTTATGGAGTCGAGCATTGTCTTTTCTAATTGGCTCATTCTGAATCAACCCAGCTTCCTATTCATATAATTTATTGTTCATTTTTTCTACCTCTTTTGTCCATTATAATCATATGAACGCCTTCTCTCCTCACGCTCCTTCCCAGCGCGTTTATTTCATTCTTCCCTAATCATCTCATCACCCTCGCCCTCATCGTCATCCCCAGTAATTTGCATTTACTTATGTTTAAATAATAATTTTCTTTTTTATGATAAAAATATAATTTTCTTTCGGACATTGAAGGTATATTTCGATAATTAGAAAAGTATATATTTTTCATTGCCTCCTTTGTATTATTGTTAGCTTAGCTAGATTAAAATAGTATAAACATTAGTTCTCTTATTAGTTTTTGCCAACGTTTTTTTGCCCTTTATTTCAAACTAAAAAGCCTAAAGCATTCCATTCCACAGAGCATGACACAAAATTTGACCAATTAAAAAGAAAGAGATGAGTCCAGGTCAAAAAATAATTAAAATTTATTTACACATATTGAAAACAGCCGTGAGATTGAAAGTTAAAAACAAATATTTTTCATTAATGTATGTAATTTTGTCATAGTTTGTAACAATTTCACTCCTCTTTTAAGAAGAGGTTGATGCATAAATCAACTAGACTAACAAATTATATTTGTTGTGTATTTACTTATTGACTATGATAAAATCAGACACATTTAGTTTTGTGGGCCTCCAATGAAAATGATATATTTTTTATAATTAATGTTCAAAACATGCCTTTATATAAATTAAACTTTTTTTAAAAATTTTAAAAGTGTAAAAAGTTCCAAAAATACCTTAACTTTCTTGTTTACCAAATTAAAAAAATTAATGTGCTTTTCATAAGTAAAAACATCATTTTAAAGAACTCTAGCAAACCTTGTTTTTCACCTTTTTAACTATAAGGTTAAAAATCATTTAACATTATTTCTTTATGGTGTGTTTATTTTAGCTTTTAAAACAAATTTTTATGTTTGCCTTAGTTTTTTAAAAAGGTGATTATAAAACTTAAATTTTTAAATAACTGAAAAAATTGAAAAATTATTTTTTGGCAGGCACTATTCTTTTTAACTTCTAATAAAAATTTGAAAACATATTTTTCTTTTTAAATGCTGATTATTTTAAAAAAAATTATTCTAATATATGAAAATTAATTTTTTAAAAAAATGATTTTTCACAGAAGAAGATCCCATCTGAGCACCCCTTAATCTAACCAATTTAGGACTTTACTCAAATTTTAAAGAGAATAAATCCCAGCTTATTTTAACCAAGATAACATTAAGCATCTAGGAAGCAATTCGAAACCGCGTTAGGAATTCTTGGTCCTCGTAGCCAAAAAAAAAAAAAAATCCAAAGTATACAGTACTACTACATTATAAAAAACAGAAGAAGAAAATGAAATCACATAATTCACAACAAACAGATCGTGGCCGTTCAGTGCATAACGCGCCACAGCAGCGCGTGAGAAAAAACCCAGTGCCCTCCTTTCTCTTTCTCTGTCGTTCTCTCTCACTCTCTCTCTAGACCTCGTCGAAAACACCACCACCCACGACCACATCTCCCTAACAAGAAAAACCGAAGAATAAAAAATCACACACACACACACAAAAGGAGAGAGAGAGAGAGAGAGAGAGATAACTACGAAGACCACCACACTCTCCATCATCATCTTCATCGTGCACACCACGGCACACAAACACAACAACACAGAGTCAGCGATTCAAGGAACGATTCATTCAGGACTCGGCGGTGGTGGTGGTGGTGAGATGGGCGAGTTGACTCAGGCGGAGGTGTACTCGTCGACTTCGCCGCCGCGGACTCAGCAGCTGTGGAGGGCGCTGCTGAGCTGGCTGGCGTTCTTCTTCCAGATCTTCTCTCAGATTATCAGAGCCCTCGGCCACTACCCTCTTCTCTCTCTCTCTTCTAACTCTTCAAATTCCTTTAAGTCTCTTCCTTCCGTTGAGCTTCAAGACCTCGATTCCCCCACCGAACAACTCGCTGCCGCGCTCGATATCACCGCCGCCGATGATTGCTCCCCCTCCGATCACCACCGTCCTCTCCAAAAACTCACGGTATAATCAATTTCTATTTTATTTTTTCTTAGTTTTCTGTATTTGTATTATTTTAGGTTTTTGAGTTTCTTTGTTAGGTTCTACAGCTCAGTGATGTTTGTGCATGCTTGGACAGCGTTAGAGTATAGAAACAAAACAGAAATAGGATTGAAGAGTTAACTCCTATCTTGTGGAGTGGAATGAGACCTCTGCACATGTTTGTTTGCTTTGGGGATTTTTAGTTCTTTTGTTTTTTTTTTTTACAAGTTTGAGCTGTGTGGGAAGTGTTTGGAGTTTTGAGTTCTATCTCGATGAAGAGTAAGAGTGTCGTGTTTAGTTTCAGAAAATAGTTTTCAGCTTTTATTTTCTCTTTCAGTGAGTTTCTTGTTTTTTTTTTGTAGGATTTTGTTTTTTTAGTTTTTACTATTTCTTTTACAAAATTCTGAATATGGGAATACAGGAAATAAAAATTGTTTTCTGAAACGAAACACACGGTCTGAACTGAGTAGGGTCTGAAAATATGCTGAAACTTGTGTATCGATGGGAACACCATGGAAGAAAAAGTAGTTTGGGCAACACCTTGGTGCTGCTGCAATTGCAGGGCCAGCTGAATTTCTTGTTGTGGATAAAAGATCACTGAACATGTTACATGGGTGAATCCGTGATCAAAGTACAGAAGAAAATATCTCTATGTTTGAGATGAAGATCATATGCTTTGGTTTTTGTTAATGGTTCAAACTTTATGTGCTTGAGGAACTTTCTGATGCCAAACATTGATGCACAGTCATCATACAAAGAGAGCATTTTTGCTTAGATTTCTTGCAATCCTGTTAGTTATTTTGCGTTGTCTTGTCCTATGCAATATTTTTTATTCATGCCTTCTTGTTCTGTTTTGATACAAATATCTCGATGTTCTATTGTTCTGGTTGCAATGTGGGAAAGGGGTTAATTCCTACATCTTGAAGGGGTTTGGAAGCATCTGAGACAAAAAAACAAAATATTGGTCTATTGGAAGTTGCTTTGAAATGCTTTGTCTTGTTTGGTGACATTTAAAACATGCTTACAGAAGCTAGTCCTCCATGATTGGCTGCATGTACTGATTTCTTGCTTACTCTCACAGTTGAGTGGCTCTTGTCACAACATATGAATTTTTCCTCAAAAGTTAAAACTAAAATTCCACCATGTTTTGCTTCTTAGAATGGAGACAATTATTATTATTATTATTATTATTTTTTGGCTCTTATATTGCGGTGTCATGCACTGATTCCTTAGTTCGCTTGTACCAAATGATGAGCATTCTTATTAGAACTTCTTATTGATATGTAATATGTAGTTTCTCGTTGCGCTGTCAAATAGTTTTAATTACTATGTTGTTACTGTGTTTACCGTTAGCACAAACTTGCCAATACCCAAATTTTTGTATACAAATACAATACATGCAACTATATAAGACTGAATTTGTGGTTGAAGTCAGAGAATGCCTTGTCAAATATGAAGTGCGCAGAGTTTTGATTTCCAACATTTGAATGAATAAATTTTCTGAAGTGAAATTGTGAATAGAAGAGGGAAACCAAAAGAAAAGCTGTTCGTAGGTGTATTATTCTGATGCGCTGTAATATGATTGCAAAAGATGCCATTATTTATGTTGTTTTCTTATGCTACTTCATTCCTACTTCCAAGATTTTCTGTTCCAATCTTGTCACAAATTTCCTGTTGTTATGGTGGTTTGTGATTTTATATGCACAACTGTAGGTAGTGCTTGACTTGGATGAAACACTAGTATGTGCATATGAGACATCAAGTTTGCCAGCTGCACTGCGTTCTCAAGCAATTGAAGCTGGTTTGAATTGGTTTGAGCTGGAATGTGTATCTTCAGATAAGGTATGGTTACTTTGTAGCTTGTATCTGATTGCTTGTCCAGAGCTTGAATATTATATCCTCACTTGGGCATGTGGGTTTTCAAGGAAGGAGAAGGGAAACCAAAAATCAATTATGTTACAGTCTTTGAACGCCCTGGGTTGAAAGAATTTTTAAAGCAGCTTAGTGAGTTTGCTGACTTGGTGCTGTTTACTGCTGGTCTTGAAGGTTCACCTCAAATACTAAGCTTCCCTCTTGCATAGTGTTCTTTAGGGTATTGTTTTTAATGTTTCTCAATGATTTACGGTTCTAAATTCTCACAGGTTATGCTAGACCCCTTGTTGACAGAATAGACCTGGAAATCGGTTTCGCCTACGATTATATCGGCCCTCAACCATTAGCACGTAAGTGCTTCTGTCTCGTTTCTGATCCACCTCTCTGTTTTCCTGCAATCATCTCTTTATGGTCCTTCATTGATGGTAGCCTGGCAACTATATGTGACTTATTGTAACAATCCATTTAAACTTTCTTTGTGGTCAGGTCCTTTATTCCTTTTTTTTCTGGTACCAACCTATATCTTCATGTTCTATCCTGTCCTTTTTTCTAAGTTGGTGTGGAGATCATTGAATCTTGGCAACACTGATAAAACACCTATGGCCACTGCTGTCTAGTGCATGCATATAAATATATTTGACTATATTGGACTTAATGAGTCTTTGCTAAGTTTAACTGCAGTGTGCTGCATATTTAAATGGATCAAACTTTGGTGCCATTATAGAAGAATCATGCATCAATTATTCTCTTTGATTATTTCTAGATGTCTTTGTTAATTTGTTTTCACATGTACTCATACATTTATGTATATGATAATATTTTTTGGCTGTTTGTTATGCATGCCTTAACCCTTTTGAGTCAGTTTTGATAAAGACTGTTGGGTGGCCTTTGTGATATCTTAAAAGTAAAGCCGAGCTTCAGAATTTCTGGCAAAATGTCTTAATACTTTTGTCGTTGGTTTTACCAGAAACATTTAGATATTAATTTAGATGAGAGGGATAAATATGTTTGGCCAGTTTGTTGATGTTTTCATTTTTGTTATTCTGGGAGTAGTTATTAACATAACTTGAACTTGAGAGCTCTACCCAATTCCCTACCCAACCCAACTACCTGAGTCACGCTTGAGTGTCTTGACAACCTTTTCAATTTTCATTTGATTTTATGAATTATGGCTGCTAAATAACAGTGACTTTTATTTCAATCTCTGCACTTGGATAAATAAATTAAATTCCTCCGCTCTTGACTTGCATTTATCTCAAATTTAATGGTTTGTTTTCACATTATCTTCAATTAGCCTGCAGTTCTATGTGGTTTTCTATACAATACGTGACTGAATAATCTGGATCCTTTCTGGAACTTTTGAGTTATTTTGTGCTCTATGTTTTTGAGCTTGAAGTCCAGAGTGAAGTCTCCATCATGAATCTGTACCAGTCTTCTCATAAATAATAAATGCTTGCAGGGAATATCGTGAACATGTCAAGGATCTTACCTGCATCTCAAAGGATCTATGCCGTATTGTCATTGTAGACAACAATCCCTTCAGCTTTTTATTGCAACCAGTGAATGGAATTCCATGCATTCCATTTTCTGCTGGGCAACCACATGACAAAGAGGTGCACGGATCTGTTCTACTAAAATCTTAAATCACTGTAGCCAAAATAAAGTAAAATAAAATCACCCATCTTATATTTTGATGATTTACTCACCTTTCAACTGTATTTTGCATGTTTATCAGCTTCTACGTGTCATTCTTCCACTTCTCAAGCAACTTTCTGAGCAGAATGATGTAAGACCTTTGCTCTATGAAAAGTTTCACATGCCTGATTGGTTCCTGAAGCAAGGGATTCCAGCTTCCAGTTGGGCATTGTAGGTTTAAAATGGTTTGACGTTAAGCTCTTTTTTTTTTAATGTGAAATTCTTAGTTATTTTGCTGGAAGGGCAGCCACTCATTGGACGAAATAGATTTTTTGTATAGCACCAATTTGTTTCTGGAGCATCCAGAGGTTTCAAAAGCTGCTTCTTGTAGTCAAATCAGTTCTCCAATTATGTATGTAGATTGTCAGAATTTTAATTATTGTTTATAGGCTTGCAATCTGTTGGAAAGTATCTCCTAACTACTAAGTCTCTTGTACAATTATTTATCAATAATTATTAGCATTTCTCACTCATTTTCTTTAGTTAGGATCAAATGCTTTATTGAGCTTTAGATTTTGAAATCATAGAATCTTGAAGGTATGGATGACAGTTCTTGTTACTTGCTAGTATTAAACTTTCTAAACTACTGATCTTTGGCGGTTTGCACTTTGTAGTCAGCATAATTATGTCATTGGCGAGAAATATGACAGCTAAGGGCTAAAATCCTGGACCACTGGCTTTTTCATAGCTTGGTAATATTAGGCTGCTCACAATATGGCAATAATGATATATTTTTTAGCTATTATTATTCCATGTTTTTTTGTCTCTCTGTTTTTATGGGTGAGCTAGGAGATGTTGGTGTTAGGTATCTCTGATAGGCCTCTTGGGAAAGGAAACAATATTATTCCCTTAAATTCTACGAAGTAGGTGGCTTTTGTATAGTGTGTAAAATTTCTCCTTTACATTCCACCCTTCTACTTTATTAGGATAACTATACGTGTTGTGCACATTGTACTTGGACCTTTGAACGGATGCAACCCAAAAAAGGCGTCTTGAAATCAGGACATTGAATATTTGCAATAGGTTGAAGAGACGTATGTTTTTAAAAAGTTCAAGCGGAGTCAACTAAATTTAAATATAACCATTTATTTATACAATAACACTACGGAACCTAGAAGCTGAGCTGCCGAAGTCTATGCTATTTAGTAGCAGAAAAGGGCAGTTGTGGGATCCGTAGGCATAACATAGCCAGTGAAGCTTATTTTCAACTTGAGAGTTGGGTGAAATGTATCATTCCGATAGTAAATACAGAGTTATCATGTTCATTATTATTAACATTAATTGCTTTGGAGACATGAGATGTTCTCAAGTTCTAGAGGTTAGAGACGAGCAAAACCTGGTAGCTGATTATCTGGCCAAACCAGCTACATTCAGAAAGGATCAACCCCTTTTTTGGAGCTTCCTGAATGTATTAGGACCTAGGAAAGTAACAGTGCCCTAACTTCTCTGGATTAAAAAACAATGTAACAGTGCCCTAAGGATACCCTTCTAGAAAACAAATATAAATATAATTAATTGAGGTTTGACATGGATGATAGAGACTATTTGAGAATCCCAATAGCTCCACTCTACTTTGGTTTAGATTTCTAGAAGAGAAATTCTTATATGCTTCGAAAGTAAGTCAATACTATTGCTTTAATCCATTCATTGTTTGGTCTATCAGCTTTGTAGGCTGCAGCCCACCTTCATTTTTCTCAACTATCTATTCTTGTAGGTTATTTTCATCTCTTGTATCATTTAAAAATAAATAAATAAATAATGTGGCAAGCAATGAATGAATAAAAGTAAAAGCAATGACTTGCTTTCATACCACATACAAATTCTCTCTGAGGTGGCCTAACTTATGCTATATCATATATCAAATTCCAACATTCGCTTGAATGGTATCTGTTTAATTATTTGTCATAAGTTTCTAGCAATGTTATAGATAGCAATGGCAATGCATCCCAAGTGACTTAGAGTATGGTCATATGCTTTATGCTGATAAAGAAATAACCATTGATTAATGATTGGTTAGAGATCAAACATCATGTTAGGTGTTCCAGCTTGGCCTGTCCCTAAAGCTCTATCCAGTATCCCTCAATACCCTGACAAAAAGGAGCTGGAACTGCAAGAATCCCTTTTCATTCTCAGTGTGACACTTTCTCTCTAGTTTCTTTTGCTTGTCCAATTTTATACTATACTACTTTATTTATTCACAGACACTAGTTCGATTGCCTTGTCAGAATGTCTCCTTCGGACTTCAAATGCGGCCATCCATCTTACTTTTCCTACTCTTGGGGTTTGTACATTACAAAAATTTTTATATGGGTATAATTTTGATATGCCATTCTTAGACACGCTCTTAATAAAGTTAACGCTCTTAATAAAGTTAATGAGACCTATAAATAATTGAGTATATCTTGTATAAAATTGATGGAACTCACTCTTATTGTTAGTGTATCTAAATATGAGGTGTTAAACTTTTATCTATTCAAGAATCTCTTGGTATATTATAGTTAGCAATTTGGGATATCAAAGAGAGGTAGATTAATTTTTGCACCTTAATTATAATTATTTTATGCATGGAAATTCTAGTGTAATATAAAATCTGCTTACCGACACTTCATGGAGAATTGAGTAGGATAATAGAGTGACACTTCAGTTTCTCACAGAGGAAGAATCTACCATTATCACTTGGAGCCAAAATGTTAGTTTACAAATGGTTATAACTCAATTCTATTTGCACTCTATAAATACTACCAAATGAGTCCACTGTAGTCCTCAATTTCAAGTATTATTATAAAATATTGATTGCGAGTTTGCAACTCGAACAACTGCTTATTTGTCTCAAGAAAATTATTAGCCTTTCTCTTAGAAAAGTACTATTTTTTTTCTTTTTCAATTTCCCCATTTTTTTTGCAGCGCTTTATGCTAACGGTGTAGGTACATTTTAAGATGAATCAAAAAGATTTTTTGATTGACAAAATGAATAAAAAAGATATCGAATTATAAAAAAAAAAACCCATCGAGCCCGCGTGGTCTGTGCTTCGATTGCATAATGCAGACAAAGTATACCCAAAAGAATAAACAAATGCGAATTTACATACTAATTATATGACTTGTAGAATACTATAGATAGATTTCAATGAAAGTTTGATTGTAAAGTGTACATATGTCAAGTGTGTTTGCCTTTCTATCCTATTTAATTGTTTTTTGCTTGTGAGCATATGGTCATATTTAATTTGTATTTGGCATTGTACTAAGCTTTTGCAGCAGCCATGATTGTACATACAACACATAATGTCCAGGACTTGAGAATTAATAATCCCTTTGCTTTTTGTTAGGTTTTGATTGAAATATATCTGAAAGTCTCATATTGCTAAGAATTGGGAAGGAAAAGGATTGTCAAGACTATATATATGAGTTTAAATTTTCCATTTCAATTTGCACCAGAAACACTTTAAGTTTGTATTTGATTTTTCTATCTTTGTACTCTTATTTTAGAGTGTTGTGATTGTGAGATGTAGTTTAAATATTTGTTTTGGAAAGTGTGGTGTACTGGAGCGATGGGTGTTTAAGAGTGAAATCTATGGATTGTAAAAATTTTCATATATTGTTATTCTTGCTATTGTTGACTTTTTTTTTTTTTTTGATTTTCTCCATTTTTGAGTTTTTCACGTTAAATTCTTGTGATTGAGCTTCTATTTTATTTCTTTAGTTAGGTGGTTCAAGAAGAGAAATGACTTATTTTCCCAACACTTTTTGACTGGTTTTTGTGACCATTAATATGTATCGTTTTTGAACAATTCCAATTCTGTATGATTTAATATTCCCACACATTTTAGTTCTCTTAATAGTTGGAGTTTCTATTATATTTTCTCATACTCTTTATTTCTTGTGTTACGAATAAATAGGTCAAAAGGTGACATATAGTTGTTTGTTATTGTTTTTGGTGCGTGTGTAAGTTTGAAAACAAGGCCCTAACATTTTGTTCGTACATCTTTGAAGCTGGATGGAATATTTCTAGAAAGTATTAGGTGAAAATGTGACATAATTCTGCCGTGACATGAACAATATGAAATGACGCCCATGCATCACATATTCATTATTTAATAAGCATGCAACATGCAACAACCAAAACTCTTGCTCATTTGACCCTGCTGTGGGGCTATAGTTAGAGTGTGTTGCTCACAAGCAACGATTTAGCACTAACACTATTATGTTAATACTAATAACTTATGTTAAAAAAATTCGATAAAATTTTATGTTGGAAGATATTGTGCTGCAAATTCACTTTAATTAACATGAAGTATGCATGTATGTTTGTTTTCTTTTTCTTTATACATAAATAGACATATTTTAGATCAATAATAATTAATTGGTGTGGTTTTGCTTTGCGGTTGAAATAGGAGGTGAGGTCAATCATTTTATTAGGCTAAGACTTTTTCATCAGACACCAATTATTACTGAAGAGTTGGGACACAAACCACAAAACTACTACTATAACCCAAAACAGTAAATACAAGAAAAAAATGGAATTGGTAATCTTTGTTTTTTTTTTTTGGTTGCATAGAATTGATAATCTTATTTATTCATTTATTTGGATCTCAGTTATTTCACAAAAATCCTAATAGAAGAATAAATCATTTCATATAATAACCCGATCGACTGGTCAATTGCCACGTAGAGGAGATCGTTAATATGACAGTCAGAATGTATAGTTGTTAAAGTGTTGAATTTCTTATTAACAATATTTTTAATTATTGTTAATTAGCAAAAATTTAGGATACAAGAAAACTATCCGTATTGTAAAATTATATTAAATTATTAGTATTACCTGTCAACAAGAAATTTCTGAATTTAAACTTAAATTATATTGTACAATTATATTGAGCAAAAGATTAACCAGGAAAGCTAATTTTGCTCATTTTTAATATTAATATTGTTAAAATTTACTTATTTACTTTCTTTAGAAATGTAATTCAAATTATATTGTTGAAGTTCAAAGTCTCTGTCTGCAACTGCAAGAGCTCATCAGCCACTCTATAGATCAGCATGAAATTTTCTAAAGAATGTATTTATACATTATACTGTATTCAAATCTATCCGAGGACAAATAAACACACGAAAATTAGTGCTTAATTAAGAAGTTAATTTGTATATACTTTAATGTAAATTTTTTTTATACAAACATTCAACCATATATAATCACATTATCAAAAGTGTTTGACTTATCACCCACTACCTTAAAAATCACATTAAGAGATATATGTGAATGGATGATAATATAAATTAAGACTCTTTACACAGTTAGTGTATCAAAATTAATCTCTTTAATTAATCACAACTCCCAGTTGATTTTTGTATGATCCCAAATGTCATTGCATTCTTTTATGTTGAGCTAGCCAAATTTAACTTGTAAAGATGCCAAAATTTCAACTTCTGAATCTAGAATTTGACTAATAAGTTGATGGTCAAACTAAAGAATTCTTTGCATAAAGATGGCTGATGCAAATTCAGTGAAGTTACTTTCCTACATAGTTTTTCAATAAAAAAAGTAATAAAATGCAAAATTAAGAATTTTTTATTTTTTATAATATAATCTTTGTAATAAATTTTAAAATTATTAATTTCATCAATTGAAAATATTAAAATATTTTTAGTTTTTACTTTTTGAAACAATGGGATTTTCCCTGTACCCACAAAAATGTCTTGCCCCCAAGAACATATAAGAATTAAGGATTAAAACCTAGATGATATCAAAGTATAAGAATTTTGAATTTATATCAAACAATAAATATTATAACAACTAAATTACAACTTGATGCAACGATAGAGACCCAAATAATATCTAAACCTTTATAATCAATAAATATATAAAATATAATATATCCATAAAATTTAAATTAGCATTTTTTTTGAAATTTTTTATTAAAAATAACATAAATTTATATCTTAATGATACTTTATTTGATAATAAAATTTACACACAAATAATTCAAATTCATATATAAAAAGCAAATTTTAGGTAAAAAAATGAGATTCTAGGTTCAAAATTCGTTTCGAATAATTTAATTTTTGAAGTAAAAAAAAAATTTCTCTCATTTTTAAGATTATATCTTTTCTCATCATATCATACAATAATATTTAAAAATTTTGAGAAGTAAAAGATGGAAATTCAATCCTCGTATATCTTCCTATAATATGTGGTCCCGAAAATCCTCAAATAGTCTCAACGGCAGCCAGGCAAGTGCCAACTGCAGAAGTGCCATATATCATTTTCCGTCTCTTTCTCGCTTTTACTTCTGTTGCACCCAAGAATCCATTACATTTAATTTGACTATCTGATTCTGCGTCTGGATCTCAGATTTGAATTCAGAAGATCACAAAAATATATCACCATCTTTATAATGAAGACTTATTGTCATAAATAAGCTTAAGGGGTATGATATAACCATAGTAAAATTCCAAATCCGTAACCGGTCTAAAACGGAAAAACTCATCAATTTATTTTGCCTCGCAGCACCAAGTTGAAAATGGAATCTGGCTAACTCAGATTTAGCTTTTTCAAACTTCAATTTGGAGAAAAATAAAAAAAGAGAAAGACAATGGTTAAGAAAGATTCTTTGCACTACTTACGTGAGCTTCCAATGGTCATGGATAATGAGAGGCACGTGCAAAAGGCCAAGGCGCGTGGACAGTTTATTTATTTGTGCTGCACGAGGTGGTCGGTGAATCTTATGTTATGTTACCTCCTCTTCCTCGAGGCCTGTTTGGGATGTGACTCAATAAAACAAAATTAGAAGGCCGTGTTTGTTTTCAACTATAGCTCCAATAGATATTATGACCTGGAATTGGAGGTCGCATTATTTTTATTTTACTTGCATTTAGCTTTCATTTTGGTTTCAGGTATTCGGAAGTTTTATTTTATTTACTTCAAGTTCGTCTTTCTTTTAGCATAAACTTAATAAACTTCTATAAACTTAATCGTTTAGTATTACACACCGGTAATAGTTCTTTTCTCATAGGAATAGTGCAATAATATTCAAAATTTTATAGAAGAGTTATCGGGTTTCAATTGGAATTGTAACTTTAATGAAACAAACTGAAATTTCAAAACTAGTTGTACTTAATTTTACAAGCAAGTGAATTCATTCCAAACAATTTAAGATCAATTTGTACTTTTGTTTGGCATAATGGTACTTTGTCTAATAAAATTGATTGAAAGACACACTTGAGCGTTGGGCACTATTCATTTGTACCTTTGTTTTATTTTATTTGATATAACGGTATTTTGCTGTTTTTTCTAGGGCTTATTGGAAAACGCTTTATAGCATTGAAACACATTAATAATTTATACTTTCAATTGAAATAACGATACAAGATTTATTGAAAAATGCCCAAACATTAAGATACAAGAGGCGTTCTTTAACCCAAAACAAATAATTGTAAATTTAAATATTGTCACAAATTTTCATAGAAATAAGAGATCTCGAATTTTTTTTTCAAAAATATGTTTGTTATATTTTTGATTTATTTCACAAAATAACATGCTTCTATAAATATAGTTTTGTTCATATGTAACAGATTAACTTTTTTTTTTCATGTTTACATGAATTTAATTTATATGCAAAATAACTTTATATTGTTAATCCATTAAATTTTAACAAAGTGATAAATCATAAAAAATAATTATCCACTATGATTAAAAATAAGTCACATATTCCATCAATCAAAGTTATTAATATCTGTAAGTTTAATTTCTATACACTTACTATGTAAAATTTTTTCATACTATTATCCAATTAAATGTTATGATCTTTCAACTAATGAGTGTGAAATTTAACTACTTTTATAGCAATGCATAATTACATAAGAGTGTAAAAACATTTTATATTATCAATACATAAAATTTAAACTCAATACCATTGAATATAAAGAGATACCAATATGGCAATATCCTATCTATATCCAAGGAAAATCCTAAGTTTTATTGCACCATTTTTTTTCCTCTTGTAATATGACACTCTCGAATGCTATTACTCCCTCTGGACTTTAATAATTATTCATTTAAAAAATTATTTTATCTAAAAATAAATATCCATTTCAAAAGCTTAGATAGTATTAATTATTTTATTAATAATATTTCTATTAAATAATATTGACCCATTAGTGAATGAGAAGAAAAAAATTAAAATATTAAAAAAATAAAGAAAATTTAATAAATTATTTTTAATTTTTACTAATATTAACGTTATACCAATAATTTTTTTAATTTGAATAAGTATTTATAATAGAGCAATTATTTAAGAATTCGGAGAACCATGACAGGATTTTGATCCCAAGTACAAACGCCCTCCTTGATCAAAGAAATTTAACACACACAAAAACATAGGCACATGAAAAAGGAAAAAAAAAAAGAATAGGCAACCAAACTTGGCCTTGAAACCAATGTCCTCTCTGATATCACAACACAATCCACAACAAACAAAACACCCTGAACAAAAAGAATAACCTTCAAAGTTCAAACCCCCCCCCCCCCCTCTCTCTCTCTCTCTCTCTCTCTCTCTCTCTCTCTCCACCCAAATGAAGCTGAAACGATCGCAACCCACCACAACAACCCACACATTTAGATGAAGAACAAACCACCCTCCTCCGCCGCCGTCACCGCCACCACCACCACCACCGTCATCGCCGCTGTGTTCATCCTGATCACCTTCACAACACCCTCCTCCCATGCCCTCGGCTCCGGCACCACCCTCGCCGTCACTGACGCCTCCGCCACCGTCTGCGGCATCGTTTCAGCCACCCAAACCCGCCGCATCGAATGCTACAGCCGCGGGGCCGCGACCGCTCTGTCCGCCGCCCCCGACGTCAACTTCTCGTCGATCTCCGGCGGCCGGAGTTACTTCTGCGGCCTCCGCTCCGGCAACCACAGCCTCCTCTGCTGGGACACAACCACCACCCTCGAAGCCAAGCGAATTTACAACAATGCCACTGTTCCATTCGAGAATCTCTCCGTCGGAGACTCCCACGTTTGTGCCACGTCAGTTACGACCGGAACGGCGTCGTGTTGGAGAGCCCCAAAAGGTTTCAACTTTCCATCTGGGTCGGATCGGTTCCAATCCATTTCATCCGGGTCGGGTTTCTCTTGCGGGATTCTGAAGGAAAGTTTCAGTGTTCGGTGTTGGGGTCTTGATGGGTCGGTTGCGGGTTCAATAGAGAATGATTTTGGGAATGTTTCTATGGTGACCCTTGTTGCTGGTGGTTCACACGTGTGTGGGTTGAATTCAAATGGGTTTTTGGTGTGTAAAGGGAATAATAGCTCTGGTCAAATTGAGGTTCCTAAAGGTGGTGCTTTTGAGTATTCTGGTTTGGCACTTGGTGATGAGCATAGCTGTGCTATTAGGAGATCCAATGGTTCTGTTGTTTGTTGGGGTGGCAATGGTTTGTTTAATGTTAATGTTGTTGAAGGTGTTTCCTTTGAGGTTATTGTTTCTGGGTCTGATTTTACTTGTGGATTGACCACAAGCAATTTTTCTGTTTTGTGTTGGGGACCTGGTTGGTCTAATAGTTCGAGGTTTGAGGTTGTTCCTTTGTCTCCTATTCTTCCGGGGCCTTGTGTTGATGAATCTTCATGTAGTGAGTGTGGTATATATCCGGAATCTCAATTTTTGTGTTCTGGTTCTGGTAACATTTGCAAGCCTAGGCCTTGTTCGCCTCAAGCGGTAGTTCCAGTGCCACCGCCGGTGGTGGTGGTGGGGCCTTCTGCGCAGCCGACTTGTCGGTCTCAGTCAAAGACATTGACTAAGGGGTTGTTGGCATTTGCCATTGTTGGATCAGTTGGTGCTGTTGCTGGTATTTGCACAGTGCTTTATTGCCTATGGACTGGGGTTTGTTTTGGGAAGAAGAAAATACATAATTCTGTGCAGCCAACAATCACTAGAGGTGGCAGTTCCAATGGTGGTGGGGCTGTTTATTCCAACAGCCCGCCTTCGAGATCGTTGACAATTAGGCGGCAGGGGTCGAGGATTATGAGGCGGCAGAGGAGCGGAACCTCATCAACAAAGCATCCGGACAGGGCTGAGGAGTTCACTCTGGCTGAGCTTGTTGGAGCAACCAACAATTTCTCACTTGAGAACAAGATTGGCGCTGGCAGCTATGGTGTTGTGTACCAAGGGAAACTTGCGGATGGCCGTGAGGTCGCGATCAAGAGGGGTGAAATTGGCACTAAGATGAAGAAGTTTCAAGAGAAAGAGAGTGCATTTGAGTCAGAATTGGCCTTCTTGTCCCGTTTGCACCACAAGCATTTGGTTAGACTTGTTGGGTTCTGTGAAGAGAAAGATGAGAGGCTCTTGGTGTATGAGTACATGAAGAATGGGGCATTGTATGATCATTTGCATGACAAGAACAATGTGGACAAGAGTAGCAGTGTCTTGAATTCTTGGAGGATGAGGATCAAGATCGCGCTGGATGCTTCACGAGGAATCGAATATCTCCATAATTATGCTGTTCCATCCATAATCCACAGAGATATCAAGTCCTCCAATATTCTGATTGATGCCACTTGGACAGCAAGAGTATCTGATTTTGGATTGTCATTGATGAGTCCAGATTCTGACCTTGATTACCGGCCTACGAAAGCAGCCGGAACTGTTGGATACATTGATCCTGAGTATTATGGTCTAAATGTATTGACTGCAAAGAGTGATGTCTATGGGCTTGGAGTGGTACTGCTAGAACTCTTAACTGGAAAAAGAGCTATATTCAAGATTGGTGAAAATGGAGGCACCCCTATGAGTGTGGTAGACTTTGCAGTGCCTCCAATTATGGCCGGAGAATTGGCAAAAATTTTGGACTGAGGGTTGATCCGCCGGAGTTGAGTGAAACAGAAGCAGTGGAGCTTGTGGCCTATACTGCTATGCATTGTGTAAATTTGGAAGGGAAGGATAGACCTACAATGGCTGACATTGTGGCCAATTTGGAACGTGCTTTGGCTCTTTGTGATTGTAGCCACGGCAGCATTTCCAGTGGTACAATCTCTATTGCATCAGATTGATATTCAAGCCCCGGGAAAGGGAAACAAAATTGGAAAAATGTTTCCTGATTCTTATTGATTCTTTCTGATAATTTATATATGGGTATACTCTTGGGTGTAAAGATTAGGAATGTCATCTAACATTTTAAGCTGAAGTGTAGAATTTTGTGAAACACTAACAGCCAGTAAAATTGATCGCTTACAATTTTTCTTTTGCAATTTAATTTTTCATGTGAGAAGTAACAAATTTCAATCCTTGTATGCTATGCTTCAAACATGGCAATAGAGGTTTCATTTATGCCTTATGCATGTCTAACTGTCTATGCCTCTTTAAGTACGCTAAATATTTTTCAACTTTCTTTGTCCTTCAATGTTAAGGTTACACCTTAAAGCATTGTACTTGATGCTAGTAACTTTAATACCATCATAACTTTAGCACTCAATCACGAAGGTAATAACTAGTTACCATTATTTCGTCTCAATTATATTTGGTCAAAACGAGAAATCCAGTTCCAATTGGAAGGTAATTTGTTTTGATCATAAGCTCAAATTTCTAAAAAGCCTATTCGTTTGAGGGAGAAATCTTACATGTTCCTTAAGGACATTTAATACTTTACAAACATGCATAACTATTCATTTTATTTTATAATGTTTAAAATTTATTTAAAACATTTCAAATAATGGTTATGTATGTTTATAGAGGACGCATTAAATATGTTTCAGAAACATAAAAATATTTCTTTTAGAGTCTCATGGGCGAATTTTTTTAATTACATTTGGTATGAGGAAAAGGCACTATCATAAACTCTGGCTTATGTGGTCATACTTGGACAAGGAAGCTACATTTAGTTTACCAAGTATCTATTGCACATTTGACTGGCGTGTGCTCATAGGAGAGGAAGAGTGTGAACCAAGATTGGCTTTTAGAGCATGAAACACCATGCAAGTGTTCCCCCATTCTATAGGTTGCACTTTGTTTTGAGTAGTTGAGCTAATCTATTAAGTCCAAAAGCACCATAATTAACCCTTTTCCTCATGTATCATCTTTCTAAACATGGTCCCCCATAAGAAAATAGACCGGTCTAGTTGTTTCTTCTCTTTTGAAAGATGTTGCTGAATTCTATGTGCTCCTAGTCTGGCCACAGTGCAAGGTACCAATTCAAGAAGTGGATTGGTTGATGCAGCGATGGGGTCAAAACTCATGATTCATGAGTAACACAGGCTATGAGTAGACATCTTGAGGACAATTGGTTCTTCTTCATGAAGGAAATAATTTAACTTGAATTTTCACCGCACAAACCAATTGTGGAATGGTGCCTCAAGGCTCAAAATTAATGCTACGAGACCAACACTTGATTGGTTCAATTGGAACAGTTTTTCTTTTCCTTTTTTTTTTCCCTATTGAGGTTAGATTTTAGGCTCGAGTCTTGCATATTGAAAAACTTGCACTAGGACAATTTTATCCCATAGCAGGCCTATTTGGATCTAGTTGGGTAAGTTACACCTTTTATGTAAAATATAAGTCATTTTTCAGTTACGTGCAAGAATTAAAGTAATTATTAAATCTCACTGAACTTCTAAAAAAATAAAATTAAAAGACAAAATTTATTTTAATCATTCATTATATATTCTTTCCCTACTAAGTAATTATATTTCATCTCCATTAATTCTCTCTCTCCAATTTCACATTTCTCTCATATGAGCATAACATAATTAATGATTCACTGAACGCTAAAACGACTTGTATTCTAACACAAATAAAAAAGAAAACCAAAAAATTTCTTGTATATTAGTAAAATGGAGGAGTAAAATTTAGTGAATTTCAATACGGATAATTTAGACAAATGAAATAAAATAAATGCCACATGTCAATTCTGCACATGTTGGAGTTAAAGGTCATGGACCATATAGTTCTAAATGGGGAAATGAATTTGTGATGTGGAATGTGTTGGGGGGCCCTTATGGGTGATGATGAGTATGTCCTATGCATATGCAATTAGTGGCCGGTGAGCCAACTCCTTCATGTTCATTTATGTTCGGTATGAATGCTTGTTGGCCAAGGCAATGCTCAATCCAAGGATGTTCATGTGTTTGTCTTGGAATATCCATTTCAACTTTACAGACACGCATCTCATAAATGAGGCCCCAGATTAAAAGGGCTCTATATTACAATCCATTTAGGGTAGTAAGTAGCAAGATCACTGCTTTTTATATTTTCTTTCAGTTTCTATATACTCAAAAATAAAACTTAATAACCTATGCTTTTCTTTTTCTTCTGAATGATTCATTAATGTCATGTGAATGCTATCTAAATAGAGATTACGACAAGGTAGCCGCAACATGAAATTGGACCTACTTAATGACAAGGTTCTACTTGTAAAACTTATAAAATGCAATCTTACAGAGCAAAAAATACATTCGACCCAAAAAAAAAGTGAAAAATACATGTGAGATCAATTGTATAACTAAAAAATACATAGTTTTCTAGACATAATTGACCTCATTTATTTATTTTTTATTAACTTTAATTTTAATTTTGAAAATTTCTTTCATATTAAACTTTCTACATTGACTTCACATAAACAATAATCAACAATGACGTGATGGACAAAGTGAGAGAGAAAAATTAAACCAAAAATTGTGCTGAGAAGTCCATCAAGAAATTTTTAAGAATAACATCAATTTTGCCAAGCTTTGATTAATGTAATGTACACAGATTGTATTTAATTATTTAATGAAGAAAATTCTTCTGAATTGAAAAATAAAAATTTATCATATTGTCAACTAAGGAGAGTTGCCAATAACTAAATACGCACAAAATAATTTAGAAAAATATTAAATATTTAGAAACTACTCGCGAATTATTTCACTGCTAATTACTTCAAGTATCTCATAGTAAAATGTATGATGAGAAAATACCAAATACCAAAATCAAAATTTGGCCATAGGGGAATTCAAGTACTGCCTTTCAAAACACATTTCCTTAAGGTTACATAAATGTATATATAGACATGCCTTACAACACAATGCTTGCTCCCACACTTCTCAAGCAAACAAAACACACCAACATACCTGATTTCTTAAAAGCATTATTCAATGAGCACCATTCACAATACTATCCTACTACTACTACATACAAACTCGAGAAATTCTTGTATGCTCCTCTCCTCAAACATATTTAATGCGCTACAAACTCTTAGTCACATAGTTTTAATGGCTGTACACAATGAAGAGCAGAACAATCCACAGAATCAATAAAATTCGAAGCGCATAAGAAGCTTCACAGACTTGTATTTTCCTCCCTTGCGGTCATACAGTGGAATGGCTCGAATGCCACTTCTTAGCTCCCACACAGGTAGGCACGTTTGGCCACCAAAGTCATCTTTCTCTGACAAGTCATACTCATGAACTTCTATTCGAAGAAGGGCCAATTCTGGAACACTTAATGGGAACTCGAACACTTCAACCCAAGTAGGAACCCAATTATCCTCTATTGCCTTCGTTTTTCTCATCACAGTATCTTCAGGGACTCCAGCAATCCCCACCTGTATCAAATCAACAACAATTTAGCCATGAACTGGGTAAACTAGGCGCAGATACAATACAATACACTACAGATATCGGGATATGGCAATGATTAAAAGTTTTGGGACATGACACGGTTATAGTATAACCTAGAAAATTAGTATAAAATAACTATAAAAGCATAAATCTTAAACTGAAAGGAAAAAAATAATAAGTTAAAAGTTAACATAAACTATTATAAACATAACAAAAGACATTTATCTATTTGATTACCATGGAATGTAAACTGATAAAAATTCAAGTAAAAACAGGTGAAATATAATTAGGAGTGTCTGAAATATCTATGAAGGATCCAACACAATCCGCATCTAACGTGAACATGACAAGTGAAAACTGTTTTGAAAAAATCGTGCTTCTTAGGTGAAAACAAAAGGAAGGATGGCTGAACAAGAGGGAAGGAATCATATGAAACTGCAAGGATGCAACTACCCTTATGAATTGAAAAGATATTGGTATGATAAGGATACCCCACATTGAGTCTGGAGATGAGAACTGATCTAGTACATCATCTTAACTTACTCTTGTGTAGAAGTCTGGAGGTGAGTATTGATCAAAGTGTGTATGCTTGAAATCATAATACCATCCTTCCCCCATATATACAGTCACCTAAACAAGAATACCAGAAGTATGACCGTTGTTAGTACTAAAGCAGAGACACTTGTATGAGGCAAGGCGACTGATGTATGTAAAGCCACCCCTTACCTTCAAAGTAGTCTTCACAGGTAACTTAGCTTTAGGATCAAAGACCTCATTGTTTGGACCAGTCTTCAATAGAAAATCTGGCTTTTTAACATAACCACACCTTCCGTTGGCTTTGAACATACCATGCATCAACCAAAGTGATCTCCCATACCCCTGTCATGAAACCACCCACAACCAAAAACTGATTCAAATCAAACAGAATCATACTCAAGAATATACTCCATTATTAGATTTGTGTAACTAACAGCAACCTCCAATATAACTGAAAAAGGTGTGAATTCAATCTCACATCTTAACTTGTGGAAAGTAGCAGACAGCAACGTAAGTCAATTAAAATATTCAGTAAATTCATGCCCAGAAAGGGCTGCCCCATATTTCAACCATTACTTGGCTAAATGTCATATCATATGTTTATTTTATTTTGTTAGAAGCTTAACGGTTATTAATTTCCTCTTCACCTTGTGCCTCAAAGAAGAATAAATAACTAGATCAACAAAAATCAGCATATAAAGCAAAGATAAAAATCCTTAAAATAGAGAAAATATTATATAAGGAAAAACAAAAAATAGGGTGAGAGGAAGAAAGGAGTACAGGAAGAAATAGAAACCTGCATGTTAAATGCAACCATTTGAGCTCCATGCATCCAACCAATTAACGGGTTGTAATTTGACGAGTCAATGCGTGTACCTTTTGGATACACCCTCAGCATATTCCGCTGAGTAAATCTATAGTAAACCAACAATCAGAAAATAAAAAACTTCTCTCTTCATTTGCATGCACAGAGACAGACAGACAGACATGAATTTAGAGCCCCAATAGAATAATAGTCAACAAAAGTGGAAGAAATTGTGGTTTCAAAATTGCATATCACATCACGTAATATGACCACAATATTGCGGTTTTAGCAATGACCACAACTGCATTATCCAGCAATTGCTCTTCAAAAGCACATGAAATCACATGACCATAACAGGGATGCAGCAGCATCAGAACCACATTACGGCCACAACTGACTGCATTCACAACTTGATGTTCATTGTTTGCAACTCTCATTAAGTTCTCTCTCCAAAGGAGTCACTCAAAACATTGAACAATACCTGACAATTTCTTTTCCATGAGTTATAGCAGCCTTTTCAAGCTGTTGTTCACTTAAACTTAGACGTCTCACTTTATCAGGATCCACTTTGAGGCATTCATCTAGTCCACCTTTAGGCTTCCCAGCATGAATGGCAATTAAATGTCTATATTCCAGTGCTTCATTATGATGTGACTTATCAGATTCGTCAAGATCTTCCTCCATATTAAGATGATCTTCGTCCTCGTTCCCGTCCTAAAGATGGCATACAAGAAATTCACTAAACAAAGTGCCCTTACAAAATTAAATGTAGTGGCAAGTTATATACAGCATTTATTTAGTTTCAGACCTTGTAATCAGCAATAGTACCACCTTTCAGGCTTGGGACTTCCTCACCCCAAGCTTCATCATCACATGAATCCTTGTGCTGCTTTGAATCATCCCCTGAAGCCTTTCCTTGCTGTGGATCATCCCCTTTTTCCTTTGCTTCTTTTCCCTCAAGGTACTCCTTAGGTGGTTTAGTTGATATGATAATTCTCTTTTTAAGTGATTCAGGAGAAGGGAATTCCTTCAAGGCTTCTGAGCTAGGAGAAAATAGTATGTCCCCAAATGTTTGAGTAACCATCTAAAATTTGGACAGGATTGTCAACTATAAGAAAGTAAGCATTACGAATTCCAATAAAACTCCAAGTAACTAACCTCAGCCACTTTAGCCTGAAGATCCGGTGTAAGGTGGTCTTCTAGGGTTATTATAACTGGATATTCTGATGTGACAAAGGCATGGTCCTTAATAGACCTTAAACATCTGATGAGCTCCACAGGAGTAGTTAATGTCCTGTATTAAAAAAAAAAGATTGGATATTGTAAGCAGTTATATTTCAAATTTTCAAGAAAACAATTTCTAGATTCATTTGGAAATGGAAATGGCAATGGCAAACAACATATTGATATGATATTGCTTCATTTATACATAACTGGTTACACAAACGTCATTTACAGTTATTTTTTGATGAAAAGATTTCTAACTTTTTCTTCTAATTTGCCTGTAATGCTAGATTGCAGAGGAAATACTACAATTTGTTGCCTTCTCACTTCAGCTTCTCTTGGCAACATCATTGTCAAAGAAAATAATAGGAAAAATATTCTGCAAATTGTTGGAGAGCCATTTTCCTCTGCAAAATTGTGAAAGGCAAGCCACGCGTACACAGTACACTCAAGATAACAAATCAGGGCAGAAAAGAATAACTGAAATAAATAATGTCTTTTTTTAAATTTACTTCTGTCACTTCTTACTGATGACTAGAGAAAAATCAAGGGAAAGGGAAGGAAAAAAAAGATAAAAGGTGGGGAGGGGGAGATGACACGAGAGGTGGCATGAATTCATGTACAAAAGTCAACATCATTGAACCCATAAACTTACCTTCCATGAAGAACATCCACGTTATCCTTTGTAGCATTAGGCCAGATGTCCAACTCAATCACCCTTACACCACTCTCCAGTGCATTTATGATGGGGACATCACTGCAGTCGCTGCTAAGCTGATTCCCAGTTAGATAGGAATTATGGCCAGTATATACGAAATAATGAGACAAGGGTAAAGTCATATCCTGGTGCACCTGGAGTAGAAGAAACAATTACACAAAACATAATAATCAGAATGAGAGAGTTCACATAATTAGACACGATATATATCAACACCAAGGAAGTAATGATGACGACTATTGTCTCATATCTATAATTGGCCAAAACCCTTTGTCTGATACCTTGGGGCTGGAGTTTTATGGAAAATTAAGGCACTGGAAAAGAAGATCATGAACTAAATAACTAATTGATGAAAATACTAAATACCATGTTATATCCAACAATAAATGGTGATACCATATGGTATATCCAATAATAGCATATCCTGAAGACAGTGTGATACCATATGGTATATCCAACAACAAAATGCATTGTCATAAAATGAAACAAGAAGCAAAAGCTTTAGCATTCTACCAGCAATTCCATGTCCTCCCCAAAAGAAGGAACCCAAGAGAAAGGCTAAACTCCACAAACCAATTCAGAGAAAAGCAGATCCTCACCCTTTATTACCATTTTTCATTAATATATTCACTTGCAAATCCTAAAAAGTAGTAAAAAGAATGGGCTAAACCATTCTGCAATAAATGATCAAAAGTATAGACTTGGCACCAACATGAAGCCCAGTTACTATAAAGTCAGCTCCGATTCACCTTATCAATGGTTCTTACTTTATACATAAAACTAAACAATAACTAGACTATGACAATTTCCAAAATTGCAAGTAAAAGACAAAACTTTAGGAAACATAAAAAGCTCATAATAGTACACGAAAACAAAAATACTTAAGAGTATGAAAAGGAAAACTAGTAATGAATCTAGTAAATTCCACTCTACACCCCACAATTGGAAACCAAACAATGCCAAATCCAACCTCGTTGACTTAAGTAGACTCACACCAAAAATTCCAAACAAAACTAAAACTTCAGAGTTTAATTTCCATCCACTGGGAGTCCAACCAGCATGACTTTTCAATTGGTGGGTATGAGACTTAACTACTTTGTCAATGCATAAAAAACTCTACGCATAATGCAGAAAAGAAAAAAGGAAACATTTTTAGTTTTTCTGGTTTACCCCAAGAGAAGGTGGCAAGGGGGGGTTGGAGTCACTGAAGAGGTACTTGAAGAAAGCCTCTTGGTTGAGACCCTTTCGGTGGAAATGCTTGAGGGAATCGATGACGGCTTGAGCTTCCTCTTCAGTGGCGTTTTTGTGACCCTGCACCTCAGCCAGGAACTTCTGAAGGTGCGAAGCTGTCATGAGCTTGTTCTCGTCCGAGTATTTGTCGAAGAGGGTCTTGATCTCCGGCGGCGCCTCCGACACGGCCAGCTTGAACCGCCGCTGGCAGCAGAAGCAGACACTGTAAGTCTGTTTCGACATATGTTGTTCCCTCCTCTGTTTAATTACCCCACAGAGAGTGTGTATGTGTTTTTGTGAGTGGGTTGTGAGTTAAGGTTGTTGGTTGCAAATAATTATAGTGAAAGAAGAAGAAGGGAAGGGGTGTGTGGTGTGGGGGTGAATGAAGCAGAAGGAGTGAGAGAGGCATGTCCAGTCCCTTCCCTTTGGGTGTATGCGTGGTGTTATTTGTATTTATGAGTATGAGTAGTATTCATATTTTATTAATTATTAGATAGAAATGGATCTCATTTAAACAAAATCAATCCCTTATTCAATAGTAAATGAGGTGGTATCCCACAATCTACGTGTATAGTTAATGTTTCTCCAGATGAATTGAGCAATGAGCATGCATGTACTGAGTGCCGACAACAACTCGTCCATTGCCTTCATGTGCTGCAATAACCAATATACTGCACACCCCAAAAAGATTGAAAAAAAGAAAAAGACTAAATACTCGCATGGATCACTCATTAGTTTTATCGGAAGAAATTGAGTCAAGGGCATTGATAGTTCATAATATTAAGAAAATAGGGAATGTAGGAAATGATTGGTTTCAGTATTTAATTTTTAGATTTTCTGAATAAAACATTAAAAATTATGAAAATTATAAAATTTAATTTTTATTTTTTATTTTTACTATTTTCTTAACAAAATTCTAAAACTGAAAACTAAACTGAAACATATTTTTCTACGAGTAAAAATTCATTTTAATAGTATTAAGAAGGGCTAACTTAGTCACGAGATAGTATTTGGTTACTATCTTAGGACACAAAATATAGAATCATTTGAGACATAAATCCGTTTAAAGAAGAGACAAGTATAAAAATATTAAAAATATTTCTGTTCCATTATAAAATTTATTCAAATTTCTATCCATCAAAAAGATGAGGACACAGAATTTTCATCTCTAATATTTCAATATCCTGTATTTTTTTATCTAAGTATATCAATCAAACAAGACCTAAAAATATCATTTTAGTCGTTAAAATTATAATAATTTATTCAAATTAATCTCTATAATAGTATTTACGGAGATTAACTTAAATTACTAGAAGCGCTAATTTATTTAAAGATTAACAATTATACAAATTTATTTTGATTATACAATTCTGATGATGATGTTTATGGTTGTCTAATTTTATTTTTTATTTTCGCAGTTGAGGAGCTAAATGTAATTTTCACTCACATAAATACTAATGATGATTAATTTTAAGCCTAAGAAACGCTAGTTTCTTTTAGCTGAACATGAGTGGCTGTGTTTATTCAGCTCAAATTTCTAGACATGATTTGGATACATGTCAAATCATGTATTAATAACGAATTTTGAATTGTATTATTCATTAATATAATCGATGTGATAAAATAACTAATAATATACGTAAAATTATTTTAAGATAATTGAAATTTCTAATTGTAAATATATAATTTTTATATTTTTATCTAAACTATTAATAACAATTTCTTTTTATTATGATGATGATTATTATTATTATTATTATTATTATTATTATTAATGCAACTGAAATGATGTACTTGCTATTAAACTAACGTTTAGTTTATTTAGGCTATTTGATATTTGTTCTTTTTAAATAAGATTTAGTGTCTAAGTCTTCTAGATTTTTAAAAAAATAATACTAAAAGAACTTTATTTTTATAGTAAGTTAGTCAGATTTGAACCAAATTAATAAAATTATAGTAGATTTCTAATAAATTCTGATAACTACCATCACTACAATTCATTTTGTAAATTTGTAATTTGAAAGGAAAGAAAGGGAGGAAAAAATTTATAGTATAAAATTTTAAAATCTTACATTATAAGTCTTTCTTCTTTTCTTTTCCTCTCTAGATTTCAAACTCTTAAATATATCCTTATTTGTACTTTCATATATTAATATTATACTAGTTCGTATGTTATCCTGATAGGTGACTCCTATATAGTTGAATACGAGTAGAGTCAACTGGCCTAATTTTCCCCCTGTAAAAGTGATTCATGATTTACCCAAAAGAAAAAATAAAAAAGCGATTCATGATCGTTGATTTCAAAGGTCTTGTTTATATAATTGCGTGTGTCCTACGTTTCGTTACCCTTTGAATGTGTTAAAGGCGATATTAATTCTTACTGGGAGATTACCTGTCCACATGCCACCAAATGATCATTGATCTAAGCGATGATTCTTCGTTTCCACACCTGTATTGTCTGTTACGCAATGGAACCATTCGCTTGCAAGCGAGTGTCATAACGGACAGCGTTTTATGATGTAGGAGAAAATTTTATATGTGATCTATAGTCGCATGCCATATCACGACAATCTTTTATATTATTATATAGAAACAGTAGACGACTTGGTCCTACAAGTTGGTCATGTAACCTTTTAATTATGATTTTGGCAATCCCTCCACTGTTGTTGGTTTGGTTATATACCCAATTGAGGTTTCAACTCTGAGATTTGTTAAGCGGGGAATTTTGTGAGTCGGGAAAATTGGGAAGGATATCCTACCAACAATAATTGGATATACAAGAGCTGGGTGGCAAAGACCTGCCCCGCCTGGTGGCGAATTGATCATAAAATAGGGAGGGATGAATTAACCTGCTTTTGATTATTTGGATTGAAAGTTTCAATTTTCTCCATAAAAAATAATAGGTTGTGGGTCAACTCACTTTTTATTATATTTTTAGCTATTTTATCAACTCATTTTATCATGGATTGGCTATAAAATTGAGACTGATTGATTAACCTGTTATAATTATTTGAATTAAAAATATTAACATACCTCATAAAAAATGATGGATTGGTTTATTAATCGACACGTTCAACCCATTTTGTCACACCTAAAAGAGCATCTCCTCAACAAGGGGCTGACCTTCACACCACTGGTAGACTTTAAAAATTTAAAAAACGCAATGCAAAATCAATAATGGCGGATTGATTATAAATTTACAAATATATTTTTTATGGATTCATTAACCAATGCCTTAAGGACATTGGTTAAAGAAACTATATATATATATATATATGGTAAATATATACTACTCCCTTAGTTACATTTATAAAGTGGCTAAATATTAAAAAGTATAGCTATTTTTATTTATTAAAATTTTTAATATATTTAGCTGCACTTTGTAAATACAATTAAAATCCTAATGTATGCTAGACTATACTTATCTAGATGAACCATAGCCTTGACTTTTTTTTCGTATGTGTGTGTACGCCTTGCCCTTTATAAAGGTATAAAAGTACCCATATATACAGAAAACTAACTATACATCAAGAATATTTTGGACGGGCTAGGCATACATATAATTTTGAGAAAACTACAATTTATCTTTGAAAATTTAGAGTTATAATAGACTTGTTTCTAATGTAGAATATACATACAATTTGATTTTAAAATCTAACTATGTTAGAATAAATTAGTCTTATTGGAGGATTAACTCCGATAAATTCATTAATCATATTATGCGTTTTATTATAATGTGATTAAATTAACAACAAATTATAATGTGGTTAAATTTTAAAATAAATTGAATTTAAATTTTGTAGGTTACCAATGTAAAAGAAAAAATTAATCTCAAATCAAATTATAGGGACATTATTTTGTATGTGGCTGTAGGGTTTAGGGTGGTTATAAATTCGTCTTGAAATAAAAAAAAAATACATATAATTTTTTCTCAATAATTTAAAAGCTTGAGAGCAAAAGTTCTTCAAGTAAATGTTTCAATATCAAATACCAAAAAAAAAAAGAAGTGTTAATATCATGATTGTGATGTTTTGTACATCTTGTTTTTAGGGAAACAAATCTTTTGTTCCTTTTTCTGGCTCACTTCATCTTTCTTCAATAAAATCTAACACATGTATAGTGATAATATTACCTATAATCTTTTATCTAATCAATATTTTTTAGTTATTTATAATTTAAATACATGATAAAACTTGATTGGACAGATAGGAAGTGGGATAAAGAGGGACATAAGAATTGAATCCTGTTTTTAGATAGCTTCACTTTTAAAAATTAATTTTTTACAATTATCTATTCTTTTGAAAGATAGAAAATGTTAATTAATCTTTTCTAATGTGAAGAAAATTGCAATTTACTTTTTCCTGCCTCTTTATTTTTCTATTAGGAGTAACCCCCAGCAGTTTTTGAAGAGAGGGTAAGGGAGTTTTTAAATTTGTTAAAGGCCCTTACCCTGTTCTATTATCCTTTTTAAAGATTAATAATCATCATTTTAACTTATTTTTATTATATTAGAGTCAGCTCTATTAGTTACATTCACTACACTATAATATTGTAAAATAACCTTACATAACTTATATCTTTTTATTTGTTTGATTTTTAAAATAATAAATAATTTGAATCAAATATTTTTATTAATATGATAATATATAATTAAATATTTATGTAAAAAAAATTACACTAATAAAATTTTGATTGACAGCTTTTGGAATGTCTGTCTTTGCCTAATGTATACGAATTTTGCAAGGGTCATTCATCTGCGAGACTCTATGACAAAAGTTAGCAGAGGACCAGCACATTTGGTCTCATGTCAAAATACAGAGTGCAAAGCTATGGTCTCTTTCGAAAGAGTGGCAGAGGTGAATGGTTGATATGTGATGCGACCCCTCCACTACTGAAGGGAATCATCAGGAGTTTCACCTTCCAGCACTTTTCCTCCTCATGCTACAGATATTTGCCAAGTGAAATGTTGTCTCAAAATATATTTAGAATCCAACTTTAGGGTTGGAGATGATGTAACATCAGTTGAAGTATGGTACACCCTATACTAGGAGCTTAGCGACATTGACCAAGTGTGTCCAAATTCAATTAAAAGCGTACTGAATAAATTTAACCATACTTTATAAATATAGCTAATGTATGATATATCAGAATTTTATGTTTTCATCTTTCAGTATGTTTATTGATTGTAAAATTTATGAAAAAATTGATGAAAATAGAAAATTAAAATTAAAAATGAAAAAAACTAAAAATAAAACATAAGAATAGAACATTATTTTATGATACCAAGCATACTCTCGAATATCTGGAAAATTGATGAATAAATAATAGTAAATTTAAATTATATTTAAAATTAATGTAGTGAATATAGTAAAATAACTAATGATAGATGAGAAATTCTTCAATAATATAAAAAAAAATTAAAGTTAGTAATACATTGTTTCTCTTTTTTCTTTAGGGAAATGTTTTTTCAACATCCAAGTGGGTGTAAACACCCACATTTTATGAAAGGAATGAAAAGAGTGATGGAGAAAAAATAAGTTGAGAGAAAAAATAAATGGTGGGTTCTATATATTTTGTGAGTATGGTATTTGTGTGTTTAAAATAGATAGGTATTGGAATAATATTATTATTATTTTTTAGGCAAATTTTTATATGTCAAAATAGATGTACCTAAAGTTTAGGAGTATTGGTATCTTAATAGCCAAAAGTGGGTGTTCCACTAATACCCACTCCATCATTATTAGATGTGATGGATCAATGAAAAAAGTGAGAGTTATCATCATATTCAATATTAATGAAATAGTGTTCCAATTGAACACCTTTTTGATGTTGAAATAAGATATGTATAAGTTTAGGTTGAAATGACACCATTGATTTGGGGCCAGCAGGTGGTACGTGCTGCCGTGTGTGGCTGTGTACTGCTGACTACCATCTGTCAACCGATTTATGCATCAACGTCTTCATTGAAATGGTTATGGCATCAAATTCAAAAGGATTTCTGGTCTCAGGTCTCGCATCACCACACACCTTAAAATTGTTAATTGTATGCTATCTACATAGGTACTGTTTGTATTGATGTCAAAGGTTAAAACTGGAGATAACAACAAAATCCCATAACTGTTTCATGCAGCTAGAGGTACAGATGATAGTACTCACAAATGGTTTTAAATTGCAATGCAGCAGTTGTATAATACAGTTTCATGCAGTTAGAGGTACATATAATTGCAGTCACAAAGGGTTTTAAATTGCAACGCAGCAGTTGTATACTTTCATTTTCTGCCATCCCTATAATTGCAACCCCTGTGATAGCAAATTAAAAAGATTTAGCATGAAGAGAGTTATAAAGTGAAAAAAGTGAAGGATTAACCATCCTTGAATCATTTAGTAGGACTCAATATTGATTCAATAGTTGTTAATCTCTCACTTTCTCACTTTACAACTCTTCTCACTTTAGAGAATTCTCGTCTCAAATAAAATGCAATGATTTCTAGCACCCCAAACTGCCGAAGAATATGAGACCATATTACATGTCTGTAATTCCTGTATATCATCTAAATTGAAACCGCACTAGAAGCTTTACAGATTTATATTTCTCGCCCTTTTCATCATATAGAGGGACTGAACGGAATCCTGGCCTCAGCTCAGAGACAGGCAAACATGATTGGCCGCCAAAGTCATCCTTTTCATGCTTGTCATACTCTCTAACTTCTATATGAAGCAAAGCAAGCTCAGGAACAGTCAAAGGGAATTCGAACTCTTCATCCCACACGGGAAACCAATTATCCGGAACTACCCTTGTCCTCTTGTTGGCTTTATCAGCTGGTACTCCAACAATACAAACCTGTTACATAGTTTGATCACATGATTAAGTACAAGAACAATATCTTCATCTCTATGTTTCTCTATTTTGACCCTTTGATCAGTACAAAATCAACTCTTTAGATTCTAACCATTGTCAACAAAGAATATTAGTACAATCTCAAAAGTCAAAACTGTTTAGTCTGATGCATCCCACACAAATTGTGAAATGCAGTTGCAGGGGAGGATTATTAAAGTTGAAGGGTTTATTGAGTTTAATTTTGAAGCACTTACATATTCTTCTATTTGTATGACCATTCAAATATCGCATTTATTGATATGATAGTATATGATTCAATACAATGCAAAACTCTTTTACACTGCATCAAAATTAAAATCCTTTTTAAGATTAGTGTTAAGAAAATTCAGCCAAGTACTGCTTCTATGCAGAAATAACATTCCAAAAGTCAATATATCTGTAGCTAGATATATTAACTTTAGGGCTGCAATTATTTATAGACGAACGGAGAAATTAGTTTAAGGGGTATTTATCAACATCGAAGCATAAAACTAAGACCATGTTCCGGCTAGGCGCAATTGCGGAAAGAATTTTCTTCACACCCCCCTACAAATATCCAAACTGTGTCCACTGGCAGAATACTGTTTGTAACAACTCACCTTTGTGTAAAAGTCCGGTGGAGAGAACGTATCAAAGTGTGTTTTGCTGAAATCTGAGCTCCACCCGTTTCCCATATATACCTTTACCTACATGGTGGACAAGGATGGGAGATGTTCAGAAGATGACACCAAACTAATCGATTTTCCTTTCAAAATAATATATCTGAATTCTCACCTTCAATGTCTTCCTCACTCGTAATAATCTTTCAGGATCGAAAAGCTCATTGTTGGGACCTCTTCCCATTAGAAATCCAGGCTTTTTCACATAACCACACCCTCCATTTGCTCTAAACATCCCTTGCATGTGCCAGAGGGGTCTTCCATACCCCTGATAAAGAAAAACACAAGCTATAATCAATTGTATGTGGGCACCACACAACACAACAATTCAAAAATATGTTTCAACATGCATGTAAGCTTGCTCCACAACAGTAAATAGGCCAAGGATGTAAGCATGCTTCACTTGTTTCTGATTGAAATTCTCCACAAACAAATAAAATTTTCACATGCATCAAGAAGGGAAAAATAAAACACTGATAATCTTTTTGTTTGAAAACAGCATTGGTCATAAGTCCCTTGCCTGCATGTTAAATGCAACCATTTGAGCTCCATACATCCACCCTATATGTGGCTTATAATTTGAGGAGGTGACACGTGTCCCCTTTGGATACACCCTGAGAATATTCTTCTGTGTAAACCTGGAGGCATAAAAATGCAACCATCTTAGTTGGTTAGTTGTCAACTATTAAAGTGCTGAGTATATTTGTAGTTTCAACAACTAAGTTTGTTTCAATGTTCCACAATATACCTAACAATATCAGTTCCGTAACAGACTGAAGCCTTTTCAAGTTCATGTTCACTCAAGCTTAAGCGCTTAACGTCCCCAGAGACTGTTAAGGAATCCTTTATATGACCCTTCGGTTTCCCAGCATGGATTGTAATCATACGTTTATACTCAAGTGCTGATTTTATCTCATTTGCATTTGAGTCTTCCTCATCGCAATCGCTTGCATTGTACTATCCAGTAAAGGGAAAAAATGGTTACATAAGCATGTAGAGCTTATAAGATATAATCAAATTTGAAAATAAAAAGGGTGGCCCAGACGCTCCACCTGGTGGGGAATGGGAATATTAGAACCTTATTCACGCTTTGTGAAAAGGCTGTTTTTAGGATTGCAACCCATACTTTCAGGTTACAAAATAGCAACCTTATCCATGTACCGAAACCCACCCTTTATGTAATCAAATTTGGAAAAGAAAAAATGTCTATTCTTTGCTTACCCTTTCATCAGCTTCCACACCATTAACAGGGCTTCGAGTAACAGGGCTTGGAGATGAGACTCCCTCATCAGCTGATTCCCTTTCAGAGTCCTTATCCTTGAATTGCCTGGGTTCTAGATATTCTATTGGTGGTTTGGTCGATATAAGAATTCGACCTTTCAGTGATTCTGGTGTGGGGAATTCCATCATAGGTTCTGTCTGAGGATAATATAGTAGCTCTCCAAATACTTTAGTTGTCATCTACAAATATGAAGATTAAATTCACATTCAATAATGCCTAAAAATATAGGGTGACATGAAGTAGATTCTTGTGAGTAGTAATGGTCTAATGGAAGCTTACCTCCGCAACTTTAGCTTGAAGGTCTGGTGTAAGGTGGTCTTCTAAAGTTATAATGACTGGATATTGAGATTTAACAAAAGCATGCTCTTTTATGGACTTCAAACATTGGACGAGTGAGACAGGAGCAGTAAGTGTCCTGCAATATAGTAAAGTTGCACCATGAATGTCCTACAAAACTACAAAATCAATAGTCAAAATATTAAAGGTTGATTTTGGTCCTCAAATTATAAATGTATTTTACTTTATTTCTTGAAATTAACAAAATTTAATTTATTCTCTAAAATTATAAAAAGTGGTTCAAATTAGTCTCCACAAATCTTACTATAAGGAGTAACTTGAAACACATATTTATAATTTAGAAATTAAATTGATACTTTTTCAATTTCAGAAATCAAAATAATATATATAAAAAAATTTTGGGACAAAATAAACATTTACTCAACAACTTAATCATCCAGCTCTACAAGATCGAACTGAGGATAAGCACCTTCCATGAACTACATCAATATCATCTTTAGTTGAATTGGGCCATAAGTCTAGCTCAATTACTCGCACGCCTTTATGCAAAGCCCTTATGATTGGCACGTCACTGCAATCACTGCTGAGCTGATTCCCAGTAAGATAGGAATTGTGCCCTGTGTATATGAAATAATGTGATAGCGGGGCATTCATATCATGATGTACCTAGAATGACACATCATTCATATTGTCATGGACATGCCTAAAACACTCCAAAAATCAACCTCTTCAAGACAGGATGAGACAACATCCATATGCAAAAGAATTAAGGTACTCTTTAACTTGATATTGTCTTTAACCATTCTTAAGCCCTTCTATATATTCACTTTTTTCCCGTTTCATCCCCAACACTATAAAATGCATTTAACAAAGACAAGTATGTTGAGGATTTAATTTTGAGCACTCTTACACGGGTATAACTATTGATCGTTATAAATCAAAGTTAAAGCCACAAATTTGACACTAATTTCAGAAGTTTAATCCAAATTAGTCTGCTTTCTTTCTTGGGAACTATATCATTGTATGTATTAATTAGAGAGAGCATAGTTAACGAAAAACCCCCTGCACGCATGCATACTCATGTCCCCATAAGAAGTCACTTTTTAGTTTTTATGGTTGCTATTGGTTTCTCCATCTACACCTTATGCAAACATTCACCCTTCTTTTAGTTGGGGGTCATGACATCACAATCATAGCATATTAATTAAGAAAAAAACCAATGCACGGTATCTACACGCAGAGAAAGGCCCTAAGATCACTAGCTTGTGGAAATCAATATTCAATAAGAAGTTATTGTATCGCGTTGTTATCTGACAAGTGACAAGTGGTAGGAATGACATCTACGTTGCAACCACAATGTGATCTACTAGCATATCTCACACTGTCATGTTATCAGTTTAATTCTTGAATGCTTATAAAGTGTATTTAATACATATTTGAGGAACATTCATAATTATTTATTTTAATTGGTAGTGTATAAAATTATGTAGAAAAATTACAATGAGTGTTCATACATATACATATTTATTTATGAAGCATATATTAAATATGCTCTAATGGTATTGCAAAAATTTCTCCTGGTGGTGAGGCAGTCAATGAAAGAAAGAACTATAACTAAAGTAATGGCAAGAAAGCCAAGCCAAAAAAGTAATAGCAAGCAATATGGGTCCCAACTTCTTGTCTTTCAATAAACTTCCCTCCTTTTTCTTTAGTTTGCTCTACTTTTTGAGTGGCAAAGAGAAATAACCCGTCAAAATCAGATTGCCAAGCAATCGAAGAAGTGAAACAGTGAAGAAATTCATCCAGTTGAGCAAAAACCAACAAAAACAAATTGACAAAATCCCGCCTAGTGTTAACCAAATTTATTTCTTTTTGTTGACTCTCAAATCAATTGCATCAAACAGATTCAGTTAAAAAGTTAATCACGAACTACTAACCAAAAACACACACAAGCACAACACCAACAACATCATTCTAGTAACTTGCGTCACTTTACTAATTGAATGTTTATTTTGAAGTTGAGAAGTCTAAAGAGTTTAATTCTGATACACTGAAAATATTTATACTATCATATAATTAAATCATTTTCATTTGAATAATTTTTTAAGTAGTGGGTATGAGACTCAACTACTGTTATTAATGTGACAATAATATATAATTAGATAAAAATGTGGAAAATTTTTTACACCGCTAGTTCATAAAAATTAAATTTCATTCTAAATTCTAATTTGAAGGATATACATTGAGTTTAAACATGTTTGACAAAATTAAATTAATGATATTTTATTATGAAATTGATTTTGATACATTATCCATATAAAAGAGCTATATATTATTATTTAATCATATATATAATATATTATCAAATGTAAAATTTTTTAGGTAATAAAGATGAGAGTCAAATATTTTTATTGATATAATAAGACATTATATTAGATTAACTGTTTCATGCATCAAAATCAAATCATTTTAATATACTACAAATTTTCTCCAAGTCTCAAACTATTATGTGAAACAAAAAATAAAAAGTAGTTCCCTTTTCGGTTAAAACAATTCATAGTTTGTACTTTGTAAATTATAAACCAAATAATACACCCTGGTTTTTAATGGGCAATAACAATTAAGAACATACTTGTACACTCCATACGATGTCTATTCCGAATTTAAAAAAAAAAAAAAAACCAGCACGTTGAAACAACGCGACAAAATACAACTAAGAACAAAATTTACAAAATGCTGATAACAAAATCTAAATGTTTGTTTTAGTCTTTAAAATTATACGTGACATTTTGCTAATTTCAGTAACAAATATAAAATATCCAAAATGAAATATATATGTATATTTTTTGGGAAAAGAGAAAGAAAACGTACCTGGGACTTGAGGGGATCATTGAAACCATCGAGGAACAAGAAATCGAAGAACTCATCGAGGCTGAGACCATTCGATTTGGCAGCAGCAGCAGCAGCAGCGTCAGTGTCGTCATGCATCCGATGATTCCTGCTACTATTAATGTTCTTGTGTTTCCGCGATCTTTGCTTGATGAACTCCATGATCCGCTCCGAAGCCTCTGCGGTGCAGTCGCGCTCGCCCTGGTGCTCCGCCAGGAATCGACGGAGCTGGTCGGCCGACATGGTGGGCTTGCCGGCGGCAAACTTTGCGAAGGCCTCCCAGATGTCCGGCGGCGGCGACTGCTCCGCGACGTTGAACTTACGGTTGAAGCACTTGAACATTCTGTAGTGGTACGTATTCATTTTTGTTTATCTATTTATTTCGAATGAAAAATTTGAATGAGTTTCGGTAACTGCTGCAATATGCACCAATTACGTCGTACCTTGCAGTGATTTTTCTCTCTTTTTTTTTTCCTTCTTTTTTTCTTTACGGAGAAAGTGGAAGAAGAAGAGAAAAGAGGAGGGAGAAGGAAGAGATAGAGAGAGATGGTGATGAAATGAATGAATGGATGCAGGTTTTAAGTTTGAGAGAAATGGAATGGAAATGAATGTGCGTGAGAAGCCATATATGGGAATGGAATGCGGTTGAAGCGGGATCGTGTTTGGACTTGGACAGGACATAACACGTAATTTGTGAGAAATTCTTACAAGATCATGTACGAGAAAAAGGCTTTCTGTTTCTTTTTTTTTCTCTTCCCTTAAATTGCCATTTGAGAGTTTAACTATTTTATTAAATAGTTTAATTTTAATATACCAACATCAACCAATAGAATCATCTGAATTTTATGATTTGCTAAGTAGAAGGTATGAAATTCAACAATCATTGATGTGCTATAACACATAATTGAATAATAGTGTAAAGAAAAGTTTACACTATTAATATATAAAAATTCATGAAAGTGTCAAATCATATTAGATAACTAGTTATTATGGTAATTGCACCATTATGATAACTACTATTATTTTATTTTGTCAGTATATAGAAATTGCAATTTTTATTAAACACTAACAATTTTAGGACAAATTGCACCAACATTTCCATGAGATTTTGGATAAATTAATTTTAATTCTTTTATTTATAAAATTTGCTAGAGATGTTTTTGAATTTGTAAAAGTAATTATACCATCATTTTTGAGTTTGTAAAATCATTATATTATTTTCCCCTCCATTGCACAATGTCCCCAAGGGAGGGCAATGTCATCAAATGAATATAGTGGAATGGGTTGAATTTCACTAGATCAGTGTAATTTGCTCATAACTTTAATATATTGAGGCTGTCATTTAATCAAATTTTTCGCACACATGACTTTTAAATTAAAATGTTGATATAATAATAAACATTTTTTAATTAATATTATAATATATGATTAAATAATGAGTTTAATTTTAATATATTAAAAATGTAAATTTTTTTACACAATCATCTAATTAAATCCTTTTATTTATATGACTTTTCAAATAGTATATGCAAGACTCAACAACCTTTGCTTATTTGATTATACATAATTGTATGACTTTGTAAAAAACATTTTATGCGGTTAGTCTATAAAAATTAAACTCTTGAATAATTGTGAAAAAAATTACACTTTCAATATATAAAAAATTAAATTCCTTAAAAAATAGTGAAAACAAAAACAACATTAACTTTAATTTTTCCAAGATTAAAGTATCATATTGAAGTATAGTTAATTATTATAAAGTTAGTGGAGTCATGATGATGATATATATCAGAGAAATATTTAGGTGTTTTTAGAATAAGAGAAAATATGTGTTCTATTATATTTATTAATTGATATATTAGATATGGTTTAAAAATGCAAAAAAAATGAAAGATAATAATGACTTATAAAGCTAATATGTTAATTAATAAATAAATAAAATAAAATAAATGTTTCCTCTTGTTCTCATAGCACATAAGAATTTTTCTATATGTCAACTTTCTAAGTTTTTTTTGGGTAAATAATTTACTAATTTTATGTTAAATGAGTTGGCGGATAAGTACAAAAAACCAAAGAAAGAGAAAGAGCTGTTATTTTTCAAAAGGATTTCTAATTTTCTATTTGAAGGATTGTTTTTTTTTTTTTTTGAATTAAAACTTCGGGGCATCAATCTCCCATTGAAATTAATCTTACTATCTAGCCTGTGTTTAGTCCATGAACTTTTTTGAAGAAAGAGATTAATTGTTTTTTATGATTTGTTTTTATTTGTTTTAAAACACAATATCTACACAGATTTAATTTTAATAACTTCTTTGCAACTTTCTATTCCTTACAAACTATAGATAACACGCCAGTCTTAATTACTTTGATAACTACTTATTTTTCATACTTTTCCTTACTTTAACATTTTCAGAATGTTTTAAATTATGTTCATATTTTAAGTTGATTAATAAAATTAATTTTATAAACTTAAATTTATGAAATTAAATTTGATAAAAATGATATTATTAAATAACAATGATGATAACAAATCACTTTTAGATATATAATGATCATAAAGAATATGATATTTTACTTTTATTTTTATAACGTTGAAATTATTTTAATTTTAAAAAATTACAATTTAAATAAAAATGTTTAATTAATTTCTAACAAAATACATAAACTAAACGCAATTGCTACAAATCACATACATGTGCAAAAAAAAATATTATTTATTTTAAGCAAGGGTTTTTGATTTGGCATCTCAAGGTATTGGTACCTTTTGATTTCATCATGAGTGTTTAAAATATTAATAAATTTAGTTAGTGAGATAAGTGGTAAATTTTCAACCACAAATTATCTAAAATGTATCAATACTCATGAATTTTATATGATATCTGAGAAATCACTTTAAGGACAATGTAATTGTTAAAAATAATGTGATAATGATGCCAAACCCCAATCCAAATCACCCGAGTCCAAAAGTCCCCAAATCATTAGTCCACACTCAAACAAGAGAGGATAATGAGGAAGAGAAGGATCAGGGTCTGGGTAGAGATATTATTGTCATTGGGCCAGATGATGGGCTAGGTAATGGACTATATGCTACAGAGAAATTATCATTTGATCATATGTAATATACATATGACCAAAACTGGGGGTATAGTGAACGGTAGGGCTTGTTCACCCTTAACCAAGGGTCAAGGCCTTTGGGAATGGAGAGCTTCTTGAGCTATTCCACCCTCAGAGGTGGCACAACAAAGGATTAGTCACCGTTGTCAATGATGGATACCCTTGGAAAACCAATATATATATATACACACACACGCACATGACCAAAAAAATTAAAACATGTAATAAACAGATAAATAGGAAGAAGGTAATTGTCATAAATTCAAAATCATCGAATATTATTAGATACAAAATTATTCATGTGCCCAACCCTACCCAATAGCTTAAGCTTTTGAGATAGAAGGTTCACGATGTGGTATTAGAGCTTTTATGATAAAGTGATTTAGAGTTTGATTCTTATTGCTCACATTTTTCTAAATAAAAATAATTAAATTTCAGGTACAAGATAAATGTCAGTGTGTGCACTATCTATGCTTCAAGCCCAAAAGAGGCATTCATGCTAGTGGGCATGCCTCAACCTAATAACTTAAGCTTTTGGGATCATTAGTTTCATAATACATTGTAGACAATGACAATCACATTAGAGAAGGTTGAACATGGGTTTGAATGAGACCAAACACCAAATCAAATACATCGGGATGTTTGATTTAACTTAGGAAATCGTAGGACCACATAGTATTGGCAAAAGTGTAAGAGACAAGCTTTTATTCAAACCATGGTTTAATTAAAACTATTCATAAGCTAAAGGCGGAGACTTTTCAGTAACTACCTGCTCTTAGATTCTACACTTTGATCTTCCTCTAAAGAGCATAACTCACTTATCAATTTTTCATAATATTAATAAAGGGTTTAATTTCTATGTATTGAGTATAAAATAGTTTTATATTGTTAACCAATAAAATTCAAGAAAGTGTTAAATTACAATGAGTAGTTATTATAATATGCAACTATTTGATATGATTTTAACATGTTTTTGACATGGTTTTGATTGATAGTGTAAAATTTTATACTATTAATATATAGAAACTAAATTCATTAACAAAAACATCGTTGTATTTAATTGACTTCCATAAGATTCTATTGCTTTTAAAAACTTGAACATTTCCGGTTGAAACATGGAATGTAATTCATGTATTACACAAGGCAAACAACTTTGAAGGAATTGTGCACACGTTGCATGTCTTGATCATACATTTAAAATTGGAAATACTTTTAGCGATGATAAGGTGCTAACATCTATTGCATAAAATAACATATACCTCAGATGAATATACTGAAAGGCAAAGCAAGAATAAAAAGCCTTGTCAGTTTCTCTGTTGATAATGATGCACAAAATGCTTCTTGTTAGGGCTGCCTTGGACGACTGAATTGGGTTGCACTTGTACTCTATATATATCACATGAAATGAAGAAACATCCTCTTCAGTCTTCATGGCATGTATTTGTCACGAATTTTATGTGAAGAAAGTTGATTTGAAGTGCCTTTCATCAGCACTAGCGGTGGTTATTTTCAATTATAGAATAAGAATAGATTCCCTAACAAGGATGTTTTATGGTCCATAACTGGAATATTTACGCCACTAGATAATGACAAGAATATCAATCTATGGTGTCAGGTTTGTTTCCAAGTGAAAACCAAGAATTTCAAATATAGGGTCGAATGAAACCTGAATTCTTTTTCAGCGGCTAAATTTAAATTTAGGTGAATGTGTTTATGTTGCTATATTTCAAATATTTCACTTTTCCTTAATGTGGGAATGGAGTGTGAAGTTTGTAGTACTAGCGGGTAATCCAATAATAATCACAGGATGGCTATGATATTATTAAAAGATTGAATAGACTTAGCTCAACTCTAAAAACTAACTCATGGGAAGGGCTATCCAAACTCTTATAAGGATTATTTAGGACATATTTTTAAGCAACGCGAGACTTTAATGATTATTTTGTGGAAATCAATTTTATTTCTTTTTTGAAAAAAAAACTTTATGCAATTAATTATATTAGTAACATATTAATTCTTCATTGATTAATTGTCAATTGAGTGGTATGGTTAGCAATAATCTGTTTCAAACTATGTGATGTTAAAGGTGAAGATAGCCTTTAAGGTTACAAATTGCTTCAAGCTGCTAAAGATGAAGGATATGGTAACCAAAGATTGACCATTGTAAACTATAGAGATGTATGTCCTAGATGAATGATCTATAAAATTCATTCATTCAAACTGAAACCGCATTAACAACTTTACAGATTTGAACTTGTCTCCCTTTCTGTTATACAAAGGGACTGAACGAAATCCAAGCTTTAGCTCTGACACTGGCAAACAAGTTTGGCCAGCAAAGTCATCCTTTCCCTGATCTTTGTCCTTTACTTCTATCCGAAGCAAAGCAAGCTCTGGAACTGTCAAAGGGAATTCAAACTCTTCATCCCAAACAGGAAACCAGTTGTCCATGATTACCTTTGTTTTCTTCTTTGCAAAATCAGCAGGCACTCCAACAGTACAGATCTGTTAGACAAACTGATCAAAACGTAAGATATACACAAAACAATATTTTTCTATTTAGCTTTGCTAATTGGCTCGAAAACTGTTTGTGCGAAATAGAATACAATATTTGTCCAATCAAAAGCATGATAAATGGAGTAGAGAGAGAAGATAAAGGTGAGGGCAGAAATCACGGATAGCTATCCAAAAAAAAATTTCAAATGCGGAGTACAAAATTTTGTTTTCTACTAAAACAAATATCTCTTCTTCTTTTAATTCGCTAAAAATAGTTCCATAAGACACCGGTGGTTATGAAGGATTAGGATAACTTCAAACACAAGACTTTATAAATTAAATATGCATTGCACATTGTTGGTTGTGGGCCAGCATTTTGCCTTAGTAAGGTCTAGATAGGGTCCAAGTCTGATCTAATTGTAGCATTTAGTAATGAGCTTAAGTTAGAAGAGTTATGTCATAACTGTCATAACTTCTAGCTTCATGATAAGCGCTCGATTCAACAAATGGTGTTAGAGCTTTTGGCCTACTCGGTAAAATTTCAATCTAACTCAATGAATCATAAAACAGTGGTTGTAATGGGAGTGATAAACTAGCTAAAGATATTAGCTCGTGCAGGCAAACTAGCAAGACAGAATATCAAGAATCATCCAACCGACCTTTGCGTAAAAGTCTGGCGGAGAGAACAAATCAAAGTGTGTGGGACTGAAATCTAAGTTCCAGCCACGTCCCATGTATACTTTTACCTGTTATTGGACACCATGACAACATTCCAAGTGTGAGTATGTCACCAAAGAAATGAATTTACTTTGTAGTATACAGTAACATGATATGCTTACCTTTAATGTCTTCTTCACTGGCATTGTCCTTTTAGGATCATAATGATTGTCACATTGATGTTTCTGCATTAGAATTTGAGGCTTTTTGACATAACCGCATCCTCCATTTGCCCTGAACATCCCTTGCATCAACCATAGTTGTTTGCCATGCCCCTGTTGGAGAAGACAAATGGTAGAAGGTTTGAATTCCTGGTATAGATATAGTGACTTACAAATGAATTTTGGCCTTTTATTAGAAATAAACCCCATTTATATTTCAACATGCATGTTAGATTTCTCTACAACAGAAAACAGCTTAAAGATGTGACTACTATTTCAAAAGGTTCCTCAAAGAAACACATCCAGACTTTCTCAAATACAATTCCAGAAAGTACTAAGCATGCACCCAGGTTCTTTATATCCAATTTTCAAATCAAATAAGGACATATTCGCATTATTTCCTGAAAAAGTTAAAAGAGTACATATTCTTATCTCAAGAAAAAATATACACGTCATCATCTAGTTCGAAAATTGAGTGGAATGGATACAAGGAATTTGATGCAACTTTTTTCCTTTCGGAAATGGAAAAGTTTCCTGATACCAGAAACATTTGAACTTGGTCACAGTTCCTAACCTGCATATTGAATGCAACCATCTGAGCCCCATACATCCACCCAATATGTGGCTTGAAATTTGTGGATTTGACACGCATTCCACTTGGATATACCCTCAGGATGTTTTTCTGTGTGAACCTGAAAGAGTAACAGTTTGTGTCACACAAGTCATGTTATAGCAACCTAGGCCTAGTGTTAAGTCATGGAACATTGTCAGAGCTATGAATGTGATGAACATTTTTTTTTGAAGCTACTATTGCCAATTTGTGCTTGACAAGTACCTCACAATGTCAGCTCCATGAGATTCTAAAGCCTTTTCAAGGGTGGTTTCACTCCAACTTAGGCGTCCAAGTTCACCATCAGTTTTCAGTTTATCCTTAAGACTACCCTTGAATTTCCTATTTTGAATTGTAATCAAGCGTTTGTAATCAGGTGAACACAGCTGGTGTGATTTGTGGTCACATTCACATGCACTTATTGAATCTCCCTCATGACCATCGCTTCCATTATCGCTTCCATTCTGCTGCTACATGAAAAGAAGTAACATTAGCACACAAAAGCTTATTATTATTAATTTTATTGCAACTATATAAATGCATATTTCCTTCTCACCGTGCCCTCAGTCTCAGTTGATTCTTCTTCAGATGATTCATTTCCATTCAGCATAGGACAATTGCCGTTATCCTTGATGCAGTTGGACTCAAAGCATTCTTTTGGGGGCTTGGTGGATATAACAATTCGGTTTTTCAATGATTCTGGTGAGGGGAATTCAAATAAACATTCTGTCTCAGGGTAATAGAGCACATCTCCAAATATTTGTGTTGCCATCTGCAAGAAAAATATAAGAAAAGAAATGAAATAATGCTTAGATAGGAAAAGTAAAGTAAAACAAAAATATTGATTCCTACTTAAAATAGATCTTTGTGGGGCGGAAGCTTACTTCTGCAAATTTAGCTCTAAGATCTTTTGTAAGATGATCTTCTATAGTTATGATCACTGGATACTCAGATGCAACAAAAGCATACTTCTTTATGGACTGAAGGCATTTTTTAGCTGAGACAGGATTGGTAAGAGTCCTGCATTGATTACATGGTAGAACAAATAAAAAGTTAGTTTTACCCTAGCAACAATTAAGACCACGTGAAACAAAAAAAAAGTTTGGTTTCTGTTTCTTTTTGTCCTAAACTCTAAAATGGACTTGATGATTAACTTCTTGTACCATCCATGATCTACTTTGATATCATCTTTATTGACAGTTGGCCATAAATCTAGTTCAATAGCACGCACGCCTCGTTTCAAAGCCTTTATGATTGGCTCTTCACTGCAATCACTGCTAAGCTGATTCCCAGTAAGATATGAATTATGCCCCGTATATATGAAATAATGTGACAGTGGAACACTCATGTCATGATGTACCTGGAATGACAATTTTTTTAATTTGTTGTTAGCAAAATAAAACTAAACCAAAAACAGAAGAAAGGAGGGCATGAAGCAAACATAGAGCTCTGGAATCTCTTGATGTTACTTAGATTTCAATCATTCTAAATGCTTAAGATGAAGTTCCAAGAATGGTTTCGATCAATCTGCAACCCTTATACTTACAAACAAAACTCCGGCGATGACAACAACCAAGTCTTTCTTTACTAGTTAGAGTTGGCTATATGGATCATATAATGTGTCCTATCATAAACCATGACTATATATAAGCCATATTTTCTTCATGACCAAAGAAACAAGGAAAAGACCTTACCTCAGCTTTCAAGGGACCATTGAAGTCATCAAGAAGCAAAAAATGGAACAAATCATCAAGGGCGATTTCCTGCTTTATATGCTGATCAACATCAACAGTTTCCTCCTTGTGTGACCTTCTCACTTGCAAAACCTTCTCAAAAATTTCCTCAGAATCAGATAAGGTGCAACCTTCCTCCCTTGGTGCTCCACCAGGAACCGGTGGAGCTGCTCCTTGGACATGTGGGGCCCTCCTCCGGTGAACTCGGAAAACGCCTCCTTGAGGTCCTGTGGTGGAACCAGTTCTGTGAGCTTGTACTTTCTTATAAAGAACAAGAAGCTTTTATACTTGTTATAGCTCCCCATGTTATTTCCCATCCTTTTCTTCTACTCAATGTGTTCCTCAAAAGTGCTTCACACATTGAGAGAGATTAGGAACAAAGCATGCATTTATAGTCTGTGAGTCTAAGATGAAAGAAAAGTGAGAACCTTCCAAGCAGAATCTTTCTATCCACTAAGAAATCAGTGCTCCATGTAAAATTAGCAATCAACTTCAAACTATAATAACAGAATTGTTCACACTATTCAAGAATCTAAAGACCATTTCTCCTTATTTCAAACTGTGCTTTTAAAAAAGTTGAGTCAACAATCAATATATTGCAGAACACTAATCTACTTCAAGTCGCCATGTTCCGCGTTCAGCCAAACTGAAGAAATTAAAGTTTGTTGCTGCACTAAAGAAATGATAGATATATTAATATGAGTTTAATTTTGATGCACTGAAGTGTAAGAGTTTTAGCAGTAAACCAATAAACCTCTCTCTTTGCATGACTTTCAAGTAGTAGGGATGGAAGGTAACCATATTTATTGATGTGTTATTACATGATTGGATGGCTGTGTAAAACAATTTTATCCTAATAGTGTATTTCAATTAAATCCTGTAAATATTTTCTCATGGAATTATGTTATTTGTAGTCTCTCAAAAAGTGAGTATCCCACAGGAAAATGCGTGCTTTAATAGTAGGGAATTCATGTTGGTGAAATGTAAGGTGACAATAATGTTGTCACCTGATAGAGGATTCATGGGTAAATGATTGGAGATTTAATATATATGACTCGAGAAATTGAGCGACAATATTTTTATTTAATACTATAGTCCTCTCAATTTCCCATTTATCAGCGTCAATTTCTCACTATCAACATATGCATTCCTCACTGGACTCATTTGTTTAGTAATTAGTTTCTTGTGCACATACTAGAAGATTCATACAATTTAATGACTCTATACATACTTGAATTCCTTTTTGGTCAAGAGTCATTCAATCAGAAAGAACAATTACCATTGACCTTTGTGTCAAGATGTTCAATTTACAATAAATAAAACATAGTACGAGTACCATCGGTGCTATGATTTACTTTCACATTGAAATAACAAACTATTTTTTTGAAAGAGTAACACAACAACATTGACAGATTGACTTAAGAAAAGTGGTTAGCGACTCAGTTTCTGGGCATTGATGCTTTAATTAGAGTATTATGCACGTGTTCTCCTTTTAGGCAGTGAGAATACATGTCCACACGTGCATAATATGAAAATTTTCAAGTGTAAACCATATCTGTGGGTTTATTTAGCTTAAAATCATTTTCATTATTTTATTTTTCTCTTTATCTTGTACACATTGATTTTCTTTCAATATCAACTCTCTTATATTCGTGCTTTTTTGTTTTTTAATCAAAAGCAGATGAGGCCTTCTGCTGAGCATCTTGTGAAGGAGCTTTTCTTCTCTATTTTGTGCATGAAATAGCCTCACAAAGTTTGCAAGTGATCTAGATAGCTCTTTTCTAGAGCTCTGTTTGTTTCTGCGTTATATATCTTACACTAGGACCCCACTAACTATATTCACATTCCATTGACACTTTATTCTCATCTTTAGCGTTGATGATGGATGACTTTATCTTGTTTCATATTCCATTTACGTGGATTAAACCACTTTAATAATTAAGTATAATATTATCAAAATAAAATAATAATTAAGTTTACTTTATTTACAGCTACCATTTGCACGTTCCTCCTTAAACTTTGGATAATGAATGATCGATCTATAATGGGTCGCATGTTGTAATGTAGCTCCTTTTTCAAACCATATTAGATACGTTCAACACAAAATTTTCCCCCTCGTACGCATCTAACAGGAAGTTTTATCCTTCAATACTAACACAGGCAAAATCAAATTTAGATAATCCACACTCCCCCGTTTCTGATGCTATACATAAATCAAATGTATCATATAGAAGGGCGGTCCAATACGAGTCTCTCATTTGATGGAGTTTTGGGAAGGATAGATGACAAAGTCTTACTAATGCAAAAAAGACTATTTTCAATATTTGAATCTATAACCTTAAGTTACAAACAGGAGTCATAGTTGCATCAAGGCTCAAAATTAAATTTGAAAATTGCAACATTATAAAGTTGAAAATTTCATTTAACTTAGTCAAAACTTTGGCTTGATTTTTTACTTTCATCGACATGATTTTTTTTTGTTTCTGCTTGCTAATTTGGAATGTAATTTTCATATCAGCTGTTACGAGGATTTTCAGATGGTGCTGAATTTTACGCACTGATAGTTTGAATTGAACTTGTTTCAGAAGGCACTTCAATTCTACGGTATTATGCAACCCTTTTCAGTTCTTCTTTTTTTTTTTAGTGGAAATGATCAGTGCAACAAATTAAAAGATGAATTGTACATCAGAAGAAGTGCCCCAATATTCTTAAATATATATGATGGGAAATAAGGGTCACTTGATTTCAACCAGAATGATGCCTTCCTAGTGCTTACAATACTCATGTTTAATGACTACTGCAACCTTTTGCACCTTGTGGTCCAGTCTCCTGCATGAGTGAATTATGTACCACAAATGTGTGTGACATGTAAAGATTCTATACCCATTATGGGGAGTTACTTATGTGAATAGTAGTATTACTTTCTCCACACGATTTTAACTAATATGCTGAGTTCGATTAGCTTATTATAGGATAAAGCTCTCTTCATTTTTTTTTCATTCACAAAACTTGAATTTGATACCTTACGTAGCACAAGTGTAAAATTACTTGCACTAACCAAATGTTCGAATAAAAGTAGTAATTTGAAACAACTGCATATGTTTCATGTCACGTCCATTGTTTGTTTATAAGACACAGTGGGATTTTAATCCCCCTTTTTGTTCCATCGTTGTGCAGTGATTGGATCATACCATTCTTTTTTTTTTTTTTTGACGTGGATTGGATCATACTTCGTAATGAGCGGAGACAAGAATGTTTATTACTCACTCCATTTTATATTAAGTGTCACTTTTAGTTTTACATAAAAATTAAAATAATAATTAAATTTCATTGGCTTCCTAAAAAAAAAGTAAAAGACAATATATTCTTTCATTTTTCTCTCTTTCCTTCAAGTCACATCCACTTATTCCCTTTTCTAAATGAATAGAGGGGTAAATAGATATACAATAATTAATGATTCATTAAAAATAAAAAATGACAATAAATTAAATTTGAACCAAATTTACTTTTTCCAAAAACGACGTACAAGAAGAAATGGAGGAGTATGATTTTAGAAAAATTCTTAGCTACTCTGAAATAAAATAAAATATTTGCTATGACTCATTTTATAATGACACATTAATTTTATGGATTATTATTATTTTTTCACTTTTTCAATATTTTTAATGTAATAATTGATGTTTTGATCAATGAAAGGCACAAATCAAATGCTTTGTTTTAGCACCTAATAACTTCTCATGATCTTATGCTTATACAATAAATGTTCTTTCTTCGTGGGCCTTTCTTGGATTACGGTGCCAAAAATTGAAGATAACCAGATAGTATGCTATTGCTTCGGAACAATGAATTCTATCGGCTGTTTAATTCTGCAGGAATTTAACTTAATTTTTTTTAATGAATCCTTTTTTTTTTGGTTACCAACAAATCATGAGTAAATTCCCCTTGTGTTCAGAAAACTTTCCAACACTTTGATCTCGGGCGGAAGAGGAACTTCTATTCCCTTCATTATTTAGCGTCATATTCGAGCTACTCTCTCCGGTCCCCAACATATGTCTTATTTGGATTTTATTTTAGTATAAAATATTGGTCATTTTCACATTCTAATAACTCACTAATAATTTTGTATTTGTTTTACGGGGGAGGTTATTATCACTCCATATTGTATATTGTCACTCTCATCCATTTATTTTTTGTTTAACTTTTCTAAAATACCATTTTCTACTCTTACATAATTAATTCAATAATTTATTGATACTTTTAATTTTATTAAAACTCAATACTATTAACCTTTTAAAATAAATTTATTTAATATTTAGTTACTTTTACTTCTGCATTTTTTTTTGGAAAAAAATCAAAATTTATTCTTCCACTTGACATGACTTTTTTCAAGCATAATATATACTTTCCTATTTCAATGTTCTATAAAAACCATCAAAAATGAGAAAATGATTAATAAATTTTTTATTAACAAAGTAAATTATTAATTAAATAAAATAAATTTTGTACCTAAATTTAAATTTAAGTAATATTTACTGTCAGTATAGTTACATTATTTTCTAAATATAGTGTTTTGTATAATAATTACCGTGACAATACATCTTGAAATATTAATTTTTTGTATTTTAACATAGTGATTTAATATATGATTAATATTATTATGTTACCTTAATATTTAAAAATATAACTTTAAATTAAAAGATTAAAAGTTACAATAAAAATTATAAGATATTAATACCACGAATGCTAGTATATTGTGTTTATTTAATAGTATTAGGTTATAAATCTTCTTTTGATTAGAATCTCACATTTCCTTTTAAAAAGAAAGGTACAAAAGTATAATACACAAAATACACGGTTACTATATATGATTATGCCCGAACACGAAAGATTACTCTATGCTTTATAATATACGTATTTTATGTACCGAAAAATATATTAAAGATGTTAATATTAAATGCTTGCAATATTTAGTGTCTAGCTCAATATTGAATGTTTTTAATTAATTATTATTTTTAAATTAAATTAGTAAAAACTTTTGATATCATTGTGTTGATTAATAAATAATTAATATTAACTAGCTATTTTTTTAGTTGAAATAAAAGAAGGATAATTTGGTAAAACTCAATAAAAATGAGTGTTAGTGGGAGTGATATTAGACAAAAGGAAGTGGCAATTCTCCCTTGTTTTACCCCTCTATTCAATTGGAGATAAAATGAGTGAAAGTAAGTTTATTAGAGTATTTATTTAGAAAAAAATGAGCGGAGGTTGAGTGATGAAAGAATATTTGGGGCTGTTTGGAAAATGTTTTACAGAACAATTTTCAGTTTTTAAAAATAAAAGACGGAAAAAACTTGTTTGGTTAGTTATTCTTTTCAGAATTGATTTTAAAAACAAAAAAATGAATTTTGTGTTTTAAAAGCACAAATTAGAAAACATTTGAAAGATATTTTTGAAATTTTATTTTTTAAAACAAGAAAGAATAGGATGAAATAATTGTAATTAGTTGGTTTTATTAATTGCTATCCAAAATAATTTTTAAAATATTGTTTTCAAAATAATTTTCAAAAACACAAAAACAAAAACAATTCCAAACAACCTATTTGTATCTTCTACTTTATTTTTTAGAAGATCAATAAAAATCTAATTATTATCTTAATTCTTGTGCATAATCCAAAAGGGACTTATATTGAGGATCAGAATACTACGTATTTATATTTGCCATAATTTATTGCCATTATTTATTGGAGATCATGGTGAAAGAAATTGGAAAGCTTCTCTAATTCATAGTAGTGTTATTTAAACACTCAAAAAGTGATTATTAATACCCACTTTTAAGTATATAAAAAATACTTCCGAGAGGCTTTCCAATTTCTTCCACCGTGATCACTAAATCAAACAGAGGCGTTAAATTATGGTGAGTATAAATTACGTAGTAAAATCACAGGGAATGAGCTCCCTTTGTAATGAATTAGAGCCAAAATGTTATTTAATTTCAACCATCGTTGAATTGTTTAATCGCCAAGGTTCTTGAATTGTATATATGTTGATTTTAAAAATTAATCCGCCGATAATTTCGATCACATATCGAAGATATACTCCATTTTCACATATTTATTTTGAGCATTTGAATAGAGAAAGGGATTGTCTTTACGTAATTGCCATCGGCATCGCCTCTCTTTGGTACATTCAAGGCCTTCACCGTAGGCTCTGAGGCTTCGTTGCTTCCAATCATCAAAACCCAGCACCGCCACTTCGCAATCAACGTTACTCTCACTTGCACCGGGTGCAGTGCAGTACTCAAAAGTTTGTTCCGGCTTCAAATGCCAAAATCTATTCCACCTTTCATGGCAATCAAGCAGCATCACGTTTTTGGTCATGTTATATCCTTGAACATCTTCACCCATACCATTCTCAAAGGAAAGTGTCACTAGTGGTGCTCTTGGTCGTCGTCCTCGGCACCCCCATGCTCCATACGCGTTCGCTGCCCCACAAAACAACATCAATATTGTCATTAAAATGATTTGTGCCACAATAATGTTTGTGGGAGTCTTAGCAATGGCTTTGCTAAATGATGATGTTTCTTTCAATGGTGCCATGGATTGGGGTACCTTGCTAGTCTTGGGCTGGGGGGCTTGATGATGCATATTGTTCACGTTATGATCCTTATGTAGCTAGCTAATTGTCGAAGTCGTTATTATAGATGCGAAAAGAAAACTCCAAAGTTGAACTTTAACTTGTGTTTTGCGTTAAATAAACCCCGTATTAAATAATTATTGTCTTTCTAAGTTGAACGGATTCTCTTATTATGTTACTATGTTTATCTTTTGATGAGATAAGAGGATATGATTTGAGGATAAATGATTTCATTTCTTGGAAGATGAAAAATTGAAATTCAATCACAAGATTAATTAAGTGATTAACGATTAAATATTTATTGAAAAACCGATTACTGAAGGTAATAAATAGCTTTGACATAGTTTAAATTCTAAAGAAGCAATTTTTATAGCTAGGAATATTATTAGATAACTCTTGTGCTCGATAATTGAATGAAAAAATCTCATAGACGGTTAAAATGATTTAAACTTATAAAAATAGTTTGCGATCTCCCAAAAAAAGATCATCAGATGAAAGAATACTAAATAAAAGCTTAAAGGTCATAATTAAATTCAAGCATAACATGAGCCACTCATATTTATAAAAGCTTAATTTTGATACACTGTCATTTAATCAAATATTTTAATATATATGTGATCATTTAAATAGTGATAATAAAAATCAATTATAATTAGATAATAATATAAATTTTTTTTACACTATCAATTCATCAAAATTAAATCTCATTTTTATTTATAATGCTAACTAGGTTACCAACCCGAATAATGCATATGATATACTCATAATACAAATTTTTTTTATTGATTATATAAGTGTTTTGAGCAAAAAATGTAACTTTTTTTTTTTTTGGTAAAGAAATGTAATGCTATGTCAACATATAAAATGTAATTTCTTTCCATCTTAATATTTTTTTGTCATGATTGATATTCATTGAATCGACCCAAGCCCAAAACCAACTTTACAATGGGAGAAAACACAAAACACATGACTCGAAGCCCCCAAGTTAGAAAGGGATAGACAAAGCCTATCAAACCGCTAAAAATAGCCATAAGAATCTGTTCTAATAGGCTTTGGGGCTTGCCGACATCTCTAAGTAGTCAAATTCTATTAGTTGCTCGTCATCACTAAATCATGCCTCAACACAAATTCTTATTGACCTTTCTAATTTGATGTAAGCTTTCTTTCGAATAGATAATCTAGTCTATAAAATTTCACAGGTGAATATGCTTTGCAGGAACTATGAGTCTTCTCTTGTGTTGAATCTATTCCGTTGCTTGTTTTAATTTTAAACAATATACATATTTCAAAGAAAATTGCTTTTTTCTTTTGCTTTACCACTACCAAACTAGGTGTGTTTGTTTCAAATTTTAAAAAATGTGATCATGAAAACTAAATTTTATATATAACTAAAAAAATTGAAAATTGACTTTTTAAAGAATCCACTAATTTTAGCTTTCAAAAAAAAAATTAAAAACTGATTTTTTTTGGAATTTTGATTATTTTTTAAAAATTATTTAAAGATACAAAAAGTGATTTTTTTGGACAAAAAATGATTCTTTGCTCAAATAATCACAAACAAATGGAAAGTAAAAAACTAATAGATTAACAGACTTTTTTTTTTTGTGGTCGTGATAGATTAACGGACTACAAAAAACATAAAAATAAAATAAATAACAAGTAAACATACGTCCTTCAATGGACTCTTTCTTTGTTTTTTTGTTATATATATATATATATATACTAACAGACTAAAAAAGTGTAATATTTTTCGTCTGCATAAAAAATATAGCTAAAATACCGAGTGAGGATTAACTTGGCCAATAGACCTGATATGAGGCCCAGGAGATCCGATTGGGCAGAAGAGGCCTTGTAAGGAACACGGCCCAATAACTAGGATGTGTATTTAGAAATTGTATGTGCTCGACCAAAAATAATAATATGTGATCAGACAAAAAAAAAAAAGGACTTAATATGTGATCATTCAATAATTATTTATAGGTATTTTTATTTCTCACATATATTCTCTATTGAAAACAGTCTTATTTAAGTTACGGTGAGATACTAAATATGAATGTTTCTCAAAATTAGAACTTAAATCATGATTCATGATGTGTAGGATTTAAACCTACCCTCTTTTGCTAGATTCAACCATCGTTAGTATTAACAGAACATCTTAATTATGTTGTACAAACACTACGTTATTAATACATCTGAAAGAAAATTAGTAGTAAGACGAATTAGATGACTGATTCCGTCAGTACTTATGTCTCAAAATCATTCATACGATCCCGGTTTCTCAAATCATTTGATTTTTCTTGGTGTGCTATCTAAAGTGTATATATATTTTTCATTATTCTTAAACTATATATTATTTATTAAGACTTTTTTGGCCGTTACTTCCTTAGCCTGACTCGCATTTTTCTTTGCTGATTGACACGCATTTAAATCCAAATGATGACTAAGTCTTATGTCATATTCCCATGCTTTCTAGAAATTGATTCATAATCATGCATATTTTTTATTTTAAAAAGTAGTGTATAGCTGCATATCTTTCCCAATTATTTCTGATCCTAACTTCTCCGCGTAATATACGTGTGTACCTCACTTTACTATATATGTGTCATGCTCTATATCCCTTGCCAACCAAGAAAACAAGGGGACACCCCACAGACATTCATTTTCTGCATGAAGCAAAAATTATTCTTGTCTTGTTTAAGTTCTTTCGTTTTTATGTCTTTTTTCACACGACATTGACATCACGTTACGTGGCTTAATTAACCGGATGGAGTTAAAATATATTATTGGTAATTAAAGAAGAAGAAAAAAAATCATATAAGCATTTGTTTTTCCTTGCACATCAAAACTTAAAACATAGTTTATCTTCAAGTCAAAGACAAGTGAGGCTGCCATTAAAAAAAAAACTCTTTCTGTCATAGCAAAAATCAAGCTCGAAGCAGAATTTTCTACGGTTAGAAAACAAAGTGGAAGTCTGCAATTTTCAACCCAACCTATCACATTTTTAAAGTTATGTTTTCAACTCTTTTTGAGATTTTTTTTTTTTTTTTTTGGGATGAAAACTATAGACGATCTTGATTCATTTGAGGACTGGGGCAGCATGTCTGGTGGAGGAGCTTCTGAATCGGCCCTTATTAGGAAGGGAAAATGTTAATATTAAATCGAGTTATAATAAATTATGTACGTGCCACAATATTAACTCGTATTTTTATAAGATTTATATATTTATAATTTTAAATTATATTTTGAATGATTCGTATATTTTATTATGAGCATAATTCATCATGAACCAACCGACTATAGTATCATTTCTCCTAGGAAGCAGTACCTCTCACAGTATCGGCTACAATTATGACCTGACCAGAATTGTCGAGGTGGCTAGAGGCTGCCCGAATTAATTTGGCATGTTTGACCCCACTCAGGAAATGAGATTACATTGCTCATGACTCGTGAGGATCAACATATGAATAATATTGATTTTTCTTGGTCCTTTATCATTTAACTACGTAACCATATGGTTTGGTGTAACTTGGTTCACATGCTAGCTGCACAATCCTTGGATTCAGATTAGTCTTGTTGGTTTTTCAGGCTTGTCCTTACCTCAAAGTTAGGTTTGTGTGTGTCTAAGCCTTGATGCTGGGAGAGAGCATCGTTGGCGACATCTAAAGACACTCAACATTCAAGTTAGGCTGTGCGCACATTTCTTTCAAAACAGTATGCCCATGTTTTCATGTTCTGTGTCTTATATTAATTCCTATTTGCTGAAATCTTGAGTAGGCATTATTTAATCCGATGCTATTACATTTATCTTTTCGCCTGCATAGAAACGATTGTGGTGATGGATGCATACTTTGACTAATTTCATAACAAGGAAAATGCTTTCGATAACAGATTATTCGTGGCTGTCTTTCTCCTTTACGGACAATATATCACCAACCACCCAAGACTCATTCAATGTAATAATCACATACCTGTAATTAGACAGTTACATATGGCATATTTTGTAAATATCTTTTATCGAATTAATTTTCTTGGAATCGAGCTCCATTCTACCTTCAAATAATGAAATTATACGAATTGTAATTTATGTATACACACATATGTAAATATCAGTTGAAATAATAAGGTCCCCCCCCCCCCAAAAAAAAAATGAAGTACTTAAATGTTAAAACCCCACAGTTTTTGTGCAGCGTATTCACTGCCTTGGAGCCAATCACAACTTATAAGGAGCAACGACACATACTAAATTGATTGAGAGTTATATGCAAATGTTGGTGAACTCAATTAAGCAAGAATATGGTACAATAAAGATATTTGAATCTCATTTTTTGGGACACTTTAGATATCTGCTAAAGAAAAAAGAGGGGAGTTAAAGAGATTAGATGGAGAAAAAAATAGATTAAATCTCCAAGTTAGTCTGTTAGGTTTAGAATATAATGCCCGGGTTAATGAAGGCAAAAGTGATTATCTAAAAAACACGGACAAGGAGCGGCTCTTGAGGCTTCTAAGTGGAGAGGTAAATGAATGAACCGATTACGCACAAAATGAGAGAGATCCTAGAATGTGGGTATGAGACTATATAGTTGAGGATTACTTATATGAATTGGTTGGTACTACCTATACTAACAAGATGCATCTTCTTCGGTAACCTATCACTAAAGAACTCCATAGTTAAGCGTGTTTGACTTTGAGCAATTTAGGATGGGTGGCCTCTTGGGAAGTTTTCCACAAAGTGTGTGAGTGAGGGCAAAAATGAAAAGACCCATGTTAGTTTGTAAGGACAGCGTTAATTCATAAAACAGCATGAGATGTTACATAGAAAATTCCATATTAGTTCCTCAAATTTTATAAAAGGGGACAAGTTGGTCCCTTCGAATTGTCGTATAAAATGTGTCCCGTTAACTTATTTATGCGTATTGTTAGCTTCTTTGCATGTCCTGCTAACTTTTATGGTGAATCCTAACTTATCTCACTCCTCTAAATGAAGTCGTTTAGACCTTTTTTTTCATCTGCTATCTTTGCAAAGAAAAAAAATTTTGACTTTAAGTTGGCATTTGTTCTGTGTAAAATAGAAAAATGAGATAAGTTATGACTTACTGTGAAAATTAATAGTACACATAAGTAAGTTAATATAATACATGGGCATTTTAAGTTAGACAATAATTTGATGGAGGGACTAACTTGTCCCTTTATAGAATTTAAGAGACTAATATAGGGATGGCAATGGGGAGAGCAAGTGCGAGGGGAACTTCCCATTCCCCGCCCCGAGCTTCTGCACCTCCCTCCTCGACCCGATCTCTGTAGTGGGGAAAGTTTTTGCTCCATCCCTTATCCCAGGGGATCTGGATTCTTCCAAAAAATAACATGCAGCTATTGACAAAAAATCCGAAGAAGCAAATTATAACTCATTTCCAACAACATTTCAAACAAATTTTCCATTCAAACTAGTCATCACTAGCAACCTTTCATCTATCACATGCAATCAATAATTTTCCCAAAAAATAAAAACAGAGATAGAAAGAAAAACTAGAACTATGAAAGGGAGGAATAGAGAAAGGGATTAGAGGAGGGCATTGGAGTTTGGATTGTTCAACTGACTTTGAGTGGAGTGAGAGCAACCTTGCCACCAAAGCCTTGCAGGTCGCCGATCACCGTTGTGCTTCCTCGTCACCGCCTCGAGCTTCGCGTCGCACCATGGGGCTAGAATGTTGGTGTGGTTGCATCGCACGATGGACCATGAGCCAGCAATGGTGATAGTTGCCTCACCATTGAGAAAAAGAAGGAAGCTTTGTTTGTGGAAATGATGAAACTGATGGTTTGAAGGAGGGGTATGTGGTTGTGGGTGTTCATTGGAGTTGTGGGTTTGAAGAAAGAGAGGATATGACGCGGCACTGTAGGGGAATGTGGCTGTGGGGGTGTGGGAAACGTGAGACAATGGAGTTAGGTATTTAGGTTTAGATTTATTTTTAAATAAAAAGTTAATAAAATATAAATTATAAATGAATTTATAAAATTACCCCTCGGGATGGGGATCTGCGGGGAAGCATAGTTCCCATCCTCATCCCCGAACTCACTGCGAGGAAGTTTGATCCCCATCCCCATCCCCGGAAGAAAAATCTTTGCCTGTGGATGAATAAGGATCCCGTGGATATCCGCACCTATGAACCCCATTGTCATCCCTAAATAATAGATCTTTTAAATCTAAGTTAATAATTATCCCCCATTATAAACCTGAGAGATTAACTTGAGATTTTAGTCAAAAATAATAATAATAATAATAATAAAGTGATGGGTCTCCTATATTTTTTGGTGTTAGGTATCTTGAATTTTATGGGTTCAAATAATCATAACAATCGCAACATACCTTAAAGTTGGAATGGTTTAGTTTCTAGACTTTGCTTAGAAAAAAATAAAGAACGTCCTACACTTTGTGTTGGAGAAGAAAACAAAACTACATGACTCCTAAAGGCAAAATGCTGCATGTGGTCACGTGCTGACGATCTTTCAATATTTCGGTTCCCTCATACGCGCTTGCTTGGCAGAAATATTGGAATTCATTTTGTTTAAAAAGTTAAAATTTAAATTAAATATTTAATAGGTCGACTTCTCGACTTCTCGTTTATATTTTAATTAACTCAATCGACTAAAATTTATAATTAAATTATTATTAAACTGTAATTGAATAAAAAACATAACTAATTCAACCAAACGGTTGGTTTCAATTATTAAAAAGAGTTAATGTTCTTTTACTCCTTCATTTTTTACTTATAAGTTATTTTAATCCTTAACTTTTAAAATGAATCAAATTAGTCCCCATATTATAAAATATAAGTCATATTAGTCCCTCAACCTATTGTTACTTAATATTCTATCAATTAAATGATGATATGTAACCTTAAGTGATATGTTAACATACTATATGTCATTAAAATAGAATCAAATCTAAAATGATTTATTTTTGTGTTTAAAATTATACAAAATGATTCATTTAAATATTAATTCTAAATCATAAAATGACTCATTTTGTGTAATTTTAGATATCAAAATAAGTTTTTTAAACTCTATTTTACTTCAAATGATATACATGATATAATAAGATATCACTTAACATTATAGATCATCATTTAATTGATAAAATGTTAAACAAAAGTGGAATAAAGGACTAACTTAGCTTATATTTTGTAATATAGGAACTAATTTGATTCATTTAAAAGTAAGAAATTAAAATGACTCCCAAATAAAAAATCAGAAATTAAAATGAGTATTAACTCTATTAAAAAATTGATTAAAATCCCCTGCTCTTACGACCCTTTGACTTTTCATTTCTTAGTCATGTGAGATCTTGTTATCGGGCAACATTTAGGACGCTTGTCATGATCTCAAATAAAGATTTGGAAACCCATGTGATGAAGGCTTCCCAGAGAATTTAGCCACCCCCGACAAAAGAGTGATATATTGAAACGAAAATATAGTTGATTGTGGTATAAGCATTTTGGTATGGTAGAAGCATTACCCACGCGAGAACTAGCGTGTAAATAATTAATGATTTTAGCTATATTTTTATAAATGTTGTCTTTTAAAATGTATGACAAATCATTAGTGAGTAATTGTGAATTTTACTCATATTATTAATACTATTAAATTTAGTTTCTACCAAAGAAAAATAATAATAAATTTAGTGAAAATTTATATTTTTATAAATTATTTTATTATTTTACCTTATCTATCATATTCACTTAAAATATGATTAAAATCTTCAATTATTTAATTATAAGGATGTGTTTGGTATGGGATAAAGATGCGGGTGAAAATTTTATAAATGAACTTAATATGTAAATATTATATATGGAGCTCATTCATGAAACTTCCTATCTCATTTTTACTCATATATCAAAAAATCCTAAGGGTATAATTTAAATGGAATAAAAAGATTTACACAATTATCTAATTAAATCATTTTATTAGCACAACCTTTTAAATAATGAATATGAAAGTCAATTATATTTATTAATATGGTATTACATAATTAGATTATAATATAAAACCTTTTTAACATATTAAAATGATATTTAAAATGGCAAATTACACTAACTTCTGAATTTTGGCAAAATTCATCTTAACTCCCTCTATTTGTTCGTGTAATATTGACTTCTCCTAATAGTGTATGATTATAAAAAGTTGGCTAAGAAAGAAATTATTTCACAAACTAATGAGAAGGACAGTGTTATGGTTTCATAAACTCAGGATAACAATGTGATGATTTTATAAACTTAGAAGTCCTTATAAAACTTAGAAATATACAATAATCAAAATAAATTTTATTAAATTTCAAGGGAGAATTGTATAATTTTCCCTATTTAAAATTGAATTTAATTTCTATATATTGACAATATAAAATTATTTTATATAGTCATCCAATCATATATTACTATATTAGCCATAAGATTTTGTTATGGTAACCTAAAGGTATCGATACCCTTTTGAATTAAAGAGTTGTGATTTAATCATAAATATTTAAAATATTAATAAATTTAGTTAGTAGACATGATATATTTTTAGTCACAATTATCTAAAATTAATCGGACCTATAAATCTTATAGGATATCAGAGAATCCCCTAGCTATAAGAATTAACTTTGACACCTATTATTAGAAAAGTTATTCAAACAAGATATTTTGATTGGAAGACAATGTCATTAAAATTGTAGGGTAAATGTAATTACTCTTGTTTGCCATTTGGGTTTAGGGGCGAAAAGAAAGACTCAACTCTTGAAGTTTTTGGGCGTTATAGGTTGCAATTTCCAAGCATTTGTCTTCACTCATAGTGGAAACGTAAGGTCAGAAAAACATTAAACATTGCACCCTCCACGCTCTCTCTCTATAATATAATCTCTTTAAGCTTTCCCCCTCGTTTGCCTCGTGAATTGCCTCGCATATGCTTTCTTCATTTCCTCTCGCTCTTTGTAGATAAATACACACACAAACACACAATAGTTTTGACACACATCGATAAATTGAAAAGGAAAAGAAGAAGAAGAAAAACAGCATAGGTGCCAAAGATGGGTTTGTCAAAGGAAGAGAAATCCAAGAGGGTATTGAGGGGTTTGAAGACTCTGTTCTTCTTGATCACCATGGTTATGTCGCTGCTTGTTTTCTCCGCCCCTGTTTTCCTCGTTGTTGCTGACGCACTTGTTCCCTCTGCTCTGCTCTCTGCTCTCGCCCCTGCTTCATCTCTCTCCATAAAAACTCTGTTTTCCCATTTCGAGAACTACGATTTTCGACGCTCTCTCATCGATATACCCCTCATATCCATCGTTCGATCCATTGTCATCTTCTGTAATTACTAAATTCTCCATTTTTAAGTGATTTTACGAAGGCCATTTTGAATCATAAAGCAATCATGCTCTGTTTCCTCTGTTTTTTTTGGAGTAATACTCTGTTTCTGATTGTTTGATGATTTTTTTTTCTTCTTCTTTTAGGTGTTTATAGCTTTTGTGATGGGCCAAGGCTTTCACATGGGCCTTATCTGGGGATCACTACGATGTGTTCTGTGTTGTCTCTGATGTTTGTTTCGTTGAAAGCTGTGTACGTGTTTGGGAACACGGGTGAGGATGGAGGAGGGTATGTTAGAGGCTCTGAAATTGCTCTGTTCGTGTGTTCTTGTGCTCTGGGCTTGGGGCATGTTGTTGTTGCATACAGAACAAGTTGCAGAGAGAGACGGAAGCTTTTGGTCTACAAAATTGACATTGAAGCTGTAAGTGTCTCCTTTCCCACTTCCCATTGCTGGCATCAAAACAAAACAGGGGGAATAAAAGGAAAAGAAAGAATTGAATGTTTTTGGTAAAATGATCAATTTTTGAAATGTATAGACTTTGAAAAATTCACAGGTTTTTTACATGAAAATTAAAAAGTGAAAGTACCATTTTAGTTTCTCTGAAAGATATTTAACCTTATCATTTAGAGGAGATAACTCAATTTAGGGTTCATTTATTTTAATTTGCAATAAAAATATGGGATTTAATTTTAATACAATAATACTCAAGTAGTGTAATTTTTTTTAACACAACCATCCAATCATGTAATAACACATTAGTAAATAAAATTAAATTATACCCCACTACTTGAAAATATATAAAATGAGATATTTGATTGGAACGATAAAATTAAACTCAAAAGTATATTTCTATTAAAAAAATAAACAAATGCATCCTTAATTGTTTAAGAAAAGTCAATATTAATTTAATCATGTAGTTACACGTAAACAAGAAAATTAATCATCTAGTTATGAAAATATCATTAGCTTTTTTTTCCCCTAAGCTAGATATTGCATTGACGAACTTTCTAAAAGTAAACAATTACATTTGGTGCCAATTTATGTGATTGAGAAAATTAATGTCAGCAATATTTAGTAAACCAATAAATATATTTCAAAATGATTCTTTCACTTAATCATTGTTTTGGGATGCAAATGGTTCGCGGGAAAATAACAGAAATTTCAGAGGTAATAGGTTATGGGGTCCCATGTAGGTACCATTAGAGACCAAAGAAACTTCCTTAGATGACGTTAGTGGGGTTGAGTATATAATCCAATGACAATGTCTAGTTGTTTAGCCTGTGGTGGAGAACCATCGAATTCATGTTGAATGCTTCAACCCAAAATTCAAATTGGCCATTATTCTCAGCTTTAGAAAATATCTACATCTATTTGATATCTATATCTATTTCATGACTTTTCCAGACAGGCAAATAGAGTTGGTGAGAATTTTACACAGTGAAGGAATATGTAAACGTTAGACCCCTGGTCAAACCTTCTTTCAATTTGCTTTCCCATTAAATTTACCCTTCCAGATGGTCAAAGGCTGAGATTTTTTATCATTATTTTTATAGATTTGACAAATCTTTATTTTCTACTTCTGTCTAGAAACATGTCTATTGTTAGTTAGTTTATTTGTTATACATTGACAGTGTAATAAAATGTTTATATACTGTCATTTAATTAAATCATCACATTTCAATGATTTTTCAAGTAGTAGATGATATATAATTAGGTGCTCAGCGTATAAAAATTAAAATAATTTTTAATAGAATCGCGGAACATAAGAACTAATCTCACTCTCACTGTCCAATGAATCATGACATTTGTCCAAGTGATAAAATTATGGAATATGCATATGTTATGCACTAGCCGGCCTTAATTTATGGCCAGAGCCGACCTTAAAATATTTTATAAATATATAGGTATCCATGATCATGTGCTATATGCAGATTCATGTTCACTTCTTTTGATGTTGAATCAAAATTCTTTTCTAGCCTCAAACTCATGGCCTCTGATCTTGCAATCCCAATCTCAAGCCTGAAAATTGAAGGCTGCCCACTATCAACAATTATAGGTTTCCACTCACCAAATCCGAGGCAATCATCAAATCATGTCCCACCTCATTTTGATGCCATATCTAGATTTTTAATCAATAAAAAGGAAAGAAAAAAGTGATAAAGAAATTGATCGTATTATACTTGTGTGTGCAGGTTTCAGCTTGCAAGAATGGGTATCCCAGGTATACGAAGATTCGTCAAGAAGAAAGAGTCAATTAAACCAATAATGCTAAGCGCTAACATTAATAGATATCAACCTAACAAATATAGAGATTTTCAGCTAACAGCATCGGCCACTCTACTACTACTCATATTTGGTACCTCATTGCGGCAAGGGGTGCTAAGGTAATTTATCATTTTCATATAATGCTGTAAGATTTTATTGTAAATTAAAGTGTGATTTTTAAATTCAAACCTAAAATGTTATCTTGTTCTCCTTGTATAGGATATCATTCAGAGGATTCCAATAGTAACCTTGACACTGAACACTGAAAATATAGAGACAGTCTACAGCCACCAAGGTTCATCAATTTGATTATTAAGCCGTGAATATCTAACACCCATTTTCAGTGTGTTCCATACGAATTTAATTGATTATTCATAGCAATTTTTTATATATGCATTCATGTATATAACATTTTGGTTACAAATGGTGGAAAGGAACGAAAAGTTGATTGCGTTTTATGATAAGTGTACCTAGATGTACGAGATCAAATTCAGAATATTTTCTGGTGTGTATATTAAATTCTATATGCAACAGAATGTCTAGAATGCCCCCATTGATCTTTTGTTATACTTCGTTATTTTGAGCTTGAATTTAAGAACTTTTCAACTGATTTATAATTTTTCTTGAGATTGAAGGTTGAGAAAATACGCCTTTCCTCACTTTAAATTTTGACTGACTTTAGAAGGATTTCGGTTTACTGAGCTAATATAATTTAGGGTTAAATATATTTTACCCCTTAATTTTAGGTTATGTATAATTTAAAACTTTTTAAAAATTGTATTATTGATATCTTAATTTTTTAAATTTGAAAAAATCCTCCAAAAACTTTAAGTCAGGTGTTTGCACACAATAAAAAATTAAAGGTTAATTATATATAGTATTCATAGATAAAGTGTTGGTTGCACAAATTAAAAATATTATGGGATTAATTGTATATAAATTTTACCTTTGTCAAAATTATATTTAGGATTTTGCATAATTTGAAAGGTTTACATTATCATATACATTTAAAAAGTTGAAATATAAATTACATATTACCTAAAATTTGAATATAAAATACATTTATCCTTATAATTTATACACGCGATGAAAAAATTTGAAGATGGATAGGCATGATGGTTGAACGGAGTGCACAATTAGTCTTTTGGATTCTGTGTGAGTATATTCATCCTTGAATTTTTGACATAAAGAAATTAAAAAACCAATGGCTAATTTCGTGGACATGGTTCATTCGCAACTTAGACTGATATTTGTGAAAATATCAATTTCATTTTAAATGTCTAAATGTTGAAATAGTGTTTGGGCTAATTTGTGTTTGCATCATTATATTGTTCTGAATTGGCCGGTCTCACCGGAAGCACATGACCGGTAATAAATTAATTTTATAATACCAATTCATAAAACAAACCCTAAACCCCAAAAAAACCTAGATCTATTTAAGCTTAATCTAAATTTCCATGCTTTTCAATGAGTTATCCATCAATAATAAAATCACAATGCAAAAGCTACCGCTGTCAATGTTATTGCTATTTCGGTCAACGAATTCATAAATCTCAGTCATAAATTGAGAATTTTGTTAACTCTAAGGCCGTTCCTGGCTTGTAAAGAAAATGATGACAATAATTGTTGTTTTCATTCTCTTCATAAATTTCTAAAAACAAGATGTTATCTTTAATTATTAATGAAAAAGCACAATAAAATTTTTATAAAAAATAATGCTCTTTTTCCTCATTTTTGGGGTACATTTCCGGCCTTCTTATTGGTCTTTTTTTTTTCATTTTGATATGGGCAGTGGATTTGGTGTACTACCTTTTTGTTGACCCGTACAAACAGTTATATGTTTTTTAGGTCGAGAATACAAACAATTATTATATGATATTTTTGGACTGTTCCTCAGAAAAGGAAATAAAATATGGGTTAGAACAATGTGTCAGAGCCCAACTTTAACAGCAATCAGCAAGGAAAAACAAGAGACAACGAGGCCCAAAAAACACGAGACGCTGAGTTTCCAATTCTTGATCTTTTCATTTGTTTGTTTCGCCCTTGACGAATTATTATGATATACGTGAAAAGAAAATTTGAGGAAGTAATTAATTGAGATCATATATACTAATGGAATTAGCTCAACTGTACCTTTATATAAGGCTGATACATTTGATCCCTTGCTAACTAGGGTATTTATGAGTTGGGATTTTAGAGAGAAGAGGAAAAGATGGAAGGATTTATAGTATAATTTTACATTATAAGCCTTCCTTTTTTCCCGTCTCCTCTAAAATTTCAACTCGCAAACATACCCTTAATTGCCTTACATCCTCTACCATTTCCCTTAGGTCTAATGTAAGATATCCCTGTAGCCCAAAAAACAGAAAAAGATTAACATCATATATGAACACCTAAACTAGGCGATATATATAATCTTATTACTTATAGTGGAGATTAATTAAACCGATCAAACTCATCTACATTCTCTGCTGCTTCCTCATTTGACCTTCCCTGTGTTGTACTCTCATTGCAGTTTACATGGTCTGCACTCCTTTCTACGCTTTAATATGATAGGGTACCTCTTCTGCGTCCTAGTTGTTGGGAAAAACACCAACTTGTCTTCTTCTGCAGGATACCAACTGGTGTAGAATGTAAACAACATTAGTAATAGAATAACACATGATCATTGATTACACTTGCACACAGAACATGTGTACGTAAACAAAGGCACAAATATGCAAAATGTTGTACCTGTATTGGGTTACCATGCGGTGAAGGAAGACTGATAGCAGCACTCTAGCAAGCTCATAGCCAGGGCACAGTCTTGGCCCTCCTCCAAACGGAGTATATACATTCCCAGGGCTCGTTGCTTCCGAATTACTCTGCAATTTCAGAGTATGTTTGGATCAGCACACTTCAACTAATTTAGCTCGAGTTGGGTCGGTCCAGTATGAGGTAACCCTATTATAGCATGTTTTTTTCCACCATATGACCTGAATCAAAGGCTTTACTTATAAGGGAAATAAGTGTTTAATCACTCGAATTATGGAGTGTTGGTATATATGTTTTTTTGGATTAAGCTTATTTTAGGTTCAAAACAGTTTATAGTGAAAAAAAAAATGTAAAGCAGCATTTAGAACAAAGAAAAAACTATTATAAAGTAATTTGTTGTCAAACATGCTCTTGATCATAAGTTAGGGAGTAGCAATTGACAAGTAGAAATCTAAGTGTGAGAGAACAAAGAGAAATGATAAAAGGAAAAGGAGAGAGTTATTAGGTACCTGCCATCTCCATGGATTGAAGGTGCGGGCGTCTTTGAAATGATCAGGGTTTAGATGTACAGCACGAAATGATGCAAAGACCTTCCATCCCTTAGGAATAGCGTAACCTATTAAAAGTGACTTAGTGAGGCATTGAAATTAAACTTGATTACAAATCCTAATATGTAAATAAATTGGTGATAGTTGATCATACACTTTCTTCTTCGCTGATTACCTTTTATGTTGATATCTGTCATTGCTCTCCTAAATATCCCACCAATTATGTTTCCCACCCTCAAAGTCTCATTCACAACCTGTATTCCACAAACGAGTTGGAAAAAAAAAAAGGGCGAACTAGTAGCACTAATACATATAATACAAACTGTTTGTGCTTTTTGCATATGCAGAGTCTTGCATGATCTGAATCAAAATTTGAATATTCTTACGCATTGAGTAAATGCCATTGACTTATAATCTGTCCACTCTAATGGTGCGTCGGAGTAACTCTTCTTTGCCTTAATTTGATCATGCTCTTCCTGCCAAAACAAAACAAATCAAAATCTCCTATAAAATTTCCCAAATCGGATTAAGAATTGTACTCTTAATTACGAAATAATTGACCATGCAATGCAATCTGTTAATTAGATTCAAAATTACACAAATAATGATCAAGTTATGTTATGAAGTGTTAATCTGCAAGCTGAAGGGACAACGCAACCCAAAAGATCGAGTCAAAGAACTTAGATAGGAAGTGAGAGTGAACATAGATATTCGAGTAGTGTTATTTGAACATCTAAAAGTATGTGTCAATTAAAACACTCACTTTATCATTATTGGGACATTCATTTTTTAAATGTTCAAATGACATTTTTGTAGCTGAATTATATATATATATATATATATATAGATTAGCTTAATTTTATTCAACACAGCTTATAATAAAAAAAGAATTAAGATATTTTCCTCTACTTTTTAAAGAAAACAAGTAAATCTCCAAAATAATTGATCCAAAACATATCTTATGTTAATGCAGTGGGACTAAATGACATCATCATCATCGTCTTTCACTTAATTTGCACTATTTGATCAAAGATTGTCCTAGAGATCAGCAGACGCACGACTTCTTGTGCCAATGCCATGCCATGAGAGAGGACCCAAGACATAAATCTGCGCTGCAACAAAAAAACAGAGCCAATTCTTCGTAAACTAAGTGACAAATACTCCAAATTGTGTCAAGTGCGCATGGGCTTTTTTTTTTTTTTTTTGCCCCCTTCTGTCGCAAGCGGATGGACCGGTCAAAATAATCACTTAACCGTGATAGGCTTCTGACATCACTAGTTTTTCTCTTCTTTAGTTTTCACGTTATTATCTCAATTTCGGACACACTGTCAAGAGACTGCAAACCCACGAAGCGTGCAGTTTGGGTCTAATAATTTTGTCCTTTGGTTCCACAAATTTGACTCTAGCGTGAAATTTAGACCATGTCTCGATACCTTATTTATATATTAACGTTTCTTTTTTTTTTGTTGAAGATATATATATATATATATTTCAAATTTTAGAAGTACCAGTCACTTTCCACCACAGAAAGAGCACGAGTTACATCTTTTTCTTAACAACAAAAAGTGACGATATCAAAGTCAAAAAACTTCAATCTCAATGCAACGTATAGAAACTACGAGTTTTTCGAGGACTTATTCTAATGAGATACTCTAAACACAATGTGTTTTGCAGCCTCATTTAACTTGATTTTTGCAGGGAACATAACTTTCACCTGGGTGGGCAAGATGAATGACAATAGTAAGTTATAAGATTAATTTTAAAATTTATCTAATCAGTGTCCTTAGAAAAAATTTTGTCTCAAAGGGATGAGTTTTTGTATTATCAATACATGAGACCAATCACAAAGTTTAAAAACTTATATTTTTGAATTTTGTTAATTATTGTCTTTAGATCACTTGTTAAAAAAAATCCTTAACTCAATTAGTACAAAATGTAGTAGCTTCAAATGTTGATCAAAATGTCCACCCCAACCTGTCTACTTACCCTGTCGTCCTCTTTCATGGTTGTTCTGTCCAAGCCAATGCATGAGTTTCAAGTTTTCAACCGTATTAATTACTGCGGGTGAAAAGTTTTGGCAGACAGGGCTTTAACTGCAAGTTTCGATTTCAATTGAAAAACCATATCAAACGTCCACAAAACAACAAAACTAACCATCAAACCTTTATCTCTCCCCCGACAAAAGAAAAACTTGTGTCTAAGCGTGTCTTTTATCTGTCCCAAAATGACATATAACTCGTGTCTAAGTGTTCTTTATAATGATAATTTAGTTTACTTATTTATTCATGAAGAGATTAATTACTTCCTTATACTTTTCTTTCAAAAAAATAAATGTGAGAACAATGCAATTAAAGAAATTAAGTTAATTCAACGGTAGGTGAAGTGGGGGATCGAACCGGATCACGAAAATGAAGTTTTAAAGGAAATCACACCTCATTGTGGTCACGGACATGGACACTCTAAGGAAGGAGCTACATATATATGGTCCACTACTCCTGCTACTATATCTATGAAAAATATGTAGAGCCCATTTTATTAAATTGTCATGAAATGCATTTGTTAAATTTTATATGAATATTAATGAACGAAAAATCATATGCAAACAAGTATTTTATAATATAGTTTATGTACCTTGAGTTGTGCTAAGGCTAGGGGAGTCTCGCTGAGGAACTTGACGGCGAGGGTCATTATGGTGGAGGTGGTTTCGTAGCCGGCGACGAGCAGGGCCAACATGAAATCCACGATTTGCTCGTCGGAAAAGTGGTCGCCGGAGGCCAGCAGTGCTCCCAGCATGTCATTCTTTTTCTCTCCAGTTTCGCTCTCTTTCCTCCTCTGCCTCACTATTAACGTTAGTGCCTCTGCCACCTTCCTTCTTGCCTATACACATAATTGAACATTTCCTTAATTAATTAATAATTGTTCCTTAATTTAATTAATTATGCAATGTCAATCAACATCATATAACATAATCAATAAATTTAATATAAAAGACTAACAAATTATTAAATATAAAATGATTCACATGTATGTACTTTTTCTCAAAAATTCAAGTCTTTGATAGAAATAATTTATCACATAATATTAAAGTCTTTGTGATCAAGTGACAAGAAATTCAATCTTATTAAATTTTAGCTGAAAATAAAATAGGCATGCGCATTAAAATTAAAATGCATGCACCTTGATGGCTCTGCGGTAGGTGGAGGAGAAGAGAGGTAAGGGGAGGGTGAAGAATCCTTCAATCACAAGAACGTACTCTTTCCTAAGACTTTCTGTCCATTCTCCTGGATCAAAGCTCATGAGCTGCTTCACTGTCAACTCAAAAGTTATCTGCACGCCCGTATCACAATAACAAGCTAGGTAAAAATATTTTAAACACAAATGTACTTGATGTCACTGATATCATCATTCACGGTAACTTTAAAATTAGAGATAAAATAAAAAGAACGTATAGTACTGTTGGAAAAGGACATGAAAGGAATTTTTTTTCTTTTTAAACAGTTCTAGAAAAGAGTGAATGAGATGTGATTGAGGATAAAAATATTTCAAGACTTAAACAGTGATAGACATTAAATACCTAAAAAAAATATAAGAAAAAATAAATAAAAAATAAAAATAATATGAATATCATATTTATTATTAGAAGAGTGTTTAAGATGTTTAAAAATTTAAGTGTTAAAATAATTTTATTGTGCTGTTAAATATGATAACATGTCACATATACAACAAATTCGTACATGTGCATGCTAAACCTATATGCCTATATTTTGTATAGGGAATCATTATTATTCTTTGCAGCCGTAAAACCTTTTAGTTAACGTGGGGACTTGTATGCAAAGGAATTTGACACATTACACAAAACCATGGAATCTGAGTCACCCGAACCCATTTCCATTTCCGTCACGTAAATCACAAGCGCATCACATGCTAACACTGTTTAATAAATTAATTAATCAACCCAGAAATATTGAACAAATTAAATAGAAGCTATAATGTAAAGAAAAACACAGGAACATCATTAATTTCGAGTGAACTTTAAACTAAAACAAAGAAAAAAAAATCCTAATTGTGAGGTGCAAAATATTGGTCCACCACCTCCCCAATATGATGATAGCAAGTGAGCTCGACTCGAGCAATTCATGGCCCATTTCACTTACTGATTTGATTTATGTGGAAGTTGAGCCGTTTAGGTAGATATTGCATTATATTTAAGAAAACTATATATGCAGGGTTAAATATTTTAGAAAGAAATAAAATTAAAAGTAACTAATAGTAGTAAAAATAAATTTACAAACTTTATTTATAAAATAGAAATTCAAATCATAAAACTCTCATTTTAAAAAGACTTTATCTAATAATCACTTATAATAATTTTTTTCGTGAAAAATTGCTCATGTAATTTTGTATATAGAGATAGCGATCATGTGAAGTGCTGTTTAAAATAAAAACAAATCCCAAAAAAAAAAAGAAAAAAAAACAGTAGTTGTCCCTAATCACAGTCAATAAAAAAAAGATATTATAAAAAAAAACTGATGGTACATGCTTCTAATCATTCTATTTACCAAAACAAGAAAATATTAAACATTTTTAATATCATAAAAACATAAAAAATATTCATCATTTTCTTTACTTAATAATTAGGAGAATAATAAAGAGAATATTTTAAAAGCATATATCATTACTCTGTAAAAAAGAAATAAATAAATAAGGAAAGGTAAAAGGAGGGGTAGCTAGCTAATTTACCTTCTTGGCCTCCTCCATGAGAAGAACCCGGTCGGTCCAAGAATCCAAGTTGAGCCGGACGAGCCGGTCGATGTCAACAAGCAAATGATCCTTGATGATGGAAGAGTTCGCGAAGCTCATTGTTAGCGAATGCATTCTCTTGTGCAGCGCCCCCTTCATCAAAAGCAACGAGTGCTTCCCTAGAAGGTTTGATATCGAACCGGGGTAACTGCAATCGAACAGCTTCCCTTCGTTCATAAGCACAAACCGGTTCGTTTCCGGATCGGCCGAGAAAACCGTCGGTTCGCCGAACACGTGAGTAGTGAAAATCGGACCGTAACGGTTCACCCTTTGGTCTATGAACGGTTCCGGGTTGTCGCTCTTGTAGGCTGAGATTAGTTGCAAGGTTTCGCCGACAAAGGGTAGGCCTAGACTTCCCGGAGGTAGCCGGAGCCGCCGGTGGCGGTGGCTCCGGCGGAGGAGGAGAACGGCGGCGGCGACTATTGTGATGATAAGGAAAAGTAAGGTGGAAGCCATGGAGTGAATGGTGCAAGTGGAACTAAGCCGCAATAAGTAGTATATATACATGTTACCAATGATGTGTTGTTGGTCCGAACAGAAAGAGCTTGGGTCCCTTAAAATTGGGTCCAGAGTTCAATCCTGAGATTCATGCGCATGAGAAAAATACTTTCGAGAGATATTCACGCTTTGGCGCCTGACCCTACTTTGAGACATTAGCATCTTATCTGCAGGTGTGGAAAACAACAAAATGTTGTGGTTATGGAGGACTATGGTGTGTGTATTAAATATGTGGTGAAAAAGGAGAGGGGAATTAGAGAGAGAAGAGAGGGGTGGTGATGGTTTCAAGGAAGGGGCATTAATGGAGGAGGGGTCGAGAGGGAGAGGCAAGGGAGCACACGGGGTGGTATCTGGCGAGAATCTAAAAGGAGAGAAGGACGTCAGGGAAAAGAATTAAATGTGGGATATTTTTGTATCTGACATCTTTCGGAGCTCTATCAAACTTTCTATGAGGATGAGGCTTTAGGGTGGGGAAGCATGGGTACCATTTTATTTTATTTTATTTTTAATATTTTTTCAAAAAACAAATATACATCATTACAAGAAAAATAAATATTTTCAAAGGTTTTTAATTATTAATAAAAGTATTATTAAAAAATAATTTTTAATAGAAAATAATCGCTGAAAATACTTATAAATTTTTATTAATAATTATTGTGTATATTTTAATATAATAATTATTCATAAAAATTTCTATGTATTTTCAATGGTCACTTTTTATCAAAATTATTTTTCTTAATAATACTTTTATTGACACTTTAAATGTTGAGAATTGTTAAAAATACTTATTTCTCTTATAGTGTATATATATATAGTATGTAATTTATGTATGTAAAATAATTATGTGGACTTCTAATTATATATTATTAAATATATAAAAGTTGAATATTCAATATACATTATTATCTTCATTCTCTAATAAATGTTCATTTCTAAATTTTTATTTTTCTCTAATTGTTTATCTTTTCAAGAAATTCAAATAATATTAATTACATCATACCTTTTATACCATTATTAAATATTTCATTCGTTTCACAATAACTATAAAAAAATCAAACAATACACACATTAAGAAAAATAATAGAAATGTCTTGATAAATGTAGAAAATCATATAAATAGACAAAACTATCCTTATATAATCATTATTACTCATTTTGGTAAATATATAAATCATTTAACTAACACATTTATATTAAGGATATAAATAAAAAAATTAATGCTACCTAAGTATTATAAATGAATAGATATTCTAAAATATAGAAAAGTCAAAAATCAATGACAATTATTATGAAATTGAGGGAGTAGTATGTATTAAAGAAAGAATAAATGGAAAGATTAAGTATGATAAAGAATATTAAGAATAGCTTTATAAAATAGACCTATTTTTTTCAAATATCTAAGCTCATTCAATATGGACAAAAAAAAAAAAAAAGCTAAGCTCATTTACTCATTTTCTTAAATTTTGTGCATAAGTAAAAATGGGCACTCATTAAAGAACGAGAAAGTACCTTATAAATCTTACAAAAAAAAAATTAAAAACATATTATTATATGATGGTGTAAAATTTTTTCACTATTTTTATTTTTTAATTAATAAAACTTTTACACTATAAATATATCAAAATGAAACTCATATAAATATAGAAATACTCTTTATAAATGTGTCCTTAATGTTTTGTACAAGAATTAACAATATTATTTTTTGATCTGTTTTAATTATATCATTATGGAAAAAGTTTTTTCTTCATAATATTTTTCATTTTCACATATTAATAAGAATTTATGGCTAACATTTTAATTTTGTCTTCCATAATTTACAATTTATTGAAAAACATATATACTCTCTATAATAGACTAATATATAAATTATTGATCGATTCAAATGATTAGATACTTATTTCTCTTCAGAAAAATCTCTCTGGGATTTGAAAATTGTGAATGGGAAAAACATTACTTTTACTAGATTATCTCCTTTTTGTCTCTTTCTATTAATTATATTTATTGAGAGAATAAAATATAAGAGTGAAATTAGAAAAAAATAATTAATACTTCTCTAATATTCTAAAACCATAGATAATTTGAAAGCAAAATAAAAGAAGAATAAAAATAGGAAGATACAATGTATAAGTTGTAATACCCTAGATTTTTAAAAATAAATAAAAGGTCAGAAAATTTTTCTTTTGAATAAAGAAAGGTGCCAGTCACCTTATCTGTCGTTCAGACTCTGAATTTTGCTAAGTTCAACCCACCCCTTGGGCTATATATTAGAGCAATTTTCTTGGCAAAAAATCCTAGTAATTATTCCTAGAAAAAAATGAGTTTGAACTAAAATCCAAAAATGAGATTTTGATTTGTTGGGATTTTGATTTTTCTAATATTTTATTTGAATCCAAATGGAGGTATTCCCTTATTTACATTTTGATAAATCATTCTGAGCATTTTGGAGAGCACTGGAGCACTTCTACGCTAGTCCATAGAAAATAAAGGCGGTTAGGGAGATATTTTGTGCTCTTGGGTGAGCGCTAGCACTTAGCAAATGACCGTTTGCATTCTCAGTGAGCGTTGTAGCGTTCGAAGAGCTATAAATATCCCATCTTGGGTTCAGAACATTCTAAAACATTCTCTCCTCTCCCTCTCTCCAAAACTTTGACTCCCCACTTTTTCACCCTCCAAACTCCAATTTCTTCCATTTCTTCAAGTTTAACCGTGAATCCGTCATTCTTAAGGCTTAAAGGTACGTTATTCTCTTGGTTTTGCTTCATTCCCTTCAAGTTTCCTTGGGTTATGGGTGGTTCTCTAAGCTTCTTAAGGGGGAGAAGTTTTCTAACTTGTTAAAGAGGGATTCTTGAGGTTTTAGAGGTTAATCTAGAATTCCGCCCCTCTATGTCAGATAGTGGAGTCATTCCGCTTCCAAAGGTCTGCGTCAGTGTAGGTTCTGATTCCACCCCTCTAGGTGAGTGGGTTCACATTTGTGACTCTTATGTTATGCATTAGAGTTATTTTCATGAAAAAATAATTTAATGCTTGGTTTTAGAGAAATACTGAGTAAGGATTTAAGATTTCTGTTGGTTTATATGTTTTGAATTGCCGATTTTAGAGCATGAAATGTATTTTTGACAAAAACTCATTGGACCATGTTTGTTATAATAGTTTTATATGGAACTGATGGTATATGTAACGTTGGAGGGTTTTATAATTGTTTACCTGGATTTTGGAATTGATTTATGCTTATGTTATGGTTTTACACCAAGATATGAAGTTTAGAGAAAGATTGGAATTATGGTTTTAGCTTTTTTGTAATTTCAAAATATGATATTGATTTTTTCCTAGTTTATGAAAAGTTAATAATTTGAACTATGTTTGGAAGGTTGATCAAAATGTTTCAGAGCTTGATAAGTATGTATACATTTTAGATTTATGACCAAATATGAAGTTAGAGAAAAGAATGGAGTTAGGAGTGCAAACTTTGCTATTTTGAAATAAGATATTGAGTTTTCTAGATTATGAAAAGTTTGACAGTGAAATGTGTTTTTGGAAGATTAATCACTAAAAGGATTTTAGAGCTTAAATCTTCATGAGATTCAAAAAGTTGACGGCTACATACTTTGTGAAAATATGGAATCACAATGCCTATAAGAGTGATCCCTTGGACATACATCCATAGCACAGATATACTAAGGTTAGTCTGTTGGAATTGAATGGATTCAAGTTTTCAGAATATAACGAGTTTATGGTTGATAAGGAATAGTATAGAGGTTCAGATGAAAAGGATTTTAGAGCATAAATCTTCGTGTGACTCAAAGCAATTGGCGGATACATATTATGTGGACTTGAAATCACTAATATGGTTTCATAGTCACAGTTATGCTAAGGTCAAACTGTTAGAGTTATAGAGATTTAGAGCTCTAGAGAGATAAAACGGTTTTAGAAGTTTCAGATTAATTTAGGAGCTATAGAGAAATAGGCTTTGTGTTAAGTAAATCCGTTAACTTTGGTACCAAGTATGCCCGGTTAGAGTATTCAGAGAAGGGACCTAGTTAGGTGCCCATTATTGTCACACTGTGACCAGAGATTTATATTCAGAGTTTTGTTACGTCACAAATATTGTGCATAACCAGAGTAGAGATTTCTGTTTCTTAGGAGCTACGTTATTATGAGTTTAATTTATACTAGGTGCAAAAGTTAGTTAATGAAATAGCTTTTGGATTGGTAAAGTAATCATTTGAAAGTATGAGAGAATTTATGGTTTTAAGCTTATATGATTTCAGAAATGATAGAATAGAGGAAAAGTGATTTCAGCAGAAAGTGAATTAGAGAAATTATTTTATTGAAAGGATAATTTGAATATGTATGAATATACGTATAAAAGAGTTTATGAGATTTTAGACATGATTTTTACCATATTACTGTTTTATGATTTCATACATTGTTTTCTTTGATGTCCCATGAAGGGGGTTTCAGGTGAGAATTCACTCATTAAGTTTTGGTGACAAAACTCATCCCTCTCATTTTTCTCATTTTTATATATAAGGACAATGACATCAAATCCTACACATTACGGTAAAGTGCCAATGGCAAGCTTCACCAGAGTGAAGTATTCCATTCCTGCTAGAGTGCTCCAGGTATGGGCAGGGTTCGAGACCTAGGGTATGAGATGTTTGTATTCAGCATATTTGGATTGAAAGTTAAAGTGTATTTCAATGTTATTTCAATGATATGAACGATTTTGTGATTCTGAACAAAGGACATTATGAGGTTTTAGACATGATTATTTTAATTTCAGAAGAATAAACAATTTATCTAGAGAAAGTGAAATTATGTTTTAAAAGATTTTTTATACAGAGCATGCATCTAAAGGCAGTGAACAGGTCTGAGGTGACGTGAGAATTTTCATATGCCCTCACGTGTCCGAGAGTCGTAACATAAGTGGTGCACAATTTTTTCCTTTTTCAGTTCAAAGTTTCTTATTCTTATAGCTTGATGATTCAAGTTTCTCAAGAGTTGTTTGGTTAGTTATATATCTATTTTCATTTAATATGTTTATATTATTAATTACAGAAATTTGTTATGTTTTTATTCTATTTTATGTTTTGAATTTAATTAAAAATAGTAAAAATAACAAAATGTTTTTTATTGTTTTATTCATAGACATTGGAAATAGAAAAATTATGTTTTTATAATTATATTAAAATTAAAACATACATAAAACAATAAAAATCTAAACACTTTATTATATTTTCTGAATATTTAATTTAAGATCTAAAACATGGAATAAATCTAAAATTTAAAGAGAATGACATGATGTATGAATTAGAGAACATTGGGCATTATTAACTCGTAGTTAAAAGAAACATCTTAATATAGCCCATAACTTTCTAATATGTTACTTTTCTTCACTTTTAAGCATATTTTAGAAATTAGTAAAAATTTAGTACATTACAGAATTAATATATTTGGACACATTATGTCCAAATTGATTAATTTTGTAATGTATTAAATTTTTACTGATTCTCTAAAAGATATTTAAAAATGATCGGAGATATGATATATATGACAATGTATGAGGGAGTCAAATTTTATGGGCATTATCTTGGAGACTACGATGCAAGCTGCAGCTAAGTGTAAACCACACATGTGCTCTCAAATAGGCGTGATGCTCACTTTTGTTTATGAGATGCTATAACCACTATCCTACTACCGAAAGAAGATGGGTGAAGGGAAAAGTATGTGGCCACATACTAACTTTCCAACTCTCTTACTTTTGTCCATCGATTCTTTCAAGTGATATGCATGTTGTGCTGTTTTGGCCCACAGTATAAGAACACGAGAATGGCAAAAATTTTACTAGGATGACCTATAATTAATAGTGTGCGTGACCTGTAATTGTATTAGATACATTTAAATTCTCTGTTTTTTTTTTTGGTTTTCAAAATTGATACGGTTTAAAGATTAAAATGTGACCTTTTAAGATTTTGTTTAAGAACTAATGTGATATCATCTTTTAGATTTGAAACTTGTTTAATGTAATATGAAAAATATTTTGTCGTATAAATCTTTTGAAGACTATATTAGAGTCACTACAAGAATGGAGTCGCCTTTGAGGAATTTTTTTGCTTCAGAGGAGATTTTCTCGTAGTGTTAGGATGTTGTTTCTTTTTTGGTTTTAATGTAATTTGCTTACTACCTGTGTTCGGTTTGTGGACTTGTTTTATTGGTATGGTCTTTGGTCTCTCACCCTCACCGTTCTTCTTTCAAACATTCTTTAATAAGTATTTATCTATCTATTAAAAAAAAGAGTCACTATAAGGAAAATGAATAGTTTTAATAATTAAAGTGTTAATAAATATATTGTCAAGAAAAATAATTTTGACATACAATTTATTTTTCTTAACAATAATTTTATTGACACATTTAATATTTTAATTGTTGAAAATCCTCCATTTTATTATAGTGAGTACACTTGGTCATCCTTTTCATTGGGTCGGGGTGGAGGTACGTGGAACCATGAATTACATGCGATGCACCATTTAGCTTGCTTATTATTATTATTAGTCCAAAAGCCTGAAATTCAAGATCCTTTTCAACATAGAAAACGGTGTTCGATGTTGAATCTTGCATCGGTACTTAGCTACTTGCTGTTCGGGTGCGAAAGGATGCTGATTGCATGATAAATATATTGTTGTTAAATCAAAGATTAAAAATTGCATATGGAATCCCATTAATTAATTATATGTGCTGATTGACCCACCTGCGCAAGTGTTTCCCCATATTACGAAATATGAAAATTAAAACTGGTTTTCCTTCACAATTGTGTTGGTATCAATTATATTTGCCAGGACTGACTAGCTAGAAAATCACAAAACATACACTTTTCGTTGTCAGCCATTTGTTTATAAACTATCATGACATTAGTTTAAAAAAAACTATAAGAGTTCAGGAACACTAATGTGAGCCAACATATATGGGCAGTGAGCTCCCACAAACGAAGCTTCTGAGAAGATAACTCAAGCAAGATTAACACTGATCCACGTGAAAGAGAGCATATAATGAAGTGCACAATGACATGTTACTTCAACCCATGGTCCCCGTGAAGGGACATGAAGCCCTCTACCCACTAGACAAACCCCATGTAAATTATATATGGTCACTAAGTAGTATCCCAACATCTACTTTTCACACATTTGATCCAGAATGTAAATAGAAGCTTTTTGATTGATTAGATTAGATTGTAAAGATCCCATCATGTGTGAGATGGGTTTGTGGCTCCTCTCAAATTTTCCTTTCTCAAATGCTGAGTTATAATAATTCGCAGCTTTTTTACTAAAAATAAAATATAATCTCATACAAAATGTGTATATACTGTCAGACAAAGTTCCAAGGATCCGATTGCCAAAATTCAATTCTTGGCCGATCACCGTCTAACTTAAGGATAAGTTAAATTCTCTCAATGTAAGGGTATCACTACGAGAAGAACGTTGTTACCTGAGATTTTGTGGCATAGTAATAGCCTCGTTGGAAACTATGACCGATAAATTTTTCCCATCAGTGACTATTTCCAGGGAATTACCAACGGATTTTACCAAAAAAAAATCTGGTGGAAACAAGATGAAAAAATTCATTAAAAATTCGTTAGTAGCAAATCATTATCGGCAAATTCTTAGGGTGTTACTAGGGATTTTTCCTTCATAATGCGTTTTAAAAAAAAATTAGACTTACTAGAAAATCTGCTAAAAACATTTTTTTGGTTGAAAATTGAATTTTCCCATGCGACTACGACAACAATAGCGTAGGTGGTGGCAAAACTGAAAAAAGTAATTATCACTTAAAAATAATGTATCAAATTATTAATTTCTAAAAAAAAAACTAATTAGTACTAAAAAAAAAGGACTCACCTCTGGTAGCGTCTCCTGGCAATGGTGAGTAGTGGTAGAGCCAAGCAAGGGCAGTGGTGGTGGCGGCGGCAACATTACTCATGAACAAAAAAACCATAAAGAAAAGAATAAGAAGAAAGGGGTAACAAAATAAAACCAAATCAAAAAACAAAATCAATTAAAACTTAGAGAACTTCAAAACAACGACAACGGTGGTGTCCTTAATAAAAATGGGGGTGGGATGGCGAGCAATGGTCGGAAAACCGTCCGAGATGGAGAGCAGAGAGAAATTGACATAAGAAGAATGAGGGAGGATGGTGGGTGGTTGGATATTTAAAACACTTACTGACGGATTTGTTTCTAGTAACTTAATTAAAACACGGAGTTTCACTTAAACTAGCTATTACTGCGGATTTATTCACGAGTATTATTAAAAAAAATAAAAAATAGCTTGTTATCGAGGGATTTTATCGTTGGAAAACTAATAAATTCAACAATCAAGCATAATAATTGAAAATTTAAATACCGAGAAAAATTGGTAAAGGCCAAAAAAATCCACAAGTAATTTTATTGTCGGATTAAAATCGCTAATAACTTCAACGGTCAAGTGGGATTTTTTGAAAAAATACCGGCAGAAAAATCCTCCAATATTTGGTGGTAGATGGTGCGAATATTATCAATGGATTACTAACAGAAAAATCTGCCAATAATGGTTTTCCAATTTTTTTTTTAGTTATTTCTTTATTTTCTGTTGATAAAATCCGTCGAAACACTTCTTTTTCTGGTAGGTATTGAATTAAGGTTGGAACTTGTTCGTCCTCAGCAATCTTCCATTATTTTATAAGAGGACTGGGTTATAGATAACAGTTAAATAAGTCATAAATTCATAAATTATTCTAAATATGTCAATCGAAGTACAATTAAAGCATCGTTTCACAATGATAAATAGTGCGAGACAGTCAATCCAATCTCATTCAAAGAGTAGTTACAATTGGAAAAGATTTCCAGGCTTTCAAGCCGCTCGCCACAAAATAACATGTATATATACTAATCAATATGAGCACCCTTTGCTCCTTTCTCTTTTAGGCTGTACAATCCAAAACATATAACCTTTGAGTTTATGCAACATTATTGACTCTTGTTATTGGTGCTTAAAAGTATTATAAAAGAATTCACGAGGAAATTTTGGTGATTTCATTATAATGGAGGAAAATAACCTTTAATATTGACATAAAACACTATGCTAAGTATCATAAACATCGATTAGTAAAACCCTGCTAAAAATTGGTAGATGCAAGTTGCATTATTAGATATGGCCATAAGGGGGGGGGGGGGGTGACAATATACGTAGGTTTGTGGTTTAGAGACAGATTAAAATTATCCCAGGATTTACGGGATTTGGACAAAATAACGATGTTCTCTCACATCGATGCTGCCGGCATATAGGAATCCAGGTCTCATTGGTTTGGGAATGTTGCTTTCATCACTGTAAATTACAATTAATATTGCGTCATTTTGACAAATATATTAATAAGAGGGAACAAAACTTCGAGTGAGCTTGGTAGTAGATTTCCATATATCTTAATGAGTTAAGAGAGGTTTAATTTGACTTTATATAAATCCTTATCCCCTAATATTTTAGTTAAAAAAAGAAGGAGGAGGAAGGAACAAAACTAATTGCTCCAGTGCATTTTTAAGAGTTTTTTAAATTAGTGTCATTAAAAATAAAAGAGACCACGACAAAAACATAAATAAATAAAAAAGGGGTGTCTTATATTTAGACTTGATTTAGTAGTATTCTATAAGGGAATATTTTTATTTATAAAAAATATAAGTCAATTTTTTAGTTTAATAAATAGAAAAGTTGAAGTATTTTTAAAAATATCAAATAATTTGTATTATACATGGATTCAATTAAATAATCCAAGGCTAGATAATTTCATACTTTATCACTTTAAAAATTTTCATCGACGAGCATTTAGATCAAAGTTTAAATATTAAGGGTGTATTTGGTTGAAAAATAAAAATGAAGATGAAAATTACTTGAATTAATTCTATATGTAAAATAGCACATCAAATTCATTCATATAATTTACTTTTATTTTTATCCTCCAACTAAATATGTCCTAATATTAGATTTTTTTGATAATTACAAAAACTAGAAGTCCTAAACAGACATAAATTTAAGAAAGCATCTATAAGTTGTAGCCTTCAAAAGATACGTAAGTTACTTAGGGATCACAACTTTAAGATTAAAACGAGCATTTAGTTTTAATAAAAATAATACAAAATTTCCACATTAATTTTCTGTATTTTATCACAACAAGGGCTATAATTCACTTAACTCACTTCTTCGAACAGTAACACGTGTAATACAATAGGCTGCTAAAAAATCACAATAGGCTTTTAATAAGGGGGATTTTTTTTTCTAAAAATCAATTATTCTTTCTTTCCCATTAGCTAAGCAATTTTCTTTTTCTCCTCACAGCTCGTGCTATGTGAAGGTAATTTTATTACGAATTTTCTTGCTGAATTAGTCACTTCTTCAGCTGATACGGCTCGGATTTGATTAATTGAGAGATATCTACCTTTTCCCACTTAAAGATTTCGATGGGGCTCGCTTTTAAAGATAATTTTTTTCTTTACTTATTATCCCTTGCTCGTAAACCCCAACAAATAAATAAAAAAAAAGCCAGATAGCAAATTGCCAAATTCCAATCTATATGCAAGTCTCAATCAGGCATTGTGCAGTGCAATAAAGGGCATCATGTCCACGTGAGACGTGACACTGCTTGCCTGTGGAGCAATATGCTGTTTAAGTGGAAATATTCATATCATATATCATCAATATTCCAATGGCCCATGTCAATTATATAAGTGCTCGTGAGCACCACCACCGTCACATTGTGACCAAAGCCACATGATAAAACAACCAATACCGGAAGTTTTTTTTTTTTCAATAAACAAAAGCTTAGATAGGTTTTACGCCAATAATTCCACTAAAATCAGGGCATGATCCTCAGGCTCAAACATGTAATGGCATGTATCACTACACCTTTCAAAAGGGTCCTTACATCAAGGTAAATTGAACACGTGTCTGCTTGGATTTAGATCCGTTTCTTACTAAGCACGACAACCCACCTATTAACATACTAGGAACATTTTTTTGGGATAGCAAGGTAGTCAGTCATTTTTTATTAATAGCCATTTTAAAAAATTAAAATAATTTAATATATTAGAAAATTAATATATTTGATCAAAATTTATAATCAAATATATTATTTTTTAATGTATCAAATTATCTTAATTTATCAAGATAACTATTAATTGGAAATAAAGGAAATTTTAAGAACATTTATATTAACTACATATGCCATTGTTAAAAAAAAAAGGGAAAAAAATTATAAAATACCATTCCAACGTCATCTCTTTATACAAAAAAAACATTAAACATGTATTTTAATCTCAGAAGAGGCACGTAATAAATTTATTACTTGAAAACTTATACTTCATAAAAATGGAGACTGAGATATATTTGTCATCACATTGATATTTTCTAAGGATTAAAGTGATATATCATATTTTAATTTTTTAAAAGTTTATCTATTATTTAAAGCTTTTGAAAAACTATTATTTTTTTATTTGGCAGATCAAAGTTAAGTGTCATCCTACCATAACATTTGCGAAGATCCACAATATCTTTGAGAATTTTGAAAGAGATTATACATCACTCTATTAATAATGTTTCACATCACTCAACTAATTCGAACTCATGCCTTTGAAGGATATGAATCAAATCATAACTAAATGTGCCCACTCTCAATGGTATTTGAAAAATGATTATGATATCACATTTTAACTTTTAAAACCTATTAAATGTCAATTTTTTTTAAAAATAAATTAATATGAGTGCATATTTTTAAAGACTAAAATACATGTCTATACCATGTGATAAATATATATATATATATATATATATATATATATATATATATATATACACTTAATTCTCAATTTCTTCTTATTTTGGTACGATCCGTGCACGGTATTATATAAGTACTACTGATCCAAATTAAATTATAGTTAACCGGTCTCTTTTCGCCTAAGTTTTCCGTATTAGACTGCATAAAAGCATAATTCTTCATATTTTCACAACTGTTTAATTTTATAACATGAATTGGTGTAAAACATTTATACTATTGTTCAATAATGGACGATTATCATATCGCTCAAATAATTTAACGATAAAAAATTAAATAATAATAAATATATTACCTGTCACAGGAAAACAGTAATTCATTTTTTTAATTTAATGAAACATCTTATAAATATTTAAAATTTTAAAAAATAAATATAATTTTTTCTGAAGAAATTATAAAAATTAGGAATCCATAGATATAATGTTGAAAAAAAATGGTTTAGACTTGGTATACATTATCTGATGACCTTCCAACAATCAACTAAACCTTACAACATGTTCATTATCGAAAGAGGAAAAGGAAAAAGAACACAAATTTACCGTGTGGAATTAAAATTGAATTTACTATTTATCATTCTCCATGTGCACTTGCCGACAGTTCTTTATCTTTTTCCCTCTTGGTAATTTTTTTCTTTCTCTCAAAAGATATGGTGATTTGTGAAATGGAGAAACAGAAAAACTGTCTATAAGGACATGCACATTTTCAAAAATTTAAGTACTTGTTTCGCTTGTTTGGTTGCCGAGAAAACAATAAGTGAGGTCCCCGATGTTATTTTTTTTTCCATTCGGTGGCACCACAAGCCAACGGCCAATCTGATCATTTTGTTATTACACTTGGGTCTTTGCGATGCTTATGTCCCCCCTTTAAAGCTGAGAAGGACCACGCAATCTTATCAAAATCTCACACCATATTTACTCTCTCTGTATAAGGGACCAAACAATATTCTTTGATCAAATTCAAGTTGTATAGAAGGTTAGATTAATTTTTTTAAAACCTTTTCCCAAAATAACTTGAAATTCATAAGCAACACATAATAAATGTAGGAATTAATTAACCTATTTCACTACTTTCATTAGGATCTCCCCATCCTCACTGGATAGGTGCAATTTCCCCTTCTAACCTTATTTATTAAGATCTCCTTATTTTTTTGAGAATAAAGAGGCTCCCCCAAATGGAGGAGCAAAAACAGAAGTCAATGACAATACATCAAATACGTGTGGTGCAATAACATTAGCTACACTCACTAAAAAGGAAAACTATACGTAATCCTTGAAAGCATAACCACAAACATAAAAACAATAGGATCAAAGACAAGACATAAGATATAGGAGCATACCACATCACATAGACTGCACATTGCCAAAGAAAAGCGAAGATGCTCATCTCAACACACATAGAGACACCTTATACCTTGTACATACAACAGAATGAAGGAACAAAATAAACCAGTTCCAAGAAATTAAGGTAATCCAACCAGTGATAAAAAGACATGTACTAGCTATAACTATATGAAGCTTAAAAAACTCTCATAAACTTGGCATCAACCGCAATCATAATAGACTAAATTTAAAGCAATAGCATGCCTTACCAATATATACTCCATAGTGGCAATGGAAAAAAGACATTCAACATATCAAACTTATCCTTTCCAAGACCTAACCCATTCCAAGTTTAACATAAAGAACTCTGGGCAATAGGGTAATTTATCACACCATGCTCTTGTCCAGGATCCTAATCTATGCAAATATTCTGCACTTCAACTCCGCTTCGGATTAAAATTTTCAAAAACTATACAATTTCAAATCCACCAAATCATCCAACAAACCACGTATAATAAACAAATCCATAATTTCTTATCAAAATATCTGAATGGAACACCAAGCCAAACATCATAAAAACCCACAGTTTATTTGGAAGGCACCAAGAGATACTCCACCACTTAGCACAGAAGGACAATAGCGAGCAGATATGTGACAAGAAAAGAAAAGATATTCCATAGTTTCCTCACTGCTTTCACAAAATGGACACATAAAATTTATTCTTGTAGACAATTAAATTTGCGCAATCTGCTTTAGTGTTAACACGTTTCTATAAAATAAACCACATCAATAGCTCAGCTCTAGAGAAGCCAAGCCTTTCCATGCCTTCCTTCCATCATTCCATTCTAGATCTATGCCCTCCCATAGCTGTTTGCTGCAGTAAACTGAAGGAACAAAGGCCTTGCCTTTGCCAGTACTTGAGGGATCCCAACCTCAGGAGGCTTGTTAATCTCCTTATCATAATCTGTGTATGATAAACTTATTTTGACTTGTTTATGTTTTGAGCGTTTACTATAAATGTTTGTCCATTATATGAAGAAAGGTGTATTGAATCCCACATTGCTTTGGATAGCTTTTGCAATTAAGCACGTGAGCAAGCCTTTTCCCTTGAACAAGTTTTTTGAGGTAAAGTTAGACCCACATTCCTAGACAAGTATTATAAAAAATTATCTTGTGATTGCTTTTGGTTTATTCGCTATGTCTAATTCCACAAACTTCATGTTTCATATTATTGAAATTCATGGTAACAGAGAAAATAGATGGACCGAGAGAGAAATTGAAAAAAAAAAAATTCATTAATGACATAGGAATGTATAATACAAGTGGAATGCATCCTTATATAAACTAAAATGCATAATAAACTACTAATTAACTTCTAATAAACTAAACCAACTATAACTGATTTCTAATTTCTATTATATCCTCTATCACATATGTCTATCCAGTCCTAAATGTAAGGAGTGTATGAAATCTTACATCACTTAAAAATATAACTTAGGTCGTCTTTATAATATAAGCGCTTGAAGAATCCTTCTGCCCCTTTTCGCTAGCATTTGAGATAGATCACTGGACTCATAATCTCAGAGAAAGTGCAATTGAATTTATCATACCTTGTTGTAACTCAGGAAGATATAGGTAATCCTAGTGATATAAGTTATAATTTTAAATGAACATTATAACAGTGAACACAGAAAAATTGTTTTTTTTTTTTGGTACAGAGAAAAATTGTTTAAGTACACAATATGATTTGTTAGTACTCATTCTTATTATAAATAGATACAAATTACATTTTACTCAGCTGAAGTAATAAGCTGAAGTTGGGACGTGAAAAATTACCTAAGGGGACATTTGGTATGTTACCTATAAGATTATTGGTAATTCAGATTACCACTCAAAAATATTATCACATTTTAAATTACGGATAATATTATAATGCAGTGTTTGGTATGTTAAGATAATCTGACTAGCAATACTTTGAAAGATTACTACCTTTTAAATTACCTTGTTTGGTGTATCAAATAGATTATCAAGTAATGTATTTTCTTTACTAAAATACCCTCCAAACAAAGAATAACATCAATAATAATTATTATTGTAAAATTTTTGTATATAGCTTACAAATTTTTTTTACATGAATAATTATAAATAAACTAACGCAAATTTTGGCATAAATAAAAGTTATTATTATTATTATTATTATAAACTTCTAATGTTTTATTTTGACGTTTGGTATAATAATTACAACTATAATAATAGTAATAATTATGATAATAACAATAATTATTAATAATAATAATACATGATGTGAATTTACATTGAGAAGAAAATAGATATGAGAGACGTTGACAGCTACCTTGAGACACTCGGGTAGACTACAACCGAGAGGTGATGGAGAGCATCACGGTGGGAGGTCACTACCAAGAAGAGGCTATAAGCACAGCTATAGAGAGAATGAGATGAACAAAACACAATATGATAAGCGAGATAAGATTTAAGTTTTAAAATGGTGTTTTGTCATAAAATAAATTATTAGATTATCAATTGAGTGGTAATCCATATAGACACTTTGTCGGGGCAATATGAATTACCAATAGGAAGATATTGTGAATTTCATTAGTAATGTGGATTACTAATAATGTGGATTCACCAAATAAAATAGTAGTGTGGGTCCAGATAATTTTAATCATCTAACGCCCCCTAAAAGAAATGTTAAAAGAAAAAATGCAACAGATTATTCATTGTTATGGTAAAGCACTGGGGCTCAAACTTTGCAATGTGTACGAAACCATTTATTACTGTTTGGTAGCTTAATAAATTTTTATAGTTCAATAAAAAACATACAATTTTCCTTTTTTTAATAAAAAATGAACACATTAAATGGTGAAGATCTGGCGAAAATATTTTAAGATGATAAAACTCTGATGGAAATTATTCACTCACCGAAAGGTGTTTCACCTGAGGGCCCCCTACATGTGAGTACTATACAAAGTTGCAGTTCAACTTGAATTCCTTTTGCCAGCCGTGTTATTCATCCGGGACTGTTCTATGGGGAAGTCTGTATATTTTTTTTTTAAAAAAAAATTCGTTACCTCAAGACAGGTACTTGAGTCTTGGTGTAACAAAAAGTTATGTATTTTTAGAATAATATTTATTCTTTACCTCACGACGAATCTTGATCCTTCCGTGCTTCTTTCAATCTTTTTTTTCTCTTTTTTCTTTGTCATTCTAAGAGCTCGTTTATTTTAGATTTTTAAAAATAATTATAAAAAATAAATTTTATATATAATTGAAAAAGTTGAAAACTAATTTTTTTTCAAAAGTTACTAATTTTAACTCTTCTGAAAAAAATTGAACACTGATTTTTTTTTTGATAAAAGAATTGATTATTAGCCAAAATAATCATAAATAAACACACCCTAAATCACTTGATTCTTCTAAATAAGAATTTTCTTAGTCCACTACAGACGTAAGAAAACATCAGTGTAGTTTACACTTTATTTTGTTTTGTATTTTTCATAAACATATTCTTCCATAACTTTGAAAAAACTGTTAAAGATACAAAAAAAATTTACTAAAATTTAATTAACAAAAGTAATGTGACATACTTATTAATTCTTATTTTGCTTTTCTGAAATAATTGATATTTTCTTGTAGAGTCAATTTTACTTGAATCAAGTAGAACCATTAAAAGAAAAAGCTCTCCTTTTCGAATTTTGATACAACTGCATATCGATAGATCAAATCCAAAACCTCTGATCAACTTAGATAAGTGCTTGCTAGCTGATCTACGTGTTTATCAGTCATTATATAATTAAATTAATCACATTACTTTATTTTGTTAAATGACCGCTCATAATTTCTAATTTCGGTAAAATATTTGGAATATATTTCATCGGCAGTCAAAATTTTGGAATGCCGAGTAGCACTTAAAGGCTAGTATGGTTGAATAGCTGGATATCTTAAACGTGTTAGTTATGAATTTCATTCATAGGCATATGTGCATGAAAAATGATTTATTGAAAGAGAAAATATGTACTTCAATAACCTCTATTTTTTTTATTATAAATGCTTCAAAAATAACAACCTCTATGGCTTTGAATAAAATTAGTCATTGCATGCTCCCGATAGCCTATGGTGTACAAGTCCTGAAAAATGAACTGTGAAGAAATAAGATATGAATTTTTCTAACTAATATCTTTAGAAATTAAAAATAATAGAAAAAATAATAAATTTAAATTTTTTTTAACAAGTCTTATACTTCAAAAACATAAAAATATATCCTTTAAAAAATAAGAGTTTTCCTTCTTTCATTTCTTAATCAGGGCTATATGCAAAATGCAATTGCGGTTTTCAAAGTTGCCAGTTTCACCCCCCCAGAGTTCACACAGATTGCATTGAAGAGAGGTGAGTCCCATGAGACAAAGTCAACAAAAAGTTGTCAGTGGTCAGCTACGGAACACGATGTCTGCTCCACACGTGTGATCTCACACTTTCCCAAACCTTACCCATTTGTCCCCACGAATGGGTATGTCAGTGCTTTGCACGTGTGTCTCTCATTTAATTTTAAGAAATTCGCCCACAATTCAAATTGCTTTTTTTTTTTATATATATAAGATTTAGATAGTGTATTTATATCAATATAATATTTTGAAAAAAAATCATCAATATAATTTTTTAGTATAGAATTCACCTTTGGATTCAAAAATAATATGTCAAATCAATATAAAATGAAAATTAATACAGAATTCGTCAAAGAGATTTAAAATTTATCTTAGAGATTTAAAATCTACCCTAAAATGAAAATAACACAAAATTCATAGAGAAATCTATAAACATCATATACAAATAAATTTATCCATTCTTTCATATAAATATAATCACCTAAAAACGCCACATACAAATTATTTTTCCATTCAAATTTAGATATTCTGATTATAAAAATAAATTCTATCAAACTTTACTCAAAATATAATCACTTGATAACATATTTCACCGTATTTATTATAAACATATGTAAATGTGAATTGTTATACCTTATGTATACACATTAATTTCTTCTCTTCTTTAATTTTTACGTTTTCATAGAAAGTATATAGTCTATTCTGTTGTGGTAGGGTTGAGGGTCCCCTGCTAGCACTGGTTAATTGTGTGTCTCCATGAGGGGGTTATAAAGTAGTTCACGTGCATTCAACTCAGCAGCTGCAACCCCCACTCCACAATTTGGCTCTTCTTCTGTGTTTCTGCAGTAGGAATTCATTGGTTTTTGACCCTTTGTCCTTCAATTGCTTGCTTACGCAGGTTTGAGGTGTATTTCTTTAGCTATTTTCGAAGCATTTCAGCTTTCAAGTTTGAAATCACACACCAATTGGCCCTCCATGCATAATAAATGGTGAGTTCAACTTCAAACCTTGGTTTTTGTTTCACTGTGATTTAATTACGTAGTTATCTTCCATGCCCATCTTGTTTTATATCGCTCAATTAAAATCGGGATTGATAGTCCTTTGATCTTTCTCATTTTTCTTTCCATTAAGCAGATCAATTCCTATTGAAAATATTTTTTAACCCATATTTAAATATCATTTTTGACATATCATGATTAAAATGTAAATAATTGAAAATTTCAGTTATGGATGTGGTAGATACATGAGCTGTTTGGATGAGATTTTTTTAGGTTAAAATAGCTTTCTTTAGTAAAAAAATAATCATTTGTTGTATATTTAAATAATTTTTTAAACGTAATCTGGTTCTAAAAAAAATCTGTTTTTAGTTTTCTTTAGAAGTTAAAAAAATAACTTTTGGAAAAAATAGTTTTTAACTTTTTAATTATATATGAAATTTAAGTTTTATAATTATTTTTTTAAGTTGAAACAAACACACCCCTAAATAACATATAATAGATATGATCATTTCAAATGATTCATTCATAAGATAATTAAAATTTTTAGTTATTAAAATATTATTCTTCATTTTTTATAGATAAATTTATTGATAATGCAATTAAAACTCGTTGTTATTAACACATGATTGTTCAAATGTTGAATAATGTATGAAAAATAAGTTATTAGGATTCGGTTAATAATGAGAGACTTAGATAATTTCAATGAAATCGTAAGTTGAAATTCCATTGCCTTCAAATTTCTAATATACCAAAAAAAAGGGTAATGTTTGAAAATTGATAAACTAATAACTGTACTAATTTTTATATGCACTTAATCCATGTTTGCAGATGTATAATTTTCTGCGTAATATTTATTGAACCATACATTTCGTTTTGGGCTGAATGGACCAAAAACCCGATAATTTTTTTCCAATTAAAACTTCTATATCCTTAAATGTGTTGAAAATAAGTCACTCATCTTCCTTGAATTACCTAAAAACAGAAATAAAATAAAATATAATTACGACATAAAAATTTAACATGAAAAACTCAAAATTAGATAAAAACTACGGTCACTGTCAAACTACAACTAAAGAATAACACTATATGAAAATTTTTACAACACATAGGCTTCATTCTGAAACATTTCATTGGCTCTCAATACACCCATACTCTTCAAAAGCAAATATTTAAACTATATCTCAAGACTATAAATAAAAGTCCAGAGAAAGAAATAAGATAAGCTAAAAATATTTCAACTTATACAATTAAAATAGAAACTTAACTCTTATATATAGTCTTCCAATCCTTTCTATTCCAATCCTTAGCAATGTGAGACTTATTTTCTAAAACTATTTCAATAAAAAAAAACTAACAAAATGATGGTCGACATTATTTTATTATCCGTTTGATGCTTTCATGGTCTGGGCGATACTTTCATTGTCTGATTGGCACACTCAGAGGGCTTTTTGACTTATTTGACTGTCCAATTTTATAATTCTCAACAAAACCTTATAAAATGTCAAAAGATTGGTTTATGAGAAACATGTTCCAGGTTAATCTTGATATCCTTACATTGAGAGAACTTAGTCTGCCTCTAATTTGAATACTAATCGATCAAGAATCTAAACTTAGGAAGTCGAATAATCCGAACATTATTTATAGTTATAGAAGACTCTTTGAAAATAAATACCCTGTAAGCAGCAAAGTTTTGGATTTTGGATCTTAAAAAATCTCCACATATAGAAATTAAAAATACATGATCAACGAGTTATTGCTTGTCATCTCATGCCCAGCTGAGGCTATTAAGTCACCTTCTCCCAGATGTACTGCCCAGGATGCAGACGTTTAATTTGTCTAGAATATCTTTGGTAGGACCCTTTTGATTTAGGATAAATTACAAGTACCTATCTTGGTATTTGATAAAATTCATTATGTTTACCCTTTATTTGGAAAACTTGTTCAAGAGATTATTGGGTTGTGAAATTATCACACTGATTTTCATCTAATTTATAAAATCATTACTGCCTTCCTTCTATCACACAATGAATAATATATAAAAAGGTTAGGATCACCCACATAAATAAAAATAAATTGGGATAAATTTTATCAAATCTCATGAGAGACGATGTACTTTTGCTCTTCAATTTAATTTCTATGGTTGGAAGATAACATATGATGCATATCTCGGGTTTTTCGGGTTAATATGTGCAATGGGCGCTATGCCATGACTAGAATGAAATATCATTAAGAAAAAGGGCCATACACACAAAATTAAGAGAATGCAGGCAGAAATCGGTCCCCCACTCCCTCCCTCTTTCTCCTACTTGAGACTTCTCAAGTTGTAAGCAAATTTGAACTTTATGTTAAGAAGTCTTTATAATTTAAGGGTTGAAGCATGCCTAAAAAAGGTACTTGTATAGATAGGAATAGTATTATATAGTTAGTGAAAAATTAATGAAAAATATTATTTATATTCACAGGTATTAGCACGTATTAACTCACATTTCATCTACTATTAAATGACATGTAAACCCTATTTTAATGAGATTCACACCCTATTCAACCTTTATAAGACGTGAGTTGATACGTCCATGGATTCGATACAAATAATATAATTCAAAATTAATCTCAAATAAAGAAAAGTACGAAAAAATTAGCAAGGAAAAGAAAAAAAAAATCTCCCGTTCAAAATTGCAATTTCTTCCCTTCAAATGCCTAATCCTTTGATACAACATAACATGCATAGAGACCTTCTTCTCCCGATGTAATCATTTCTTTAAGAAATGGACTCTGCATTATTCTAAGCTCGAACCAATCTATGGACCAGACGCACTATCACGAATAAAACCGGTGGTTTCTGAATAAACTGATCATAAATAACCCTCAAATTGATTAATGACAAATAAAAACCATATAATATCAATGTGTGACTGTGAAACCATATAGGAAATTGAATTACACTTCATTATAATTTATGATAGCATTGGGTATAAATTACTTCAGCGTGAACAATTAAGCAACGGACGCAAGGAATTCTAGATCCATCACAAAAAAATCAATACTAAAGACGGAGAATCAGTAACATTTGGATCTGACATTGGGAATGATTAGTGTTGGGGACCATGGTATTTTCTACAAGATTAAATCATGATTAGCAACACACAAACACACCTGGAATGTGGTTAAATTTGTAGGCTTTAATTGAAGGAGGCTTTTCCTATTTTATACTTTTGCTTTTTGCTTCATGATAGTGATATATCGATGGCCCATGTAGCCAATTATTCGGGAGTGTCCTTTTGCAACTATGGGGCCTTGCATTTTCAGTTTTAGATGTATAATCCGACATCAACACGTGTTAATGATGCCACCCCTCTCACTCAGTTCCCAAATCAAACATTTGAAAAAGTTAAAAAGACGATATTTATTTCTAATATGTTTGAGCCTAATCGATCTATCTTTGATCCAATTCTTCTGGCTATTTATCTTTACAGCCTATTTAGTTGATTGCGCTCAATTGGCATACAAGAGTAATATATATAACATAATGGGTTTGGCAAGTGGTTTACCTTTAATAAATAATGCAATTATCAAGATCAACTTTTTATGGTAGCCCATGATCCAAATGCATATTACACACATATTAGCTGAGCTATGACAGTGCTGAAGACACGACAGGGTTGATGAGGTTGGTGCTTTACTTACGACATGTGACAAAAGGGAAGGACTTACCGACATGCCATGATAACTGCATGTTTCGGACCATTCCTTTTGCTTAGCTTCGATTGTAAAAGTCGCCCGTGTGTGAACTGAGTTTTATTTCTTTGAAAAATGTATAGATAGCCAAATAATTTATCCGAATTTAGTTGTTGATGAATAAATGTGTCATAACTCTTCATTTTATCTAACGAATATCATAATTTTAGTCTAATGTTTTGAAAATTTTATGCCCTTGGTGTTAGCCATGCCCAGGTACAGTTTTTTCGTTGTCACGGATTGCGCAACTACTTGATCTTCGGTTTTGGTTACATAAACGGGCCAAAGGCCCAAACAAGAATCACTGCACAATCACAATAGAACTGTTTGATTTTTATCGGTCAATGAAAATAAATGGGCTTGTTTTTCCCGATGAATACATGCTTGTTATCAAAACAAGGCATACCCAGATTTCCTAACCGAAAGACCCAGATTACAAAAAAGCAAATAGAACACAACCGGGAAAAAAAGTGCAAATAGAAGTAGCGTTTGGGCCAAGATGTCCAAATTTGCCAGAAAACATAATATGTAAGGACCGACCAAAAAAAAAAAAACATGTAAGGAAAAAGAAAAAGAATTGTTTGATTTAATTTTAGAACATTTAATTTTTTAAAAAATGATATCAGTAAATTTTGTATTTTGAAATATCATGTTATAGTTAACTTAAAAAATTAAATTAGTTTTAATTTGAGTAAACACTTTAGTCTTTGATAAATTTTTAATTTGGCAATTTAGTCCTTAAAAGATTATATGCATACATTTTAGTGTTCCAAATATTTCACGTCAAATTCATCAATCAGAAAAATCATCTACACATTAGTCCATGCGATATCAATATTTAGTATATTAGTCTCGAAAAAAATAATTTTTTTAACATATTAATCTTTAGTTCTTCAAAAATTGGTTTTTAATATATCAATCTTTTGGGACTAATCTATATATAATTTTTTTTGTTATGATATTAATATGTTATAATGAAAAATATTTTGAGGATTAAAATAAATTCATTTAAACTTTGAAAATAAAATTTTTTCAATAACTAGAGTGCATATTTACTCTTTAAAAATATAACATATATGAAATCACAATGGTGAGAAGCAAGTTGAGATTTGCAAGAGATGAAGAAATTGATGTTATTTTATCCACATCAGCTTGTACTTTTGTTGGGGCAAGGAGTCCAATAAAGGGCAATTAGGGGTGGGAATAGACCAGGCTTTGCCCTTGATAGGCTAGGTTTGAATTATAATTATTTGGCCTGAATCTAGCTTGTAGTCTGTTATAGGCTTTATCTTGAGCCTAAGCCTAGCCTATTAAAGAGCCTGGCCTTGAAACCCTTACCAAAGCCTAATTTTTTTTAAAAAAATCATAATTTATAATATTTTAAAAATAAAATAATATGCCAAAAATGAGTGATCAAATTGCTTAATAATCCAATATACATCCAGTTTATGCATTCACTTTAATTAGACAATGAACTAATCTAACTTCAATTTCAAAATATCATCATATGTTCATTGCTAATCATCAACATAAAACAAGAATAAAAAAAGACACTACAAAAGAATAGTAGAAAAGAGAAAAAATCTATAATCATCATATCCAACCAGGAGTTAATCTGAAGTCAAAATAATACAAAAATTGTCACATAGGTTCAATAACACTAACAGGACATCAATTCCCCCAGATCTATGAGCCCATAACAAATTCCCCAACTCATTGATGAGTGTCATCAAGAATGGTTGAGGCGCAGCGCGTAAGGCAAGCCAGATTATGATGCAGTCTGATCCGGCAAGATGGTTGTGCATGACAGTCCAACGAGGTGGTTGCACATGACTCCTGGTTGTGGAGAACGGTTGTGTAGGTGGTCCAACAGTGAGACAATCTAGCAATAGAAGAAAGAGAGAACGCTGATTTGGTGGAATAACTTGTTAGAGAATGAGAGATGGCTGATGGACAAGAAGAAAGTAAAATGAGAGAGTCTGTGAATAGTGAAGGAATGGAATGGGTGGGACGCATCCTTTTTAATGACTAGGGTTTAAAACATGAATTTTAAATGTAATAAAAAACAAGTTCTTTAAAATTAAATATTCTTCATAGACAAGTATGTGTGATGCGATTGGATTAGTGGTTAGCAATTATTAGAATAACACTTAATGTGAGGGTGTGGGTTCGAATCTCATACTTAACATTTTACAACTTTAAATTATAAAATCATTAACAGGCGCCTGACAAGGCTATGAGGCTAAATAATGGGCCTAAGCCTGACATTTTAAGGTAAAACGTTATTTAATAAACCTAAGCCTGATTTTATTTTTTATATAGGCCAGGCCAGGCCAGGCTAAAGGCCCCTAAGGCCGCCTAGCTTATTTCCATCCCTAGGGCAATATAAGCAAATGGTGAAGTAAGAGAACCAGATAGTCCTCCAATCCTCCTATATTATGAAAATTGTTGCCAAACATCATTTAAATTGCAAATGTTATTTAGACTTTAGAGCATCTCCACACTAGGGTCCCATCTTGGATCTTATTTTTACCTTCAATATTTGTCACATCGACCAATAATGCATAATCAAAAATAAAATTGGGTTAAAATCTAGACCATCTCCTTTCCAATGTACTGCAAAGACATTCAAAACTCTTTTGATCATAAATCATGGCATCCGTGTCTGCCTCATTTTCTGCACTCTGCTTTCAACCAGATTTTCTGGAGAGCAAATTACAGTGCTTGCGACATTAATTACATATATATACTTTGCCTGTAACTAACAGAAATTCCGGAAGAAGAAATGCTCTGGACCAACATCTTTAAATTCCAAGATATGAAAGCCTGCAGAAACAGTGCACTTTTCTTGAAGTACTAAGAGGCTACCCATCACTATTTACTACCTTTGAGAAAGAAAAAATAATGGGAGAAGTTTCATAGATCACAGCATTAAGGACCAACAAAATTACCTGACTACTACTACTACTATTATTATTATTATTATTATTATTATTATTGTTGGTATTGTTATTGGTATTGTTATTGTTATTCCCTGTCTACTACTACTACTATACTATTATTATTATTATTCCCTGTCACCATCGGATCTGCCTTCCTTTGCGAGCATTCATTAATCATTACGATTCAAATATAACTGCAGTTTATTTATGTACCATAGTAACTGTTTAGATAATATTAATTTGCCCTTCAGATGAGTGAATTTGCAAGCATTGTAAGATAATCTAGATTTTGAGGTATCAATGTCATTTAAGATTAAAGCCCACAACACCATGATAATATAATGGATTAAACAATGCAAGGTTCACTATTCTTCATACAGCCACAACTAATAATAATTGTTTTTGCATGGAAAGCTAGAATGTCTAGACTTGTGGAAAGTAGAATTTGCATGTAGATGTTGACTTCTTTAAAGTGTGTTGGTGTGGTTGTTGTGTGTATTAGCTGGCTGGTGACAATGTAACATGATGGTCCCGTGATAATGCCTTTAGCCTTGTTTTCTTCTTTCTTTATGGAGAAATTTAATACAGTTAGGACCTACAAACAGTTTTTTCAAATAATTTAGCAGTTAAATCGCTTATATATTGCAGCTAAAATTGATTATTAGTTGAATGGAAAGACTATATTGCCTGCACCTTTATATGAGCCATTTGATTCCTATCATTCTAGATTGAAGTCAGATTGATCTCATCACAGTTTCAAGCTGCTAAATAATAAGAATATACATGAAACTTAATCAAATTTGTTTTTTTTATATAAACTTGTTTTTGGTGCAAGGTTTAATCCTTCCTTTGTCGTTGATCACATCACATTAATTAATCTGGATTGAATTGTTAGTGATAAGGTACATTATTAGTTCAAGCTGCTGTAACTGGAAAAGGACCTATCAGTTTTATTGCCATATTTTCAACTGGTTTAGCTTGCAAATGAATCTATCTTTTCTTGGTAATATGTCACTCACCCCTCTGATTTGATTAATTGAAAGCATACCAAAAACAAGTGATTGAACTTTACAAATGAAAGCATGTCAAAAACGAAGTTTTCAAAGCCATAGTACATACTTTGTATGTGTATCATTTTAGATCATATCACGAGATCATGAGATCTTACTATACTAAAAAGAGGATCAGTCAATGCATAAAATTAAGGTTAAATTGAAGTTCTAGGATTCAAAAGTCAGGGCATGTGATCACTCACGAGGAGGAGTGTTTACTAGTGAATTCTAGTGGATTCCAGAAAATATTTGTTGATATTGTAGCTATTTAGGCCGCAAATATAGCACATTGTTGCAGGCACTTTGTTGACAAAACATGACTGGAATTTGTTTTGTTGCCGCCTCGGAGACATGTACAGTGAAGATAGTAAATATATAATAATAAAATGAAATTCTAAATGTGCGAATATGATTCGAAGTATAATGCACTATTATATGTCTTTAATACGTTTTTTAGCAATAAAAGGTTTAGGGGTACAAAAATAAAAAAGTTTCAAAATTAGATTCTAAAATAATATTTTTTATGAACTTACAAATTAATGAAAGATCACGTATCAAAATCTAACAGAGAAAATCTTTGTGCTTTACGCAGTTCCTTAACTTTACCTCTTACATATGACCAATGACGCATTGTGTTTCATATGAAGATCGAATATCCTTTCATTTGGATCGCATATACCTGCGTCAAAGCTCTCTTGAAAAATTGAAATGTCACTGACCAATTACCATTTCCAGTGCTTTCGCACCTAGCACCTCTCTATGATCATGTCTCTTGATGTCAATTAATGTTTAATTTCAAATAATCTTTTTATATATCGTTTTGTATTAATCGAATCCAATCCAATATATTAATATTACAATGTTTCGCAAATAAATGAACTCTTGTTTCCAATTCCAGCTGGCTACTGCGATGTTCATCAAACAGCCACAAGCGGCTTCCGCTTGCGCATCTAATTAGGAATCAAGAAAATGAACTCATAATTCATAAAATGAATTTAATTTTGATTCAATTTTCCACTAAATCTAGCACAACCAAGTTGATCGCGCATTTTGCATTTCCAACATCTGGCAGTTTGGCGAGACATTCATCTAGAAAAATAATTGTTAATTACTAAAATCGACTAAATATAATAAGTTATTTATTAGGTGTGTAATAGAATAAAGTATAGAACTCCGACCTCGCCCCTTACGGTAGGAGACAATTTGATCCGTCAGGATTTTAAAGTCTCCCAATAATTTTTCACCTTTTATAAAACATGACATGTTAGTTAGACAACACATGTTGCTTGTTAAAATGACGATGTAGCTCCATTAAGCCCCATGATAACGCTAAAGGATATTGTTTTTTTGCTAAGTATTAAAATGATGAGTTAATAGGGATTAACATGTCTTTTTTTTAACAAAAAAACGTGAAGAGCACATGAAGACTTTTAAATCTTGAAAGACTAATTTTTCTCCTGCAATATTAGTAAGGGACTAACTTAGTCTAGAATGAATGATTTTTTATTTTGTGTCATTAAGAAATGGCTTTTCTTTTTAGAGTGTATTTGATTAAGGAGTAAAAGTATGAAAAGAAATTATATAAATAAGCTCTATGTATTTTCCATAAACATTTTTTCTCTAACCAAACATAATCTTATGGATTTAATTGCCATATATTAACAGTGTAAATTTTTTTTATACATCATTCAATCATATATTGTTGAATAAATCATAATAGTTGACTTTTACACAAATTACATGAAAACTCATCCAAACAAAATATTTAAATTAGAAGATAGTGTAAAATAATTTTACACTATTAGTGTATCAAAATTAAACTCTAATCTTATTAGTAAATTTTCATATTCATCCAATGTTTTGGACTAGGGGTGTTCATAATAAAGGGTCTGTCAACTTGGCTTGACCTGAAACTTATTGGACGGTTTGGATCATAAAATTTTCCAGGTACATTTTTAGGTCGGATTTTAGTTATATGTTGGTTGACAACCTGCTAAAAGTCTAATAATTCATAAGAGATAATTTTTTAAAAATAATTTATAAAAAATTATAAGATTTTAAAGTTCAATTCATATATTTTATATAACTTAATATTATTTTTATATTAATATGATTTATTTTAAAATTTATATTATAAAATATCTTTTAAATTTTATTTTTTACTTATAAAATTTTATAATTTTATTATGTATTATATCTAAATTTTTATATATTGTTTGAATATTAAATTAACTCGATATAACTTGTTGCATAATCAAATCATTATTAGGTTAAATTTAAATTTTATACAATCCCGGCAAATCCCTCCCTGATACATCTGGAGTTTGGGCACATATATTTCTTCCGTGCATGGCAGGGATCCTACAATACTGTACTAATGATGATCGAACGTGTATATATAGAACTCAAATATACTGCATTAGAAGTTTATAAAACGTGTTGTAAAGTTTACTGCAAGAAGTTTTCTTACGGAAGCAAAGCAACGCAACCACGATTCACGAATGATTGAAGATAAAATAAAAATTGAATGAAATAATTAAAAAAAGAAAAAGAAAACAACACATCACGCAATAATAATAAATAAACAATAATAACACTCAACGTAACCAAAAATAATAAAAACAATAACACTCAACACACGTCTTGTCGGGTTCTGCTATTACAGAAGAAAAGCTATGATTCATTGATTTGCTTCTCTTCTCTCTCCACATTTCCTGCGAACTCCATTGCGTGCACCGAACCCAAACGCATACGCAGGTAATATTCAACCATTCCCCTTCTTCTTCACTCTTCCTCTTTCTTCTTCTTATTCTTCTCATTTCATTCTTCACTCTGTTTCCCCTGTTCTTGATTCATAGTTTTCACCGCTTCAAATTTTGACCCTTTTGTGATTTCTCTTTACCTGCTGTGTCCTTTCGTTGATTTCAAAAGCGACCCTTTTTGTCTTTATAATCGTTCCTTTGATATTTCAGTTTCTTTGCAAAGAGAATTTTTTGTTTCAGAGTTTTTGAGCTATGGGGAGGTTGTTTGTGGTGCATCTGGAAGGGAAGATCTATAGCTGCAAACACTGCCGAACCCATTTAGCTCTTTGCGAAGACATCGTTTCCAAGGTTCGATTTTGATCCTTCCCCTTCACTTTATGGCCCAATTCTTCATCTGGGTCTTCGACTTTTTTGCTAGATTTTTATTCCAGTGTGGTTAATTTATGTGTCAGATGATTCTGTGGTCTAATGTGGGTGGAAATAATCATGCTAATGCTATCAGTATGTGACACAAATTTGACTTGTTTTTCTTTTTCTCAATTTTGTGGATGTGTGTGACTACATCACAGATTATGTATGGTCGTTGACTATTATATGACTCTAACTTGATGATTGATTTGATCCGGTTCATTTAGTTATTTTCTTCCCTCATTGAAGTGGAGATGAGAAGTTTGTTGTTTTCCCTATTGCTTGGTGATGACTAAATGCGTTTTTGGCTTGAAAAGGCTTTATTGCTTCCTGTATGTTAGATTTAAAACCAATCTCAGTTGATCATTGATATGTTATCACAGGCTCCTTACCATCTTGTCAGGATTCTGGTCCTTGATTGATGCTGTGTCCTGCTTTTGGGTTTGGTTTTTAATGAGATTGTGTTTTTGTTTTTGTTTTTGGTGTACCATTTCTAGTTGTGAATGGACTGAATTTCTTAGGTCCCAGAAATGAAAAACATAAACAATCGAACACCTCCTTACTTAAAAGGGAGGAAGTAGATAAACTTCTGGCTCTCTCTTTACACACACAGAAGAAAGGTGTCTTCTACAATATACATAATTCACTAACCATTGCGACATGGCTGGTTTATATATTTCACAGATGAGCTGTGAAAAGCCGTGCTTTCAAATTTTGATTCTTTTTTCATATCTTTGTGATTGTATGATGTTCAAATAAAGTATGTGACAGAATTTTGGGCCTTCTTCCCTATTTTCATACGGAAGACTGTTCCTAGAAGTAACATTGTTGATCCTTTTAAGTAAAATTTGAACCAACTCGTTTATCTTGGTTGTAGAAGATTGTGCTGAGTAGTAATCCAATTGATCACATATCAGTTATATACGCTGTTGTCTTCGATTTGCTTCTTATTTCTTAATATGTTGGAACTTTTACCTTTGGCATGATTGTGCATCTTTCAATTCTGCTGAGTAGTAATGATGGAAGTCCACTTGGATTTTAGCTAAGGGTTTCTTATCCAGGCTACTTGACAGTTGGCAAAATAGGGATCTATTGTTTCAAAGAAGATATATGTTCAAATTCAATAGTGTTAAGCTTTTTCAAAATTTAGTCATTTCTTTTTTGTAGTAATTTTTAATTGGGGCTAAACAATTCTTATTTTTGCTTTTTTGGTAAGAACAAGTTTTCTGACTACCATTTCGCCTGTGTTGTTTTCTTCAGTCTTTCCACTGCAGACATGGGAAAGCTTATCTCTTCAGTAAGGTGTAAGTCATCCTTGATTTTTGGCACCTTATCGTTTGTGATTTGTAAAAAGCAATATAAACACGCTCTTACAGTATTTGTATCCGGATTATCAGCAATAAATCTGGGTAGTATCGTACTATGCTGCTTATTTTGTCTAAAATGAGAAGAAAAAAACAAAGAGAACTTGGTTTGGTCCAAAAACCTTAGATGCATTATACATTGCTATCAGTGTACTAGTTCTATGCAAGTCTATCATGAATCCTCTCATGCTTGTGTCTAGGACTTGCCAGTGGAAATCTTATGAACATGACAACTACTTAACTAGAATGATGCATAATTACTAACACTCTAATCTACTGACATTTAGTTGATTGTGGATCTTGTAGCTAGCTTGTAACCAAAGTGTTGACCAGAATAGTGATGTTATTCATTGCCTCTTGCTTCTAAACAACTAAAGCTCTGGCCACAGTATATGTTGCATTTGGTTCTGTTTACTTACAGTTAAAATCTTTCATTCTTTAACAGCGTGAATGTTTCTCTTGGTGAAAAAGGAGAGACAGATGATGACTGGGATGCATACAGTCGTTGACATTTTCTGCATTGGTTGTGGATCAATTGTGGGTTGGAAATATGTAAGATTTGCAGCAATGCTTCAACATTATGATTTTACCTGTTTCCACGTAGCATTACCTCACTCCATTGGTTTCTAACAGGAGACTGCTCATGAAAAGAGCCAGAAGTACAAGGAAGGAAAATCCGTTCTTGAACGGTAAGTAGATATGTTGTGTGAGAAAGCATTGTTAATCTTTTTAATGAAATTTAGGGTAAAAGGATGACACCCCAGTCCAAGGCAGGGAACATCTCTGGGCTCAGAGAGCACTTATAGAGAATCTTACATTTTGGGCAGGTACAAGGTGGCAGGTCCTGATGGCAACAATTATTGGGTTAGCCATGAAGCACATGTCGGTGGAAGTGATGCAGATGATGCCTAATCATCCCACCATTGACAGTTGTACATACCTTAACTCCCTCCCTCCTTGTGTTGTTCAATTTATGTGGATTTATACGGGGCAAATTAACCATATCAGCATTTTGCCCCAAAAAGCAAGTTACTGTTGATTCTCATGTGAGAAAACAAGTTACTGATGTGCAAACTTCTAAATTCTAATCTATCCTGTATTTCATTTGTAATACTATTGATCTTCGTTTTGCTTATCATTTCCTGGCATTAGCTTGTAGTGCCACTGTCAGGCTCAATCAACTTAAAAGAAATTTCATAATTAGGCGCTTAGTCTATGTTCAAGAGAAAAAAAGAAAAAAGGCTAACTGATGCACATCATGATTGCAAAGAATCAGAGCACAATATTTGCCTCCATTTGTGGTTAATCCTCATTCAGTATAAGCAATGTTTTCCGCTTTATCATTCTTTTGAAAAATTGCTAGTGTTAGAATATATAAGAATTCACATGATTATCACATTATTGACCATTAGATGAATTAAGGAGTTATTATCATTTTATTTCATTAAACAATAACTAAGACCTTTGTTGACTACATGTTTTTGGCTGTTTTTCTGTGTAATGGGATAAAAGAGTATGAATTTACATACTTAACATAATGCTGATAAATTGTAGCTACTTGTAGATGGGGTGGTAAATCCCATTAGTATTTCCTTAAACTAATGAATCAACGCCCAAATTTCTCTAATCATTTGTTGTTAATCCATTTGTAATTTAAACTAAACATGACTAATTGACTCTTTTAAGTTGGATTCAAGGTTACTCAAACTCTCTTTTGGTAGACCGAATTGAAGGAGGTAACATGTTATCATGAGCATTTCTGTGGTCTCGTGATGAAATAGTCGTTCAATGCTAGAAATATGAGATATATTGCATTGCATTTGCACCTGGATTTTGAAGTTACATGGAGTAGGCAACTTATATACAACGTATGCAATACATTACACGTTAATAAGGAAGGAACATGTTTGAAACGTCCAAGACCCGAGAAATGTTGATTCAGTCTTGGACTACATGAAGGACGTGGCGAGATAAAGTTTTCCTTTTTTTTTTTAAATTTTATCAAGAAAAAGAAAATGACTTCAAACCTTAATACTATATGCAGGATTTTACTCCAAGTGCAATTTGTACTTTAGAAAAAGAAAATACGCAATCATATATAGTGATAAGAAAAATTAATGATTTAGAATTTTGGAACTTGCGAAATAAATTATAAATGCAAAATAATCATTCGTGTCGATTTTTTTTTATCTATCAATGAATATAATTGTGCACTTTATTCTTTAATATTTTACGGTGAGTAAAAATGAAAGGAAAAAAGTAAGCAAAAATAAAGAGAAAAATTGTATGGGTAATATTGTAATTTTACATCATAAGCTACAAATTCTTTGTTTTTCTAGTCAACGTAGACTCGTAGAGAAGAAAAGTTTTATTGGTGGGACTCAACTGTTTTTTTCCTCCTTTTCTTTCTTCCCAAATAGGAGAAAGTGTTATTTGCTATCTGTGTTTAGTATAATGCATTCACAATCTCTTCTATTATTAGTACGTTTGGATGTTGAAATTGGATGTTGAAAGAAAATGAAAGTGAAAAAGAAAGAAAGAAAATGAATAGAAAAAGTCATTTTTCCCTTCATTATTCAGTTGAAAAGAAAAAATGAGAAAAAAATAAAATCTATGTTTATTTAATGTGAAAATGGTATCAAGATAAAAGAGATGGATGCTGCCAAGAAGCAGTAGCACAGTGAAAGAAAACAATGAAAGAAAATGATGAAGAGTTGAAATAGTATTGAACTCCAAACTAAGATATTACACTGAGTTAATCTGAGCATTACACAAGCTTCTACTTATATACAAGTGATTAGTTGTGGTCAGTCTCCTCTAATAGCTTGAGTTAGATAACTCAACTTTGATCACCTAATCGAAACTAACTGAAAACAATGAATTCAGTTCTTAAGCAACTGACTACAAACAGAAAACTAACTAACTAGTTTAGCTATTTGACTCCATCGGGTAACACCCCGCAAGCTGGGGTGTGGAGGTCATACACCCAAGCTTGGAGTGAAGTAGAGAGAATGGTCGTGGAGCAAGTGGTTTGGTAAGTATGCTGCTACTTGTTGGGCAGATGCAATAGGCAATAGATGAATGACACCTTCCTTAACCTTGTTCCTCACAATATGACAATCAATTTCGATGTGCTTTGTACGTTCATGAAGACTGGATTAGCTGATTCTGGATAAGATGATTATCACAAAATATTGCTATTGGCTTGTTGAATTGGATCCCAAAGTCTCTAAAAATAGCAAGTAACCATTGAGCTTCACATGTGGTCAAAGCAAGTGACCGATACTCGCTTAAGCGAGGATCTAGCCACGGTTTGTTGTTTCTTGCTTTTCAGGAGACTAGGGATGAGCCAAAGAAGAAGCAGTGGAGAGATGGATTTGCGTGTGTCACAACAAGCACCCCAATCTGAATCAGAAAATCCGTTAAGGTGAGGTCAGCAGATGAAAATAGCAAACCTGGCGGGAGAACCCTTTAAGTATCGAAGAACTCTAAATGCGGCTTGTTGATGTACATCAGTGGGCAGTCTAGGAATTGGCTAAGTCTCCCAACTGCATAGCAAATGTCTGGTCTAGTGTGGGACAAATAGAGAAGTCGACCTATTAACCTTCTATAACAGATATGTCAATAGTGGGAGCCGAGAGTTTAGACAATTTAAGATGATAGTCCATGGGAGTAGAGATTTGGCAGCAAGCATACCATAATCAGAGAGTAGATCAAGAGCATACTTGCGTTGATAAAGAGCAATTCCTTTGGATGAGCGAGCAATCTCCATACCTAGGAAGAATTTTAAGTTTCCCAAGTCCTTTATCTTAAACTTGTCATCTAATAGCCTTCATGTGGGATTTCAGATAGATCATTCCTGAAGAACAGGTCATCAACATAGACTAGGATGGCAGGTAAAACATGTTGTAGTGGACTTGAAAAGAGAATAATCTGATTTGGACTGAACATAGCCCGAATAGGAAAGGGAGGTGAGCTTGGCATTCCATTGCCCCGGCCTGTTTTAGGCCATATAATGACTTTTCCAACTTGCAAACGAGTCCTTTGTGAGTAGTGTCAAGTCCTGGGGGGTCTCATGTAAACTTCCTCAGCTAGATCCCCATGTAGAAAGGCTGTGTTTACATCTAGTTGTTGTAAATGCCATCCTTTTGGCGCAAGAGATAGGAGGATTCTCAAGGTAGTCATCTTGACAACGGGCTGAAGGTTTCCAAGTAGTCTATTCCTTCGGTTTGAGTGAACCCTTTGCCACTAAGCGAGCCTTGTGTCTTTCAACTGAACCATCAGGTTTGAACTTAACCTTGAAAACCCATTTAGCCAATTGCTTTCTTACCAGGAGGAAGAGTAGTGAGTTTCCATGTTTTGTTTTGCTCAAGGGCATCCAACTCAGCACTTATAGCATCTTTCCAGCATTGTTGAGTCAGCATCCTCATAAGTTTGGGGTTCAGGATTGGCAGATATAGCAAGGGAAAAATGTTTATGGTTAGTGGATAAAGCATCATATGAAATGAAAGATAAAGGATACTTGGGATAAGATTTTGGGTCTAACTTGTTGGTAGCTAATGTGCATTGAAAATCCTGAAGTGTGAGGGAAATTTCTTTGGTCTGGTGGATCTTCTTAAAGGTGGTGGCTGTGGGTGATGAGTGGGAGATTCTGAAGGGTGAGGGATAGGCTGGTTAATTGTGGTTCGTGTTGCATTGTCCTGTACTATGGTTGGTGTGTCATGTGGTGGGTTTGTGTGGTGCTGGACTAATGTTGTAGGTGGGGTGTGTGATGTGTTTGAGGGCATATTAGGTGGTTGATTCCTGAGGGTTATCTGGTATGGGTTCATATGTAAAAGGGTCATATGTGGATGAGTGGGTAGGCGTGGGTGTGGTAGGTAGTGTGGTTGACTGAGTTGTGAAGGGAAACACATGTTCATAAAATATAACATTTCTTGACAGAAAAATAGTGTTTGTGTTCAGATCTAATAAAAGAGAGCCTTTTGTACCACTTTTAAATCCTAGAAAAATGCACTTTTTAGCTCTAGGATCTAGTTTCTTTCTATTAGATTCTAATGTTGAGGCAAATAGGCATCCAAACACTTTGAGATGAGTAATGTCAGGTAAACTTGAAAATAAACGTTGATATGGGGAGTGATTCTGAATAATGATGCTAGGAATTCGATTTATTAAATGCACAGGCATGGGCTAAGCAAAATTCCAAAAAGATTTAGGGAGATGTGACTGAAACATTAAGGCCCTAGTAACTTGAAGAATATGTTGATGTTTTCTTTCTACCACCCCATTCTGTTGGGGGTTTCAACACATGTAGTTTGATGCAAAATACCTTTATTTGTATAGAAAGAAACTAGATTGAACTCTGGGCCATTATCTGTTGAATGCTTTTGACTTTAGATTGAAACTGTGTTTCAACAAATGTAACAAATGAGGGTACAAGTAAAGCCACTTCAGATTTTAGTCTCATAAAATAAACCCATGTAAATCGAGTCTTGTCATCTACTCCTGTTAAAAAATATTTAAAGCCATTGACAGAAATAGTAGATAATGGTCCCCATATGTCCATATGAATGAGGTCAAAAGCTTTTATTGATTGAGTGGTACTTACAGGAAAAGTAAGCCTCTTTGTTTGGCATAGTGACAAGTGTCACAAGGCAAAAAATTATCTATACAAGAAATGAATGGGAAATCATGTTGCATTACACTCAGCCTAGCTTTAGGTAGGTGTCCTAGTCTAAAATGCCACAAGTGTAGAACAATTATTTTTGAAGGTTGGTCTGATGTAGTGGTGGTGGCTAAAGATCAGTGTTGGTGGGAAAACTTAGAAGGTTCAAGCACATATAAGCTTCCTTTCAAGTCAGCTACACCAATCTTCTTCAAGTTCATGCAATCCTGTATCTCACATCCATTATTAGAGAAATTAAATCTAGTTTAGTTTTGAAGTTGCTTTTGAAATTGAGAGCAAGTTAAATGTAAAGGATGGTATGTAAAGGACATTTGTGAGATAAAAGTCTTTGGTGAATATGATGGTTCCAGAGATAGTGGCTGTAGTGTGAGAACCATCTGGGAGTTTAATCACTATTGGTTTAATTCTTGTATATTGAGAAAAATTCTCTAGGCAATAACATACATGATCAGTTGCTCCAATGTCTATTACCCAAGATCTAGAATCAGCTATTGTGCAGGCAAGTGTTGTATTTATGGTAAGGGATAGGGTGTGGAAGGACCTATTTGTTCGGATGGAAGGTTGGTTGGAGGGAGCAAGCTGTGATTTGGTTGGTGAAATAAGAAGTGAGTGACTCTTGATGCTGAAGTAGAGCTAGAATTGCCTTATGTTGCTCAGAGTAAAGCCAAAACATGAATTTCCACTACTTTCCATCTGGTTTGAAGCTTCAGGACTGACATCTTCAGTTTCATCAATCACAATATTGTGTGTAGATCCTGGTTTGGACTTGAGGTAATGGGGAATTCCATGCTTTTTATAGCATGTGTCAACAATGTGTCCTTGTTTTCCAAAAAAAGAACACATTTTAACCCCTGAATGCCCTCTGCCTATGGATTTCTGCCACCAATGTTTGAGTAATGTCCAAACCTCTTTCTGCCACGGCCCCTTGAAGATGAACCACTGTTATTGTTGAATTACTCAGGAGAAGCTGATTCAGCCACTCTAGTTGGAGCATTCATTGTTGCTCTTGTTGGTGCAGTAAGGATAAAGTTGTATCAAGATCTGGCAAGGGCTTCATAAGCAATATTTGGGACCTCACATGAGTATATTGCTCATTTAGACCTCTTAGAAATCTTACAACATGATCACTCTTCTTGTACTCTCTTATGACTCCTAAACCACATGCACATCCATTAACACATGAACAACCAGGTGTGGGTCGAAAATTCTCCAATTCTTCCCATATAGATTTCAGTTTGGTGAAATATGAACCAACTGACATATCTCCTGTTTGGTTGTAATGAGCTCTTCTTGTAGCATATCCTGATGACATCTCCTTGGTGATACCTCTTCTTAAGATCTATCCAAAGTTCAGAAGCGTTATCTATGTATATCACACTTTGTAGGATTTCTTTACTCAATGAAAGATTGATCCAAGAAACTACAAAGGTGTTGTACTTGTCCCATGCAAAGAATAGGGATCACCATCATTTGGTCTTGGGATGGTGCCATCAATAAAGGGAAGTTTGTTCTTGGATTTCAGGGCAAACCTCATGGCTCTAGCCCATGTATGGTAATTTTGAGGGGTCAACACTATGGATGTTAATCCCACACCAGGGTTCTCACTTGGATGCAAGAAAAGGGGCTCATAGGATCTGATAAGGGATTTGGTCCTGATACACCATTGGAAAGGAATTCTGAAATTGGTCCTGTCGGAAAAGGAACTTGATTCATCATATGAGGACCTGATTCATCATTGGTGCTGGCATCTGAACTCCTGAAAGAAAAATCTGGGCTCCTGCAGAGGTTGGAATTGGTGTTGTGCCTTGAACCTCCACCTCTTGCAATGGAGGTTGAACTTGATCTTGATTGGCCATGGATCTTTGAGTTTGCAGGCAAGAGCTCCAGAGAGCTTAATACCATGTGAAAATGGTATCAAGATAAAAGAGATGGATGGTGCCAAGAAGCGTGCACGTGAAAGAAAACAATGAAAGAAAATGATGAAGAGTTGAAATAGTATTGAACTCCAAACTAAGATATTACACTGAGTTAATCTGAGCATTACACAAGCTTCTACTTATATACAAGTGATTAGTTGTGGTCAGTCTCCTCTAATAGCTTGAGTTAGATAACTCAACTTTGATCACCTAATCGAAACTAACTGAAAACAATGAATTCAGTTCTAACAGCAACTGACTACAATCAGAAAACTAACTAACTAGTTTAGCTATTTGACTCCATCGGGTAACTTTATTATAATATAATAGGATAAATTTATTTATTAGTTTATATTTTATATTTTTACTAGCTTTTTAGAAATTATAATAAATATATAAATAATGAAATAAATAATGTATAATAATTACATTTTGATTGAAAATTTATAATAAATATTAAAACAGATTTTTTATCATTTATTTATATTGAAACTAATTAATAGTTTCGATCCTGTACACATTTAGTATACTATTGAAAAAAGAAAAAGAAACAAAGAAAGATAGAGAGGTGAAAACCTCACATGATAGTTGACAGCAATGGTTTTCTGAACGTATATAGAGAAATTTTTTTGGTGCAAGTCATAGTCAACTTTTTTTTTTTTTTTTATTGTTATTCCATTTTTCTATTCAAATGGTAGCAAATTCTTTCTTTGTTCATTTTCTCTCTTCTCATTTCCTACTCAATCAAACAATGCATTATACATTGTTGCTTTTGAATTACTCTTCATTACTACTGTAACAATGGGATACGAGTAATGTTATGTACTCATAACAAATTATCCCATACTATTCTAATTACCAGTATAGTAAGTATTAACTGAAAAAAAAATTGAATGTCTTACATTTCTTTGAATAAACAAGAAACTATGGGTTGCATGAGTGCAAAGTTTTTTTGTTTGACGAGAATGAGTGCAAGGTTAAGGAATAGTAGTAGTACATGCATTTATTCGCCGATATATATTGGGATTTATTGACACTGATATACCATTTTAGTAAACTGCTCTTAAATTTAAAAATCTACAATCAATACTTAATTATAAAATTTTTAATCAAAATAATTTTACTCAATTTTTAACATCCAATCCAACACTACTTTATTAATGTCACACCGTGTTTTTTTAATTAACTATAAATTGTGAATGATAAACTCAAAATATTTATAATACCTTGTTTATTTTTTACCTTGTTTATTTATACATGAGAATAATAAATATTACTTCATCGATTTCATAATATCTATGTATTTAAAATTTTTCCACGTTTTTAGCTATTTATTTATTTTAAATACAAGAACATTAATATTTTTCATTTTATTTTAATATTAATTATATTTATTAGTATAGTAGATACAAACAAAGTTGTAAATTTAAGATGCATTTTGGAGGTTTTCTTTGTTTTTGCTAAAAATCATTTTTCACTAAAAAAATGATTTTTTTTTTGTATATTTAGATAAATTTAAGAACATAATCAAAATTTTAAAAAATTTTCAGATTTTTTATAACAATTAAAAATAATAGCTTATAAAAAATTCATTTTAAATTTTATCAATTATATATAAAATTTAAACTTTTAAAAAAAATATGAAACAAACATCTTTAATAAGTGAATCGTTGTAATCACATGATGAGTACGTATCAATTTTTTGTTTCGGAGAAAGTCCAATAATTCGGAGAGTATTATGGTGAGGGGTCATGATTGCAGAGTCTCACTCACAGATGGGAAAAGATTCAAGGGAAAAAAAAAAAGGAAAAAAAGAGGAAGGGTATTATGGTGATTATCCATGCAAGCATCCATGAAGCACGTAACGTAGTCTTAAAGTGATAGAAAACAAAACATCAAAACAAACAAGGCTGCAAGAAAGAGGAATCTATTCTATTCTTTCCCTTCCCTTCCCTTCCCTCCCCACCTTTCTTTCCCCATTTCCCACACCAAACTTCCCTCTAATTACCACTCCATGCCACTCTCACTCAGCCACTCTCAGCCTCAATTACCTTCTCTTCACGTTCTCCTCCACACACCAATCGAACTTTCTGGAACCACACTTCCCTTCTCATTTTCTAGCTAAGCTAAAACACTAATTAATATAGCACCACCTCGCTCTTCACTGATTCACATTTCAGTATTTCCATAATTCATTTCACATTATTCATTTATTTATTTATTCTTTTTTGGTTATATATTGAGCGTTGATAAATAAATAAAGGTGCATTTGGCGTAGAAAGTTTTCGGTTGGTGGCGGGTTTGGTGAGGTGAACCAGAACCACGGAATTAAGTTAGGTTCTTTGGTTGCAACTTATCATTATTATTATTATTATTATTACTACTGTTTTTGTTGTTGTCCCTAATTATTACTGCACAGTTTGAGTGTTAGAGGGGGGGGAATGAATCGAAGTAGTTTGAGGGGTCACGAAACGCAGATGCAAGCTGCGTTTAATCAGAGGCAACACCACCATCAATTGGGGGTTTTCAGGTCTTCTTCTATAATGAAGGAGAAGGACGATGAACTCGCCTTGTTCCTCGAGATGAGGAACCGCGAGAAGGAGCGCAACGATCTCCTGCTTCGCGCGTCCGAGGAGCTCCATGCTGATGCACACTCTGTAGGTAGGTACACACACCATCATCAACCAACTCTACTTTCACGTTCAAGGATTTAGGATGGATGTGAAATTGCCTGTATTATTATTGTCATTATTTTTTGATGGGATACTATGATTATTATTATTAGTTTAATTTTGATTTTACCGTCATTCAATCAAATATTTTCATTTGAATGACTTTTCAAGTAGTGGAGTGGAAATTAACAATCTTTACTAATATAATATTATAGAATTAGATGACTTTATAAAATTTTTTAACACTAGTGCATTAAAATTAAATTCTTATAATTATTAGAATTTAATTTAAATACACTCACCATTTTGCTGATGTGCCAAATGTGATTGAATGATTTTGGTTGGTTTTACACGTTCAATGTATTTAAATTGAATTACACAACGCATCAAAATTAAACTTTATTATTATTATTATTGAGTTAGCTTGATTCTATGGTGTGTTTCTTGTTGCAGGGTCGAATCCGGGGACTTCTCCACTGTTCAACATGCCATCGTCCACGCCGGCTCCTGTGCGAAAGACTGGTGCTGATGATTTTCTTAATTCGGAGAATGATAAGAATGACTATGACTGGTTTGTGATGATGGTGCACTTTTCTATTTCACATTTTTTTTTTTGTTCATCGGTGATATCGTTGCCTGTGTGTTTATTATAGTTAGTGCGGTAATGAAGTTTGAGTTGTTTTATGGTAAGAACCTTCGGCAAAATGTTATGCAAGCATGAGAAAGAGAAAATAAGATCAAGTACCAACACTTGCTTGGTTCAAGTTATGTATCACTAATTTCCCTTAAGCAAGGTCTTGGGTTTAAGTTTTGCAAATGGAGAAAACAAGGGCCGTGAGAACTTTACTACCATTGTGGCTTGATTTGGCTCGAACTAGATTAGCTAGGATGCAAAGATTCCTGACAACGGGGGTTTAGACAAAGAAAAATGAAAAAAAAAAGAAAAGACATCTGGTTGTTTGCTTCAATGTGCCAATGTAAATTTCAATCTAACTAGCACTTATAAGCATTTAATACCTTAGTCTTGTTTAGGCAAACTAGACTATGATTCCAAGCTTATTCCTTAAATATAGGTGTCAGTGATATAGTGTATTCTTTCCATAACATGTGATATGATATGTTAATAATCAACATTTACATTAACTCTAGTTCCTTATATGCCAAGGGATGTTGTGTCAATAACACTTGATATTCAATACAGACAGAGGTTGGGAGTATTTATAGTTCTCTGTAGTTAAATGATGTCTAAATAAATTTATGGAAATTGGGAAGTAAGCTACGGGACAAGGACTGAACCATTAAGAAGCCAGGTTTTAAGATTATCATCACAAAGTTTCTTAAGTCCTGTCATCTTCTTTTCATAACTAGAAGATAATTACCCATTTATTTATTGTAAAACTGAAGCCTAGTGGCACCCCCATGTTCCATGGCTTTTAACGGCATATTGTTAGATTCATCAATTCATACCATGACTTTTAAAATCACAGGGTCATCAATTCATCATCAATCAGCATAATTTCACTATGCTTCTAATTAAACTTGGTAATATATTTGACCTTACAATTAATATTTCTAGACAATATTTCTTTTAAAGTCATAATTTATTAGTACTGTTATTTCAATGTTGTCATTTTTATAGCTAATGTTATTCCTATTGCCATTTTTGTCCCTTCCCTACTCAAATCACAACATTAGCAAATTTCTTGCATCAATGCTCTGTGAGTGTGAACTAATGTAGGTTTCAATAAAAAAGTAATAATGCAGTATTTTTGTCACCTGCTGTATATAACTGATATGACCTTTTTAACGTTGCTAAGTGATGTAAAGCAGAACAGTTGTTGTTCAAAATAGGGCTTAGCTTGTTTATTGTCTTGTCAGGCTTCTAACTCCTCCAGGAACTCCTCTTTTTCCTTCTTTGGAGATGGAGACTCGAAAAACTGCTATGAATCAGTTTGGTGCTCCGACTGCACGTCCCACAGCATTAAAATCTAGAGTAAGCAATGTATTAAAGGTTTTGGATCATGTCAATTATTTTATGGTAATTGTCATGTATACGTCTTCTATCTCTGTTTTGAATTCCCTTAATGAAATTGTGCTATTCCCTTAATGAAATTGTCATGTATTTTGGGGGAAGTTCTTTGTGACAATGTCATTTTTATTCATTATGCTAAACTATTTCTATCCTAGAAAGAATCATTATGCATTATGAACTTGAATTAAGCAGAAATAAAATGATCCTTGCTTTAGTATCAACTATCAAGGTTCATAAATTATGCATTGAGTTTTGTAGATATCATTGAGTAATTTGATCATTCTTTGTTTTTTATATTTTGTAGTGATAAGATTGATGCAGTTTCTATTTTAATATTTCTAATCTCTTTATGTAAAGAATGGTTTGTGCTTTAACATACAGTTCATAATAGTACAATTCTGGTCTTCCTTGTTTCTTTTTCTCCTTCATGCTAGCAGTCACAAATTCCTTTTTCTTAAAAGTTGTTTCTTTATGGTTGCAGTTGGCAAATCCTCTGTCAGAGCCTGCTGGAAGGAGTAACCTAGTATCTAAACAACCAGCTTCCTCCCCTGGGTTGAGCTCTTCAAGTGGTGGAACTAGGAGGCCTTCTTCATCTGGGAATCCAGGGTCAAGACCTGCAACTCCCACTGGACGAGCTACATTGACTGCAGTTTCAAAATCATCTCGACCTTCAACACCTACTTCTCGGGCAACCTTACCTTCAACAAGGTCCATGGTTGCTACGACCAAGACCATGGCTCCTACAACCAAGCCTGTGGTTTCTGCTACTAAGACTACAGTTTCTGCCTCCAAGACTACAGTCCCTCCAACTAAACCCACAGTTCCATCTAGATCCTCTACACCTTTGTCAAGATCTACCGCAAGATCTTCGACACCAACTAGCAGGCCTACCGTACCTTCATCCAGGTCCACATCAAGGGCATCTACCCCAACTCGGCAACCATCTACACCATCAAGTACATCTAGCATATCTGCTCCTTCAGCTAAGACTTATTCAATCTCCAAGCCAGCTCCTGTGACATCAAGGCAGCAAGTACCATCACGTGGCACTTCACCAACTGTGAGATCAAGACCATGGAATCCATCTGAGATGCCTGGCTTTTCACTCGATGCTCCTCCCAATTTGAGGACAACACTACCAGAAAGACCCCTTTCAGCAACTAGGGGGAGGCCTGGAGCACCCACTTCACGGTCTTCATCTGTCGAGCCAGCTACTAGTGGCAGACCAAGGCGGCAATCATGCTCTCCTTCCAGAGGACGGTCCTCCACTGGCATTTCTCATCCAACTGGAAGCTCCATGCCCGCTGTTAGTCGTGGGTATTCCAGAGTGAATGACAAAGTCAGTCCTGTTGTAATTGGCACCCAAATGGTTGAGAGGGTAGTAAATATGCGGAAGCTAGCCCCGCCAAGGCTGGATGACAAAAACTCTCCCCATAGTAATCTGTCTGGCAAGTCATCTTCGTCTCCAGACAGCTCAGGTTTTGGAAGAACACTATCAAAGAAATCCTTGGATATGGCTATTAGGCATATGGTACGCATCTTCTGCGTATTTTCTGTAATTGTTCTACCTTATAAGAATAACCTTGTAATGCACCTGGACCTGAATCACAACACATTGTATAAAGAACTGAGAAATGCTACAATCACTTATTCCCTTTCTGGGTGGATGATGCTACCTACAATCACTTTTAATGCATGCCCTTTGTGGGAGACATAGTTTCTGAATCCATAACCTTTATCTCACTTGATACTTTTTCGTAGTGATTAAGTGGAAGCAATGAAATTTTGTATTGTATTTACCTAATCACTTCTCTTGTTTTTCGTTGAACAGGATATACGGCGAAGGGTTCCAGGCAGCTTACGGCCATTGATGACAAACATCCCAGCATCTTCAATGTATAGCGTGCGCACGGGGCCTCAGCGTAGCCGCACAGTCAGCGCCTCGGGCTCTCCCCATGCCACAAGCAGTAATGCAAGTTCTGAAGTGAGTGTAAACCAAAATGGAGTCTGTTTAGATAGTAGTGAAATAGATGATGATTTTGTCAGTGAGAGAGGCGGTCAATCTCCTACCACTGCCCGGGGCAGGTGAAGGAAACATTCTCATCCCTATTTTCAGCCATGGCGGGTTTGCATTTGGAGCTAAATATGCTTCTTGTTGATGTAAAGTTTATTGGAAGTGGTAAAACCTTTGTGTAATGGAAGGTATTTGTGATTTTAGGTCAGTAGCTATATGCTCCATTTTGTTTCCCTTGAGGGTGTGATTGTTTCCCTTGTATTTAGCAATGATGTATTGATGCGGCATTGGTTTTTTTGGTTTTTTTAGGCCTCAACTGGGATTCACATAATTAACATTAACTTCTCTCATGGGACTTGCAAACTACGGTGAATTCGCGATGTAGTTGCCAATTTTTTCCCCATAATCATGCCAAGGTTTGTACTACAACCGAAATCGCAAATACGTTATGCTTATCGCCGGTCAAGTCCTATATTAGGCTGGCATGACATTAGGCTTTCCCTTTTTCATATTTGATAGACCGATTCTCAACTTGAAAACCTATTCTATCTATGCCATTAAATAAAATGAATTGAGTTTTTGTAATTGTTTTTTGGTGTTTCCCTAATGAATTGGAATGAGTTTTCACGTCGTACCTAAGTTTAGATTAAATTCCCAAAAATGTTTGGTCCGACACCCTTCTGGTATTTTCCACGTTTCTCGACAATTTCCACTCCTTCGTTCATGCACTCTTCGTCCAACCGCTCCTCCATTCTTCTAACTCCCTAAATCAATTCTTCTCTTTCCATTTTTTCACTCCTCTACTCCCTCTTCTTCACCATTAGAAACCTCTCCTAACTGCCTAAATCGATTATTCAGGACACCTAATCCCTAATTTGAAGCAGAGGCAGCGCCAATGATTCAAGGCTTGGTTCCCCTTTGTGGTGGCTGGGGGCCGATCCGGCGCGGCCTGCTCCTGCATGTGCACAATGGTGGCATGACGTGAGAAGAGCCATGGCGGAGATGATGGTGGCCCTACGTGACGTTACCAGAGGAGGGTGTGACTAGCGACGGAAGGAGAGGCACAACAGGCAAGTGAAGGAGAGGGGCGATGGCACAGCAACGATGGAGATGACCGGTCGAGTGGTATGGTGGCAGGACAGCGAAAGTACGCACCATACCTTCACTTTCTGGTTCATTCATAAGGAAGGTGAATAATGGTCCAGCTTCACTCCTCTTTTTCTCCAATACAAAAGAAATTCGCATGTACATATAAATTCAGAACAGGGAACAATGTTCTACTTGGTCTTTGATTTATGCTTTTTTTCCTTTCATTGAAATTGATGTTTAATTTAATTTAATTTAAGTTGATTTGTTCCATTTTGATTTGTGTGTAATTTCATTTAGGTTTTCATCGTATACATTGGAACCGAACAGAGAGCACCACAAAGGCTAAGATTTTGAAACCCAAAAAGAAAGGAAGCCAAGGGTACGGTTTGATATCACAGATTTGGGTTTTAGAAGTACAACCAGTTTTGGTTTTTCTGTTATTTATGATCTACATCATTTTATTGAGTTGGAGATATTGAAATAATGAAATGCTATCATCACTTTCCTAAATTATTTATTTTTCTACATATATAATGATGCGATAATAATCTCATATTTTAGTGCCCTTTTGCCCCATTACATCGAGTTTGCTACAAAAAATTTTCCATAGTTTGTTGAATTTTTGTTGCCATGGCTATGAAGGATCCAAAGCTGCTTCTGGAGGTGGGGGTGGTTTCTTTGCTTCTATTGCTTTCAGTTTGTCCAATTTTGCCGGTGCCATGTCCAAATCTGTTAATGGGTATGGATCTCTTTGGAGCCATTGATTTGAAAGCTTATAATTGTACATGTTCTGCTGTTATTTGATTTACCCTTTTGTCAATCTTCAAATCAAACAGTGCTAGATGCAAGCATACTTGCTTTGGAATATTTTTGGTCTGAATTGGTTTTGTTTATTTGTGTCTTCATTGGATGAATCATGATGGGTCATCTTTTTTTTTTTTTTTTTGTGTGTGTGTTAGGCTGTTAGCTTTATGGTTATTTCACACTTTCTAAATGTATTGGAGGCAGTGGTCACAAAAAGAGGTTGAAATGAAGTCAATAGCTCATTACAAAAGTGGTTGATGTTACATGGTCACGAAATACTGAATCCCGCATATATGATGCTAATATATTTTACTGGTGAAGGATGCATAGTTTTGAGATATTTGATGGATATAATCATCTTTCATAAATGTCACTCATCCAAGTGCAGAAAGGGCAAAAAGTGCAATTCGTCAACAAGAATAAAAAAAAACCATGGCAGGATGCCTACTACACCATGGCAGGATGCCTGTAGAGGAATTTGCTGCCATCCTACATATCATATTGTATAGCAACAATAAGCATCAAACACCGTGATATGATACTCCTAATTAAGCATGCATTCAAATAATAAAATATAGAATCGAACTGCAAGGAGCATAATATAAAATAATAATTCTTCTTTCAGTTCATTCTTCCCATAATAGGAGGAAAAGGATGCTCCAGGCTATAATTTCTGGATGCGTGAAGAGCGTATAGCCTTTTGGGGATATACAGGGTAATATGTTGCAATTTGATGCTATTGGTTAAAAGGGATGACAGAGTCAGTCAGCACAAATTTTTGTTGCTGCCTCTCCTATTGGCTATTGGATAAATTGATTTTTTTAGCTTCATTATGGTGCTTAGCCATTGCTATTTGAAATAGGTTTCTTTGTCGGATATCAAAAGACATTAGCAAGCTCTCCTTAGGTTATGAGTTTTCATGTGTGTGATCTTGCATTGACTACCGTCGCATTGGCTACTGTCACCACCGTATCAATAGGTTATGACCTCGGTGAATGGTGGAGATGACTGTGGGTGAACAGGGGGAAATGTGAGTGATTGAGTGGGAATTGAAAACAAAAAAGGGTTGATTTTGTAATTTGAAAAATAATTATATTAATTTATTACTTTTTATAAAAGTTATTTTTTTATACAATTATTGTATTTTTTAATCTGAACCGTTAAATTAAAATCTAATGGTAATAAATGATGGATCATGACAAGGTCCAAAACTATGTACCAACTTATCATTCACCATTTTACTGTTGGTGATTATTCACTAGAAGTTTAAATCCTTATACTCTGGTCCTTATACCCTGGCGATAATGAATGGCCGATAATTGCTGAACTGAACGTGAAGAAGTAAATGCAGTATTATGCTATTGTTAGTGTGTAGCGCATGATGGGGGCATACTGCTACGTACTATGGGTTGAGGGGGGAATCTGTAACGGTTACGAGGGATTCATGCCAGCAATAGTGGTAATAACCATGATCATAAATATTTAGTATTAATTATAATAATTCCCAAAAATAAAAAGTGGCAGTAGGTTAAATTTGCCTGGCCAAGATGGAGTGAAACATTTTACATATATATACTTTAATTAATTTAAGTTAAACTTATTTTACAATAAATATATTAACCATACTTTATTTGCACAAAATGTAGTAAAATGAAAAATATTTCAGATATTCTATCACTTTTTGGCTTCCCAATTAAATTGAGTACCATCAAGTACAATTAGAATGATATTTAAAGAAAACATATTATATAACTTTGAAAAATATATTATTTGAGTGTGTGATATGAATACTCATTTCTTTTACTCTTTTTTTGTTTGATATTTAGACATGTTACATTATATTTAGATATCTATTTTATTAATATAAAGTTGCCATGTATAATATTTAGCATTAATTATAATAATTCCCAAAAAAATAAAAAAGAAGACTCGACTCAGCAATTAACATGTTATTGAACACACGTGAAGAGCGGAAGCATGGATTACTCTAATTGCCACAAAATATATGCTAATTATTAATTATTTATATTTGAATTGCCAATATAAATATAAATACAATTTGATTTTAATGTGTTATTAATATAAATTCTTATTCAGTATTTAATAATACATTATTACATTATTAAAAAATATTTTTTATCTTGAAAGTCATGTATATAGTAATATGCAACTGTTTAAACACAAATATTTTATATTACAGTATATTGAAATTAATTCTTATAAAAATGTAATATATAATTTACAGCACAAATTTTTTTTCCTTTTATGGTAACTCTAGCACTTTGTTAAAATAAGAGAAAATAATACAAAAATACAATTGTATTCAGGGAAATTGCACTTAACCCCCTTAAACTATACATTTTGTGCACTTTACCCACAAAATTTTAAGAATATGCAAATTGACCCCTAACATTTGCTAAATGTATAAAATCAACTTTCTGTTGACTTTTGCATCTATTGTTAATAAAAATAGAACATATTCAAACAAGTTTAGAGTATCAAGCTATATGTTATTGATTAGTTTAGGGTGTTAAATGTACCTAACCTAAAGTTTAAGGGAGTATAATACACCTATTTTTTGTTCATAGTAATAAAAAATTTAATAGAAGTGCTAAAGTCCACATTCAAAAAATGTTAAGGGGTTGATTTGTATATTTTTAAAGTTTTGAGGGTAAAGTGTACAAAATTTATAATTCAAAGGGTAAAGTATAATTTTTCCTTGTATTTAAATAAATTTTCTTATGTCTTATTTTTAATTCAGGATAAAACTGTTATTTTCAACGTTATTTATTCTTTGTTTTTTCCTCCTCAAAGAGGAGGAAAAACATCATTAGCAGAAGGGTCAGTTTAAACCTTTAACTGTAATTTAAAATATTAATCTCTCATTTATTAGATAAAAAGATACTTTAAGAAAAAAAAGGAGAAAACCTTTTTCCTGGGCCAGCAAAATCCGTTGTCTCTCTTAATTTTTCTTTTCCATTAAGCAAGAGAGAAATCTTAAAAAGTTATTTTTTTGTTTTCCTTTTTTCATTCTCACCCCATCCAATTCAAAGGGTTGTTTCTACTTAGCTGGCTTATGCTTTTTACTTCACAAAAGATGCGGTAGGTAACGGAAGTGGCGTTACATATCCACCGCTGAGAATGTGGAGATTATTGGTGGCAATTTCTATATCATATTTCTAATTGATGTTAATGGTAAAATTAAGAGTTATATTTTTACTTTTTTTTTCTTGAAATTAAGGATATGTTTGTGAGTATGAGTTTTGGAGAGAAAGGAGAGAAGATGAGAACTTATAACATAATTTTATACTAAAAGTCCTCCTCTCCTCCCTCTTCAAAATGCAAACTCATAAACATACTCTAAGAGTTCTATTATTTAAAGTTTTGGTCAAAATACAACATGATTTCACATAAATATATAATATATCTATTTTATCTTGATAAATACGTATTCATTCAGATATTTAGACTAGCAAGTAACAATTGAGTCTTATCATAAACAAGATGCACTTACAGAGACAGGATCAAAGACCAAACTCGAAAGAAGACAATTGTTGGAATTATCTTTTAATCACAATAGTATCGGGAGTAAAGCTCCTAAGAATGTGAGTTTGAGTTTTGAAGGGAATGAAAGGGAGAGAACTTATAATATAATTTTACACTATAAACTATTTTTTCCCTTCCTTTCCCCTCAAAAATTTAAATTCACAAATATACCCTGAAAAAACAAATTAACATCATAACATGGGATGTCATGTTGCGGTCACCCCTAGAACTACTACCAATAATATATCATGAAAGATACGAGTTGAGCGTTATACTGCAAAATACTGATTATGTTTGGATGTTGAAAATTGATGAAATAGAGTCGAATGACATAAAATGATCGATGTTATATCTTCCATTATTTAGCTACTTTTAGCTACTTTGAAATATGATGGATAGAATAGTATAGGATGTAGTATGTTCTTCCATCCCATTGCATTCTGTACTTTAATTTCTCTTCGACTCAAATCACAACAAAATGGGATGCAACTAAATGGAGTGGGAAAAAAATGAGAATTTTTTTATATATCATTTTATCTCTTTTCATTGCATTTTCAAACAATAGAGCAAAAGTTTTTTTTTTTTTGTCACATTTCATCCTTTGATATCTAAATAATAAAATCAAAATTTTATTTCATTCCATCTTATACTTTTTCATCACATTTCATTCTATTTATCATTAAACATCAAATATAACCTAAGTATATGCCTTTTATAAGAGAAATTTTTGCAGTGATACAAATGGATCTTTAACAATCTCATACGAGATGCCCATTAAAAACAAAAAAATCTCATATGAGAAGAGCTCCACTCTGTGATGGACCCCACACCATAGTGGGCCCCACACTATGTGGTGTATGAGTGTTTTCTTTATTTTGGTGGGGGTGTAGGAGTGTATCTAAGTTAACACGTGCAGAAAAATCCATTTGACCGTTTCTAGATTCATTTCTGTGTTTGAAATTATGAAATGCAGCATTAAAATTTAAAATAATAAACTATCCATATCAGACCAGAACCTTGAGTGCATGTATACTCGATAATTACACGAAAATACACGATGATTTTTATTTCACCAGATCAAAGAAGACCTTCAATCTCTTTAAGGATTTTTGAAAAACATTACATATCGCTCCACTAATGAAATCTTAATATTGGTCACCAGATTCAAACCCACACACTCTTATAGAGTATGAACTAAATATTAATCAACTGTGTTCATTCTTATTGATAAATACACGATGAGTTCATCACGGTGTATTCTATACAAAATCATAAAAAAAGAGGCAAACTAAAAATAAGAAATGAAAATGAAAATTAATACGACTTTTCATGTTTGTAATTCTCAAGATTTTCTAACACATACGTTATCATTTATTATTTAATTATATATTGCTATATTATATAACACTTTAATTTCTTTTTGTTGTTTGAAAATATTAAAATAAGAGGTTATTATTTTTTTATAGTTAAAGCTACCTATAAGTAACAATAAGAGCTTCTAGTACTATTTCTGTATTTGCAACAAAATAAAATTATTGATATGAGAATTGAACCTAAACCATTTTCATATCGTTACATGTAATTATACTTTTCTTCTAAACGGTTAAAATAAAGGATTTAATCGTCATGTATTCACAGTATAACTTTTGTTACGCAATTGTCCAATTTGTTTTGTCATATAAATTATAATAGTTGACTTTTATACTCATTGTTTAAAAAGTTATCCAAATAAAATATTTTAATTGGATGATAGTTTATCCTGTCACCAATATATATATATATATATTTGCTGAAGTACAGTGTAAAAAAGAAAAATCCTGGTGAGTTATAGAAATTTTATAGAAAAAGAAATTAGTTAAAAATAATTTAATTTGATTTCATTATTATTATAATTTTAAATATCATTAAAAAGTAAAATAGACAAGATTTTTTCACGTGAAAATGTTAAATAATATGCAAATTATAATTTTATTTAAAAATTAAAAATAAAATTGCCTCATTAATCATTAAATTAGAAGATAAGTATCCCTATTACATTTTATAAGATTAAAATGATATATATCTAAGTTAATTTATTTGCAGTTCAAAAAACCCAGTCAAATGCCATGTTTTAAAATGCTATAATTATAAACCAGCCTCACATGAAAAATAAGGTTCTGACATGTATTAAATATTTTCATATTAAATTAAAGATTAGTAATTAAATACATTTAACTCAAAACCATTCACAGAAGTTGGATGCAGTGGGAACCAACAATATGCTCTTTAGTGAGAGGACAAAGGTTCAAATGAAAAGGCAATTGTTAAGAATATCTGTAATCATTTCGGAGATTATGGAATCAATGAGATACTGTTATTTAATTATATATTTTTATTTATAAAATTTTAATATAATAAATGATTAAGTTAAATATCTTACATATATATATATATATATATATATGATTAAATATTTATATAAATTTTTTTTACGTATGTATAAAAATTTTTAATATTGAAAAAATTACACCAATAATATATTAAAATTAAATTTATAAAAAAATTGATATAACTCGTAAAATCCTAGCAAATAGAGATGATGATATAGATGAACATTAATTTCCCTTTTTTTTACTTTCTTTTCTCTCCTTAAATTCTGACTACCGTTTCTTTGACATTGCAATGCCCCAAGTTACAAGAAAACTGTCCACCTTTTTTTTATTTCTTTATTATTATTATTATTATTGTTGTTGTTGTTGTTGTTCTTGTTTTTGGGTTGTTTTTTAGTGTAAATAGTGTTGGCCTCAAACTCTTTGTTATACCCTTTCTTATACAAAGTTCAATCATGAGGACTTAGAACATTAGAGTTACACAACAATGAGTTCTCCTTTCAGGTTCAGACCCAGGTTCGATCCAAGCAAATACCGCTGGATTCCAGTTCAGAAACAACAACAGCAGCATGAACAAGAGGAAGTGCATCAAGTGCAGCCACTGAACAACATGGTGCAGCAGAAGGAACAAGATTCTGTGGAGGGAACGTATGCTGCAACCAATGCTGCTGTGGGGGACATTCCTCCTCATCAGCTAAGACGTCTGATATCTTTTCTTGAGAAAGATAACTCCTTTCTCACTCCTTGGAGTTGGGATTCATTGGCATGTTATGATGGGACCTCAGGTTCTTCGACCAGAAAAAAGCAGTACCTTCGATTTCAACCTGGATCATATTTTGTTAGAGAGGTAAATCCTCTTGTTTATGTTAAATTGGTTATTCTTCTTGTTTTTCTCTCATGATTAATTATGTTTTTTGGGTGTTTATTTCCGGGTTTGGTCTAAATTATCAGTATTTAGAGTTTATCAGGTGTCGTTAGTTTGGTCCAAGTTGGGGTTTGCTCGTCATGAGGTAAAGGCTAATTTTCTTGATTTTAAAAATCAATTCAAGACATTAATTATAGTGAATTTTTCGAACATACATGATTTCAAAGGGTGGTTGTATTCACAAAAAATTGCATAAAAAAAATGCTAAAAATTGTGGTAAAATGCTAATGGTTTTATTACAATTGCTGCTGCGATGTAGTTGTGAAGACTTCTGCTTAGGGCTACATTGTAGTTTGTAATTGTGTTTGTATTTGTTCACAATTAAAACCTTTACCAGTTGAACTGACTAACTGTTGGTTGGTGTGATCTTCCATTAGGGTTTTCAGGGACCAATTTACATAAATTTGTAGAATTTCAATTCATATGATTATGGGAAAAAAAAAAGACACCAATTAATTAGCTCATGGAAACAAGTTTTACAAGATTCAGGTTTTGCACTGTTCTTTTCAGGTATTTGACTAGCAAACTGAAACCTTAAAGTATAATCCAGGCAGCAAGGAAATCTGAAGACTTGATGAAGCTAGTGAAGCTCAATCTCACAATTCAAATTAGTATTCAGAGTAGCTTTCTTTTATGCTTGTTAGTTGAAACAATGATGTGTGTAGACTCTTATGTATCTGCAGCATTAGGAATTAATATATTAGTAATTGAAACCATAAACTATCCTGTCAAATATCCATAAGCTCCATAGCTGTTTCCAATGAAAGAAAGGTGTTTGCAGTTATGCACTATTGTAGTCTTTTGCGGCTATATATATTGTTGTTTAAAATTATTCGTTGCAATTGAGGATAAGAAAACTTGCCATCAGAACATGTTTGGAGGATCCAGTTTCTGGAGTTGCTAAGTTGTCTGGAATGATCTCTTAAGCCCATTGTGTCAGCCATGAAAAGATGCGGAATTCGGTGGTTCTTAATTAGAAAAAATTGTGGTGGCAAGAAAATTTAATGCCCTAAATCATTTAATAGTCAACACTATTGTAATCACTACATTGAAAATGAAATTAATGTGGTGGACACATGACGCACAAAGCTGCGACGTTAAATATTAAATGGAATAGTGTCAACTTTTTCTTAAAATCGGAGAACATATATAGTAAAATTTCTTTCCTAATTATTATGGGTGTGTTTAGTTCTTAGCTTGTAAATTGTAGTCTAGTCAAGAGAAAACCTCTTTTTTTGGGACTCAAATCTAAATGATGTTAAAGCATAACTCAACTTGAATTCGATAAACATGTTGAAATGAATTACTTGGTTTGTAGTTTGGGTGTGCAAAACGAAGTTTTCTATTAGTATTGGAATGTATCATCAGGCTAAGGTTGATAAAGGGTGAGAGAGGAGAAGCTGAAGCTATACTATATAGCAAGGAGAAGGCAGAGATGTCTGAGAGTGAAAATGAATCTTGATGGTGAGAATTATGATACGATTATTTCTTATATATACATATATAAGTCTCATAGAGAGATCTTAACAAACACACGTAAGTTATTACTACTCTCATGAAGTAGTATCATGTGGCCAATAGTAATTTTTGCCCATTAATAAAGATTAAAAGAACATTAAATAAGGCTAAGATCGTATTACGGAAAGCCTAGAAATAAATTTGTTTGTGTCACATTATTCATATTAACTACAATCCATAGTAGAAAACTAATATAACACATAAAAAGAAAGTAAAAGACTTTACTATTAATTTCATATCAAACAAATAATCGTTATTAAAGGTTGACTCAACTTGCAAAATCAAATAACCATATATAAAAATGATTTTAGGCTCCATTTTTGTTGATCAATCTTACTTTCATAGATTACGAGTGAGATATATCTCTAAAGATTATATCTAACTTTAATTTTATTGTACAGAGCGGAAATAAACCAAATTTGATGCCATGTCAAATGCTTATTATCTTAACAAGGGTTAGGACTTACCTGTCAATAAAATATGGAGTTTATGTCTGCTAATAATGCAACTGTTAGCGCACATAGCAACTTATGAACTCTTTGAATTTGGAGTGATATATCTCCAAAAGTATATAGTAGTGGCTAGTCAAGTCCATGGCAAAATTGTTGTGGTAATACTTCTAGGCATTGATAGTTTCCGAATGTAGATGTGAATGAAACAAACAACGTTAACAAAGACTAAATATACTAGACCTTTTGAAACCGTGAAAAATCTAGACAACGCAGCCAGTTATATCCTTTCCAAGTTGACAGTCATAAAAGCATTCTAGGTCTTGTTATTTAAACACCCATGTCTCCAAACACCCAAGACACCCAACACTCACACAGAAGGGAAAAAATTATGGATAAAACTATTTTAACACGTAAAAAGCGGCAGACACCTAACACCCAAGAGAAAATGGGGAGAAGATGATGAAAGAGAAGAAGTGGAGAATAAAAAATAATATAGATCCCATGCTTTTTATGATAGGGGTGTCTACAGTATTTGAAAATTTAAATGTTGGAATAACATTGAAAAATTATAAAAGAAAATCAGAAAGATGAAAAGTAGTGAAGAGAGAGAAAAGTAGAGGGAGTGTTGGGTGTCCATGGCATTTAGTGGTTAACAAAACATTGGTGTTTATGAATAAAGATATTTTAATACCTTAAAAATTGTGGACATCCAACACCTCAAAAGAAATAGAGGGGAAGATATTGAAAGATAATAAGTGGATAATAAAGATATGTGAGTCACATGCATTTTGTGAAGGATATCTAGGATGTTTGATATTTTGAGTGCACAAATAATATTATTGTGTTTGGCATTAAAAAAACTATTTTTGGTTGAAACAAGGGTTGACAAAACAGGGCTGAAGCCCAACACCAACTGAGCAGGGGAAGGGGAGACATTTCTCTTACAATGCTTTGAGACCTGGAGGACACCCCTCTTTGTCCGAAGAATCCATTATTAATGCCATTCGTGATTGCAATTACATCCAATCTCCTTGCTGATCATATGTCTCGGGATTCTTCCTCCGGTGTAGTTTCTTTTGGGCCTTTGGGCCTACGGGCCTTCAAGCCTTCCCAAGTGCCAAAAACCAACCAGTTCAAGTCATGAGATGTAGCTTAACTGCTACTGGTACCTCTCATAGTCTGTGTTGAGGTGTGTTTTAAGTGAGAAAAAAAAAAGGAGTTGCGTGTTTCTGCCCCATATAAACAAAAAGAGAAAAGTGAGTTGCGTGTTAAATTTTTGCATTTGTCTGTTGACCAAACCAAAAAAAAATCATTTGTCTGTGTCCTCCCCACCAGTTTCAATTAGAGCTTCCAGGTGAACAAGGAGACAGTTCAGTGCAATCTTTCCAGCTAAGCACAGGACATCTTTGCCCAAGTTGGGATTAAATTAAAAAAAAAGAAAATAAGTACTATCCAAAATTAGTTGCCTAAAATCCACTTCCTAAAAATATATACTTTTCTAAAAAAAAAAAATTAGATATTTAGGATATGTTTGGTTTTAATTTTCAGTGTTTCAGTTTTTAGAATTTTGTGAAAGAAATACTGAAAATTAGAATTTATAGTTTTTAAAATTTTCAGTATTTTCTTTATAAAATCTAAAAATAAAAATTAAAAACTCAAACCAAACAACCCTTAGTTTCTTAGTAAATCAACTTCTCAACGTGTATACAAAAGATGATATTCTTAATGAGAATCTGAGTTATATAATTTGATGTATTTTTTATTGAGTTTTATAAATTATTACTACAATATAAATTGTTTTATTCACTGGTTGAATTATATCACGATTTTCTTAAATCACTTGACAATTAAAATTTAATTTTTATGTACTAATTTATAGTAGGATCCAATAATATATTGCCATAATAGTAAAAATGATTAAATCTCATATATATATATATATAATTTAAAAAATCATATAAATAAATAAAATGATTTAATTAGATGGTAATATATCAAAATTAAACTCTTATATTAAATATCAAAAAAAAAAAATCTCATCTTGTCCGAGAATCAACACATTTTCAGAACTAACATTCAAGCTGTGATGAACTGGCAAATAAAAATAAAATCCATTATTTAAATTTGGAAAAATTAAAGTCCTCAATAATTCAATGCAATAATAACAAATAAAAACAAATATATTATTTCAAGGGATAATAACAATAACAGCGAAAATGTATAGAGAGAGAGAGAGAGAGAGAATCTGGCGTACGGCTAAACCCAGTAATGCGAGGCTCTGTATCATTCTCCTCGTGAGCTGTTTCCAAAACCTTTCACCACTCGGAGTTCCCATTCTCTAACCGTGTTCCCCTCGAATCGCGCGACCCGACCCGAACCCAAACTCCAATGGCGAGCCTGTGGCGTGCGGCGACGGGCCAAATGGACAATCCATCGGCGGCGGACCACGGCGGCGTTGAGTTCTGGTCGAACCCCGAGCGCACCGGTTGGCTCACGAAGCAAGGCGAGTACATCAAGACGTGGCGGAGGAGGTGGTTCGTCCTGAAGCAAGGGAAGCTCTTCTGGTTCAAGGACTCCGCCATCACGAGCGCGTCGAAGCCACGCGGCGTGATCAACGTTGCGTCATGCCTAACCGTTAAGGGTGCTGAGGACGCGTTCGAGCTCTCCACGCGTTCCGACACGATGTACTTCATCGCTGGTTCGGAGAAGGAGGAGGAGGATTGGATCAACTCCATTGGCCGATCCATCGTGCAGCACTCAAGATCCGTCACCGATTCGGAGATCGTCGATTACGATAAGCGCTGATAACGTTCTGAATTTCGACGCGCTTTCGTTTCGGTAAATTGATTTTTTGAAAGATGATTTTTTTTTTTAAATGTGTTTGTGTATATTAATTGCGGATTTTTGTTCGTTCATTCTTGTAAGGAAAATTGTGTTTGTGTAATGCTGTTAATTGTGTTATTGAATGATTGCTGTAGTTTTAGCGAATTCGAAGGTTTTACTTTTTAGCTTCGTGATTTATTTGTGCAGAGCAATGTATTAGCAATCAAGTTTGCCAATTTTGTTGAGAGCTTAGTTAATAATGTTATTCTAAGAATACCATGGTTCAAATATGAAATCTACTATTTATCTGAAACTGATAAGTTCTACTTAATAACTTTAGGTTTCTTTATTTAGTTTCGATAGTCCAATGAACAACAAAAAGTGGCACGAGAACAGTATCTGTGACTAGTGACCATTATTTGGGAAGTGCATTTCTTTATTTTTTGTCTTTCAAATGTGATTTTATTCCTAAGCAAAACTGCATCGTTGTTCTCCATTTGTATTGGCAATAGGATGACCAAATATTCCATAATTAATTCAAGCCACTGATACAAAAGATAGAGCACATAAACTAATACAAGCTAGACAAGATACTGATATAAAAGACAGAGCGCATAAACTGAATCTGTTACATCTCCTAGTTGGAGTTGAAGAGGTTGCTGTTACAAATAGTAATGCACAAAATACAAGTAATGGATAATACAGGAAAGACTCTCCAAGACTGAGAGCAGCTAATATGTTATAACAGGTATGGTTCCTAGAGGGGCAACTTCTGTTTAATTGCATGCAACTCCATTATAACATCTTTTATGCTCATTCGTTCAACAGGAAATTCCGCAGAACATGCAACTCCAATCCTAGCAAAGGGCACCAGACACTCCCCAATGTTGCCTTTCATATTTTGTTGTTGCATGACCCTCTTATTTTTTGGCCAATGGAATGAGCAATGGTGGATCAACAATCTCAATAATTCTTTCTGGAGTTGCCGTATTACAGAACTTGTGTAGGTTTAGACCATCAGCAAGCATGCTATCTATAGGTTTCTTTCCAATGAGCATATCCAATGGAAGAATTCCATAGTTGTAGATATCCCCTTGCCGTGATATTGGGCCACCTGCTCCATACTCGTTCCATTCGAACAATAATTCTTTAAACAAAAATAAAAGACAGGATTATAGATAAGATATAGTCATATAATATAGGGCAAATTACATGACCTCCTCTAGATCAACCAATACTTAGATCTTCAATATTTTAAGTCAAGCTGCATTTATCTTAATCAACCAGAAGCGATTGCTTGTGGTGGCAGAAGAGATAAAGGATTTGCAAAATTTTCTTAATTGGGATGAATCCCAGCACATACTACGATGGTGTTTTTAAAATTTGGGGGCTAGGGTTTTGTTTACTATTGACAAGACAATAATAATAGTGGCCAAGTGTAAATGATTTAATAGAAATCACATAAATTAAATTTAGTCACTATTTTTTGTTAATTACAAAATATATTTTTTTATATTTTTATAAATTAAATATATTTTTATAAATTAAATATTTTAATTTACTAAAAATATGTACATGATTAGGGATTACAAAAAAACTTGCTAAAACGGGACACTACTCGCAATGGGGACGTGTTTAGCCTTAATGAGGTGCGTATATCAATAAAACCTTAGCACATTTTTATTTTTTAATTATTTTTTTGAATTTACATTATGTATTTTTTTTTATTTTGGATTATTGTATGTGAGTAGTATTTGTTATTATGGAAATTTTTGTTTTTAATTTCAAAGTATTTTTAAAATTTTTCTCTTTTTGAAATTTTTTTTAATAAACTTGTAAATACCCATAAAGATTCAAATCCCTTGAAAAATGAGAATCTATGATTGAGATGAGGATAAGGATGAGAGGAAAAATTACAAATGGGGTAGGGATGGGAGACATGTCCACTCACTTATGGATACCAATTGTCATTCCTATACATGACTCATGATATAGTAAAATTATCGATTTATTCTTTTTTATTATTCAACAATTTTGACTTTTGAAATGTGTAAAATTTTTATAAAATAGGCTCTTTATTATTAGGTAAAGGTTATCTAATAAGATTTTTCAACATGATAAACATGATATTCAAAATAAGATATGAAATAGAATAACACATTCATATTTTATTTATTTAATTATTTAACTATTAACTTATTTTCAAAATAAATTTATATACTTAATTTTTCATAAGACATATTTAAATAAATTATTATTTATTTTCAGTAATGACCAATAAACTATTTTTATTATTACTCTTGCATTGAAAACGACTAGTGTGTGCATATATATATATAAACATCGCCTATTCCTCTCTTGATTCCGGAAAAGGAAAAAAAAACTTATTTTCTTTTAGCAACTTAAAACTGTTTGAATACTGAGTTAGGTCTTAATATTTTTTAGAAAGAATCCAATTAGTTCATAAGAAAAAACTTATCCCATGCATGGTTCTCGAATATTTCCCCAAGCATTAAAATTTGAAGCCCTTAAGAACTAATTTGCACTGTTATAAAGAAATAAAGATTAATTTCAGGCTACTTTAAAACATTTGAGTACCATGGGACAAGTTCTTTGTTAAATAACTAGTTTAAGGGTGAGTAAGTTGATCCCATGTTCCTGTATTCATATATGAAGGAATTTATTATCGTCTGAATCAATTGGCTCATTCAAAATCTTATATACTTAATTGCTTAACAATAGTTGCAAGAAATGATCCGAAGATTATTATGGCCGACATTGTCAATAATCGAGCGTTTTGGATGGCGCCATTGTCAAATGTGAAAAATAGAGACTAACGAGTGAAATCAAATTAGTGGAACACATCACCAAATGATGAAGAGAATGGTGGAAATTTGAAAGTGGTGTGTTTGTGAAAGAAAAGAGATTGCACATTAAAAGCTATTGGAAGACCAAAACTTACATTTGGAAGCAGTGATCACGTGGGTGGACTCCAGCCAGCGCCAAATTGTTCATAGTCTAAAATGCAAATTCAACTTCGGACACAATTGGATCCTTTTTTAGGTGCAAGTGTAACTCTTCCAACATCGTTTGGGTATATTTGAAGAAGACAATCCAAAGTAATCAAACCCCACTCCACTCGGAGACATCAGCAACCGATCGAAGGATAGGCCATCGTGGGGGTCCTCTTCATGTTCGTCAAATTCAAATTCGAATTATGAATTGAAAAATGTAGTGGAGTCGTGAATTAAATTCTACTGTGAATTGGAAGATTCATAATCAACAAATGAAGATATAGCATAAAGACAGCATATCAGGTGAGATGACTGATCAAATACAAGACTGATTTATTGGAAACATCTGTGTCATTCATCTTGAACCTCGAACGTTTTAAATATACTTTTATAAAATATGCATGTTGATTTAGAGAAAAAAAAAAAGCTACATACATTAGACTGTCAATCAATTCATTACTAATTGTACTGTAGAAGGAGTGATTAATCATTTTAAGATGTAGAGCTTACAAATATAGGAATTGCCTCTGGCTATAAAATTCTCTCATGTACACTTTTAGGAATTGAACCCATGATTAGATACTTAAAAAACCAAATTACCTATCAATTGAGTTAGGCCCCATGGTTATTTCTCTTCTTTTTTATTTTTTAATAAAACTGTATTTGACAATTTTGTTCCACATTTTACTAAGAGTATAGATACCATGCACAAAAATACTAATTTTAACCTGAAAATAGTTCATAATTATAAACAACTTGCTAAAACTTTTTATTATAAATAGAACACACTACTATAAACTTCTTTCAAAATATTATTCACGTAAAGGAACATAAGAAATAATCATATATCAATATTTGGAAATCAAACAGCTTATCATATAACTTGGGTTAAAGGTTGAAATATGTTTTTAATTTTGTCCCTAAAAAATAAGTAGATTTTGGTTATGGTCTTTGAATTTTTCTTGTTTTAGTCCAAATATTTTTAAAATTATTAGATTTTAGTCCATATGCCATTAATCTATACATGTTTAATATCGCGCTAGCTAATAAAAAGTTATGTCATCTAATCCTTCTTGATAACTAGCCATCCCATCACATTTTAATTCTATGGGTCAACATATTCACTCAAATTAATGGCACGTTAGATCTATCTAATATCTCATGTTATTCCACCTAATAACATTGAAGATCTTGGCCAAGTATTAATTTCGTAATTTATTTGTGTAGCACTGTAGGAGCAATCAAGTTTGTCAATTTTTAAACGGTTCATCCCCTCATGATCACTTTTAACATGATGTCAAATTCTTTTTTTTTAATTTATTACAAAGTTATTAAAGTAAAGAATTCTTCTTAGGGGTTATGGAGGGGAAAGGTGATTAAACATTGAAACTCCTATTCAAAAGGTGTAGGAGATAACTACATCTACTAAACTGTGTGGGTGTAACATGTATGAAATTGGGATTAGGCCCATTAGTGACAACTAACACAATTCAAGGAGTAAACTCTACAAAAGGAGAAATAGGGGACGAAGAAGGGGACTTGATGTGGTAACCTCTTCCCCTGAAAGCTTCTTCCTCTTTTCTCTTATTCCCTTCTCTGAACTCTCTGATATCCTTTTCCTTCCATAGGTGTGAAGCCATTGGAGTGGAGTCTTCTTTAGCATTATCATCAGTTAATTGTTCCTTCTTATTTTCCTTAATTCTGCCATTGAATCTTAGTATACTGAAAATACCCTAAAATACTGTTCCTGGTTATTTGTTAGTTGAACTTTATGTTATTTGATTTTCCCAGTATCAATACCAAAATCAATAGGTTCGGCCCTTTTTATCAGGAGTGCTTGTATTTAGCTCCTTACAATGATGCTTTCATTGGCTACCATGCTCGATTTCCATGGTGGTTTGCCAAGCTCAATCAGAGAGCAAACTGGTACATAAGTACTATCTGGAATTCATGGCTCATGCTAACCGTGTTCATATGAATGATCATGAGATATTGTTAGCTTGCTTTATCAATAGACTGAAAATTCAGATTCATAGAGAAGTTTTCTTTGAAAACCCTAAATCTCTTTTCGTGCTCTTTGCTTAGCAATATTTTATGGAAAAAAATTTGCAGAATTAGATTCAACAAATTGAAGATCAGAACTCAAGCGATGTATCTGAGAAATATGCAACCTATTGTGTCGTTTAAAGCGGTTTAGCAACAACCTAGAAGATGTGAAGGTGATCGACAAATTGCACTTCGATCAGGCTAGGTCTGACGTAGATGAGATCTGATCTAGAGCAACAACAAACGTTCAGCAACCACAATCCAAATCCAGATTTATGTCCTCCAATCGCTGTGATGACAACGATGAGTGGTGAGGACAGCCACTCAATCACCGTCATTGAAGCCAAGTGAGTAGTCCACGACAGAGATCCAGGTGGAGGTGATGACTACGGTACTCCCTGGCATGGCAGAATCGATGGCTGGGATGAAGTTTCTCGCGAGGAAGCAAACGCCAATGTTGAGTGGTGAAATGGGCACCGAAAGCGATGTTTATTGATGCCATCATGTTCATAGTGGACCACGAGCTCCCAATGGTGATCGAGATGGAGGCTGCGAAGAACACAATGTTTCCTGTCACGTGCGGCCATGGCCAAGATAGATAGCACCAATAACTCTCTGTGTTTGAACCTGGGGGTATGAAGAGTGAATTTCTCAAGGCTCTTGCAACCATTACTCCTATTTCAAAGTTGAACTTCGATATTGAGTCATGCATCCAAATGGGAATCAGACCAATTAACATTAAAAGGGAGTCTTGTATCTTCACCTCCACACAAACAACCGTAGAAACTAATTTCCTCAATGATGAGAGTATGGGATTCTTTCCTCCTGCCACTAGAGTCAAGTTTCAGAATTGGCACATGAACTAGTTTGATTCTAGCTATGTTCTCATTATGATTCAATCTGCCTCCCAGTTGTTTGATGATATCTTTGAGATATGTTCTGCACAATATTTTTGTGAAGGAGTCTATTTTAAATTCATTGTTGCTAACTGGAACACTATTGCTTGTGTGCGTTGCTACTATTGTACATATCCTTTTGCCTCATGTGACACACTGATTGTGTTAGGAAGCTTCTATGGGGAACGTGGGAAACTTGTTAATTATATTGTATACTTTATCCATCAATTGTTTGAGCAATGGCTTATGAGAGAATTTTGCAATGCAAGAGGGCTAGAAATTACTAAAAAAGATTCTTTCTGCACAAACTTCGTATCAATGAAAGTTTTCCTTGTGTATTCAACGTTATAGTAGCAAAAGGTTACCTAACTCATGATTACTCCACTATTGGCTGGTTCACATACAAATGCTTTTGTGGAGTTACCTTTGCAGAGCCTCTTAGGGAAGCAAATCATTAACTCATTTGGTCCTACTGGAGAAGAATTTATCATTGAAACAAATGTGTCAAGTGCAGGAATGTTTGTGACAATCAAGGTAACTCTCCTTTCCTTTATGTCATCATTCTAATACAAGCCTAATGTTGTAGTGTGCACAAGAATAGTCACAAAAATATAGCGTGAGGGTCATATAAAGGAGACATTGCATCAACTACTTATTGGAGTGGTTTCTTTTGTTGGTGATCCTGTTATTGCATCTGTTGTTTGGACTACCAAAGAGGCTTCTCTTGAGAAATAGAAGATGTTAAAGGATCTTTTAGATGGATGTTTAAATGCAAGAATTGCTTATTTTAGTGGCTATTCAGGAATGGCATCAAGTGGGATAAAGCTTCATCATTCTTTTCGTGTGTTATGCGTCTCATAGAATACAAGGATAATATGGGTGATCTCCTTGTTGGCACTATGCCATTTTTAGTGGATTTGGATATACTTTCACTTTTACTAGCCACAGTTAAAAGAGATAAAAAGGTTCCTTACTAGCCAGGTTGCAACAATAGTTTGTAACTTATAATAAGGGATATGCTATAGGAGTGCTATGTGCAATTGTCTTCCACCATGGTGGCCACAGCTTCTATTTTCACAGCAAAATAAATAATGGTCAAGACCTCTTGCCTTATTTGAAATTCCAAGTTCATTTGGGTTCGTACAATTGGTTAGAGATGAGTTTATCGTCACATCAGGCTTCCAAGTTAAGCAATCACATTATCTTAACTTCTGAACTTGAGGACAAGGTCAATTTTAAAAGGGAAGGTAATGTAACAAGTATGAAATTAGGCTTAGGCCCATTAGTGACAACTAACACAATTCAAGGAGTAAACTCTATAAAAGGAGAAATAGGGGACGAAGAGAAGGGAACTTGATGTGGTAACCTCTTCCCCTGAAAGCTTCTTCCTTTCTTTCTCTCATTCCCTTCTTTGAACTTTCTCTGATATCCTTTTCCTTCCATAGGTGTGAAGCCATTGGAGTGGAGTCTTCTCTAGCATTATCATCAGCTAATCGTTCCTTCTTATTTTCCTTAATTCTACCATTGAATCTTAGTATATTGAAAATACCCAAAAATATTGTTATTGGTTATTTGTTAGTTGAACTTTCTGTTATTTGATTTTCCAAGTATCAATACAAAAACAACGGATTCAGCCCTTTTTATCAGTGGTGCTTGTATTTAGCTCCTTACAGTGGGGTCTACCATATGATGTCAAATTCTTACAATGATCAACTCTCTCTTTACATGCTTACCGTATCTATCTATTTTACATTAAAAGTTTGATATATAGTCCCACTCCCAAGACCAAAATATTTTCCCACCTAAATTTTTTTTCACGAGTGTCACACCAATCATTAACCTTGAACTAATCATCATCGCTCGTACATATAACTAATGCTCCTTCCTTTTTACTTCATTTGTCCAAAAATAAAAAAAGCATATAGATTAAGAAAATAATAAATATATTTTGATATTAGTAAAAAGATGTATAGGTGGACTATATTATCCCTATTAAAATATAAATTTATATGATTACAATGCTTTTGAAAAACAAATATAATTAATTATATTCTGGGTAGTATTGAAAATAAAAAATTTAATATTTCTTTATATAAGAAATTAATGTATAAATGTTTTGTAACAAAAATAATTAAAAAAAATGGACAAATGGAATGAAAAGTAGAAAGTAATTTTTTAACAAATTTCTAAACTAATAATAAAAGCACCAAAAGCAGAAATTGTGTGCAGAAGCAATATTGAAAAGGACAATGGGCATGCTTCACGCTAATTTGCTATGTCAGTTTTCGAAAATTGCTTTTCAATGGGAGGTAATCAAGGTTGGCTAAAAATAGTAACAACCAATTTATTAATATTGAGCAGCTCAAGAATATTCGCATGAGTTAAGCCAATGGGGGGTTTTGGAGAACCCAGTCTTAGAGGCATGGATCGTTGCAATTATGTCTTGAACAAGTGTCTATCAAATCATGACCAAAAAAGAAAAAGGAAAAAAAAATGATGTTTTGATATTCAAAAAATATATATCTCATTTGACATCCATTATACCACTATTGAATGAGATTATGATCTCCATTCACTTCTATGATAAACTCATGCAATGATAATATTGTGCTTCTCAATATTATTCACAAATAGCTTACATGATTTTATTTTATTTTTCTTTACCTATAAAATTTAATTCATGGATATACCAAGCAATTCTTAATATATTTTTTTCGCTGCTAGCAATTCTTAATATATATTTATCAAAAAGTCATATTGTTAGCGGCTGCCCAATAACAATATTTGTGAACAACCATCTAAATAGAGTTATGAAAGACGACCTTAATGCTAACAATCCCAATTTTATTTTCTGAGTCAAGCACACGATTCATCATTAGGTCAAACAAAAGATTATTTGGGTTTTTGTATTATTTTTATATCAAAATAAAATATTATTTTCCTTTTTCAGGTGTCAAAATATCCTTTTGAGTAGTTGAATAATCTTACTCTCTAGGCATGCCATTTGTCACTCAATGGTTTAAGTTTTTCCCTCCAAAACTTGCACGAAAAATAGATTTTCACTTCCAAGTGTCATCCAAATATTATTCTATATTAAATATTAATCACTCACATTAATTATTCTCTAATAAATTTAATTATTTTTTCCATATGGGATACCGCAACTTCAATAATTTATTCTTTTCTATAAATCATTATTAAAAATTTGTTATATATATATATATTCTTATATATCAAAATACATGATTAAATTTCTAATGCATTAACGGTTCACACTAGAGGAAGTGTTGGCTTGATTTTGGAAAAACCTATTTTTAGTCATGGACAATTTTACATTGTGATTTCTAGAGTTACTAAGTGGAGAGGATTGGATATTTTTATATGTTATGATGATTTAAAGAGTACTAATAAAACTGGTAATGTTGCGTATAAGAAAGTGTTTAGAAATGTAGGTTGAATGTTATAAGTTGAGTAATGATTCATGTATAATTATGATTAACTTATTACACTATCTAAACTATTTCTTTATTTATATATATATATATATATATATATATATATATATATATATATATATATAAAACTGTATATCCATCCATTTAATTTAATTATCTCATAATTGCACGGGTCACATTCTAGTGGGCTTTGAAGAACCACTATTTATTCACTATTTATTGGAAACAGACAAACAGTGGTGTCATTTATCTTTAACCTTGAACATTTTAAATAGCTATGATTTTTAGGGTAAATAACATCCACCCTTTTTTTTTAAAAAAAAAAAGTTAACACCCTCTTCTTGAAGTTTGTAGAAATATATCAGTTGATTTCAGAAAAAAGAAGTTACATACAGTAGAAATATCAATTCATTCACCATGGTTCCAGTAAGAAATGTTTTAATATTACATTAATCAGAAGTCTTTACTAATAAGTTCTACTTAATAACCTAAGGCTTCTCATTTAGTTTCGATAATCCAATGAACAACAAAAAGTGGCAAGAGAACAGTATTAGTGAATATTGACCATCCATTATTCGGGAAGAGCATTTCTTTAATTTTTGTGTTTCAATCGTAGTTATTTTTTTATAATTAACTGTTTCAATTGTAGTTTTATTCATAAGCAAAACCGCCACATTGTTCTCCATTTTTATTGGCAATAGGATGATCAAATGCTCCATACTAATTCAAGTCATTGATACAAAAATAGAGCACATAATCTGATACAAAAGACACTTATACGGAAGCTAGACAAGGCACACTGATATTGAAGATAGAGCACATAAAAAGCGAGACGAGACGCTATTATACAAGATAGAGTGCATAAACTAAAACTGTTACATCACCCAATAATGCACAAAATACAAGTAATGGACAATATAGGAAAGACTCTCCAAGTGAGAGGAGCTAATCTGTTATCACGACAATGGTTCCTACTGAGGCAACTTCTGTTTAATTGCATGCAGCTCCAATATAACATCTTTTACACTCATTCGCTGAGTAGGAAATTCTACAGAACATGCAACTCCAATCCTAGCAAAGGACACAGGCACTCCCCAATGTTGCCTTTCATATTTTGTTGTCGTATGACCCTCTTATCTTCTTCAGCAAATAGAATGAGCAACGATGGATCAGCAATCTCGGTGATTCTTTCTGGAGTTGCCATATTACAGAACTTGTGTAGGTTTTGACCCTCACCAAACATGCTATCTGTAGGTTTCTTTCCAGTGAGCATCTCCAAAAGAAGAATTCCATAGCTGTAGATATCCCCTTGTGGTGATACCAGGCTACCTGCCCCATACTCTGTTCCATTCAAACAATAATTCTTTAAACAAAAATAAAAGATAGGATTATAGATAAAATATGGTCATATAATATAAATCACAGTAACATGCCTCTGACAAAATGCGAAGTTAACAATATACCAATTTCCTGTTGTTGCACCGATGACCACAGAAATGTTGTAAAAACATTTTAAAAGGATAGTGAGAATCAATAGCACTTTACCTGGGGAATATATCCAATGGTTCCCTTAATTGCAGAGGAACTAGCTTGATCTCCATTGGAATGGCTAGTAGCACCTTGAAGGAGCCTAGCTAGCCCAAAGTCTCCCAAATGGGCAACTAGGTCATCATCTAGAAGAACATTATTTGGCTTAATATCACAGTGAATTATAGCTCCCTTAGAATCATTGTGAAGATAATCCAATGCATAAGCCACATCAAGAGCAATATTTACCCTATGTATAAAGTTGAGATTTAGATTTCTAGGCTCACTGTGTTCGTTGCTATGCAACAAGCTTTCTAGACTTCCATTAGTCATGAACTCAAATACTATTGCCTTGAAATCTTCACCTTTATAATCAACACTTGAACAAGAAGTCAGTATATTGAGAAGATTTCGATGCTTTAATTTTCCCAGAGCTTTGCATTCAGCCATAAAACTCTTTGATGCTCCACGAGTTTGAAGATTTAACACCTTCACAGCAATAGGTCTTTCATAATGGACAAAAGTTCCTTTATATACAGAGCCAAAGCTTCCCATGCCAACTAAATTGGCTAAAGAAAATCCATTGGTTGCTTGGTGTAGCTCTCCATAAGAAACCCTCAGGAGCCTATGTTCCAATGATGGTGACGAAGATAACTTTTTGGGTTTCTTTCTAAGATAATACGCACTGATGAAAAGCATGAAAGAAATCAAAACCCCACTAATTACAATGGTGAGAATGAATTTCTTTTTAAGAAACCTCTTGTGTTTGTCCAAAGGCATCTTAGAGCATACAGGGAAATTCAGCTGAGGTATCCCACCACAAAGATCTTTATTTCCAATGAATGATATTGCTGTGATGTTATTGAAGACTCCTCCTAATGGGACCTCACCATACAAATGGTTAAAAGATAAGTTCAAAATATTCAACAATGTCAAATTCTCAAGTTCTTGAGGGATTCTACTTGAGAAATTGTTGTTGGAAAGGTTTAAGATTTCAAGGGATCTTAGAGAGCCCATGAACAAAGGTATACTTCCATGGAAGAAGTTTGTGGCTAAGTCTAGCTCTGTTAATGCGGAACAAGAACCAAGTTCAATGGGAATTTCACCAGACAGCTTATTTTTGTATAGACGTAATGTGGAAAGATGCTTCAAATTACCAAGCTCTGAAGGAAGGGAACCAGTGAGAGAGTTGATGGATAAGTCTAGAGTCACTAAACTTTCCATATGGCCAAATGTTTGATCGGGTATATTGCCACTTAAGTTGTTTTTAGAAAAATCAAAGATCTCCACCTTGGTGCAATATTTGAGGGTAAATGGAATGCTCCTTCAAATTTATTATCCCCTAGATTAACTCTAGATAACATTGTAAGATTGCCAATGACAAGAGGAATGTTACCAGATAGTGTGCTATATTGCAGGAACAATTCTTCTAGATTTTTAAGCTTCCCAATTGAATGTGGAATTGCTCCCTCAATAAAATTCTCTCCTAAAACAAGAGTAGTCAAGCCGCATAGGTTTCCAATTCCTTCAGGTATCGTTCCAGATATTTGATTACCGAACATACCAAGCAATTGGAGAGAGTTGGACAAGTTGCCTATGAGACTTGGCAACACACCTCCTAGATTATTTGCATCGACAAACAGACTATGCAATTGAGTACAATTGGTTAATGAGGAAAGGAAGTCCAAATCGCGAGCTCTCCCACTCCCAAAACTATTAATTTGAATGTTAAATAACCGAAGTTTGTGCAAGCTTCCCAAAGTAGGAGGAATTAGTCCACTAAAACTATTTGATGATATATCAAACGTTTCCAATTTGGAGAGGTTGGATATGGAAGATGGGAATGTTCCAGTGAACTGATTCCCTCCAATAAATAATGTGCGAAGATTGGGAAAAGCAAGGTGTAATTTTGAAAGAAGATCAGTACCCACTAACTGGTTGCTTGATAGAGAAAGAAGATAGATATTTGAAAGGTTGTAAAGTGAAATAGGAACAATGCCTGACAAATTATTTTCAGACAAAGAAATCCATTCCAAATTTGACAACTTACCCAAAGCTGGAGTTATGCTTCCTTTCAAATGATTGTTTGCAAGTGTTAACATTTGAAGCGATGAAAGATTTCCCAAGGAAGATGGAATGCTGCCAATTAGATTATTGGTTGCCAGCCCCAACCGAGTAAGCTGCGTCATAGATCCAAACCATGGGGGCACCTTTCCTGTGAGATTATTTTCCCACAAGATAATTACTCGAAGGCTTGAGCAGTTGGTCAGCTCCATAGGAACCTCACCATGAAGATTATTCATCCTCAAGTCGAGAGTCTGCAACCTCTTTAAACGACCAACTTCTCGAGGAATTTCACCATACAAGTTTATGCTAGCAAGTTTGAGTTTCTTGAGGAAGGTTAGATTTCCCAAGGATGGTCCAAGGGTACCACCCCAGCTTTCTTTTTCTAGTTGCAAGACTGAGACCCTCATGTGGCGAGGACTGCATACAACTCCTTGCCACTGGCAGAAATGGAGAGACTCATTCCATGATGGCAGAGAGTCAGGAGCACCATTGGTAAGCTTTTCCTTCAAAGCAAGCAATGCATGCTTATCAGTCTCTGAACTCAAAGGCAGAGCAACTGTAGCTGACAGCATGCACACCAAGGTTTGTGAACCAATGCAGAGAAGAAAGACGACGAGAGCCATCACTTTGTTGTGTGACAAGATATTCATTATGCTGTCGGGAGTAAGATGGAGAAGAAATATTTGGTTGAATCATGTGCCTAAAGCCTTGCTTTTATACACTTTCTGCTTTCAGGGGTTGGGTAGTTAGCACAGAGCACGTAGGTTCAAACCATATTTTACCAAAAATAAAATAAAATCAAAAGAACAAAATATGTTCAATTTATTTACACCAAAGGTCATCAATTTAATTAATGTGAATTTAGTTTATTAATTATTAAAAATATTGTAAAGCTGAACCTTTGATTTATATTAATTTATATATTAAAGCTGAACCTATGAGAAGAAAAGCATGATACACTTCTAAAGAACGAAAATAATAGCACATAATTTTTCAAAGAGTAAAACGACATTTGATTCAACTTTTATATAAAAATACCATAAAATATATGCATATAAAACAAATGCTATAAATAAGTTCCTTTCCTCTCTTTGATTTTGGATAAGAAAAAATATATATATTCAAAGGAACTTAAAATTGTTTCAGTGAATTACTAAATTAGCTCTTAATATATATATATATATAGAGAGAGAGAGAGAGAGAGAGTCCAATTACTTCCTAAGAAATTAACTTACCTCATGGTTCTCAAATATTTCTCCAAGCATTGACATTTAAAGCCCTTAAAAACTAATTTGAGCTGTAGATTAGTTTCAGGCTACTGTAAAACATTTGAGAACCATAGTTCTAGTTTAAAGATGAGTTGATCCTATATTTTTGTATCCATATATCATACATGAAAGACTTTATCGGCTGAATTAATTGGCTCATTGAAAATCTTATTCTCTTAAATGCTTAAAAATAGTTGCAAGAAATAATCCTAAGATTATTGCCGACATTGACAATATTCGAGAGTTTCTATGCCAATGCAAATGTAAAATGGAGACTAACGAGTGAAACCATATTGATGGAACATGTCACATGATGATGAAGAGAATGGTTGATACTTGATATTCGAAAGAATTGTGCTTGTGAAAGGACCAAAAGTGTTATTTTAATCCCTAAAATTGGATATCTTACACTCACTCCATTACTGTTAGATATAATAGTAACCCCACTATACTTACTCATATATCACGTTCAATGGTAATAAAATATATCTCAATTGAAAATCTATTTTTGAGTATTAGAATAACAGATCAAACGAGATTGCACAGTAAAAGTAAAAGTTAATGGAAGACACTTGTTTGGAAGTGACTTGGGTGGACTCCAGCCAGCAACTTTGTTTAGGAAATTGCCAGGAAAGCGTTAAACTTACGTGCAGGGTAGAACAATAATTTGGACGGAAACTATTAGAGTCCTATAATAATATTTTAAAATTTAATTTTCCGGAATGACTCGACATAAATTCTCTTGGATAGAAGAATAACTAGAACTTTGGCAAATTTTGATTAAATTTGATATTTCTTGTGACTATTTAGCATTATAAAGCTCAATTTGAACCATGTAAACCTATTTGATTGACTTGATTAATCTTGACTTTTGGAATAATTTAAGCAGTTTTTCTCTTTTAGATAAAAGTTCAAAAGAGGAGGGAAAAATGTCTATTTAAGATTAAAGCAAATTACAAATGATTAATAGCATTGCTTACCATATGGGCCTTAAAGCTATTTTAGACTATCAATTGATTCATTAATATTGGCAATAGGATGACCAAATACTTAATATAAAATCAAGCCACTGATACAGAAGATAGAGCATGTAAACTGATACGGAAGACACCGAGTTCGAATAAAAAGCACATAAACTGAAACTGTTACATCACCTAGTTGGAATAGAAGTGGTGTAGTGCACAAAGAAGATTTTGAAAATGAATTTTCCGTGAATAGTGAACTACCATCCAGCAGAGACTAACACGTTGTGGATTGAAGTTAAAAGTGTTTTGGGTGGCCTATGTCAAATGTGAAACAGAGACACTATTACAATACAAGACACTGATACATTCATAGAGACATAGAGTGCATAATTCATATTGTTACACGACCTAGTAGGAATTGGACTGGTGCGCAGTGCAATGAACAGTAATGCGCTGAAAACAAGTGACGGATAATATAAGAATAGCTCTGCACGTACATGAATGCAGCTTGTTGTTATGACAAGATCACGGTTCCTAGTTGCGAAGCTTCTGTTTAGTTGCATGCAACTCCATGATCACATCTTTAATGGCCATTCTTTGAGCAGGGAACTCTGCAGAACATGCAACTCCAATCCTAGCAATGGATAGTAGACATTCTTGAATGTTGTCTTTAGTATTTTGCTGTCGCGTGACCCTTCTCTCCTCTTCATCAAATGGAATGAGCAATCGTGAATCAACAATCTCAATGATGCTTTCTGAGTTACCATATGACAGAACTTGTGTAAGCTTAACCCTCACCAAACATGCTGTCATTGGTTTCTTTTAGCATTAAAAGAAGAATCCATAGCTGTAGATATCTCCTTGTGCTGATACTTGACCGCCTGCTCCATACTCTGATCCAAATAACAATTTGTTAAACATAAATAAATAGAATGAGTATAGATAAAATATAGTCACATCTTAATTATAAGTTAATCATTTTTAGCTAACTGAACTTTCAAGGGGTCAATTTCCATAGCCAAGATTTAAGTTTTGATGCTTTTTCTGGTCTAATGCTTAAGACTTAGTGAAGCATGGTGGATTCTAAGTACACTAGTAAAACTATGATGATATGTAAATCCTAGTATAAATGAAAATAATGTCACCAACCTTAACACATTTGTCCTCTTTAAATAAAAATCCAAAATTTGCATGAATTTCCTTTATAATCTTTTCATCTATTTATTTTAAACCAAAAAATTTTATTATTGTTAGCCATTTTCATTACAACCCATAATTTGTTGATCCATGTCCATTCAAAAAATGTCCTTATAGTTCATTTCATATCTAGAATAAAATAAAAATTAAAAAATTAAAAAATTAAAAATTAAAAATAATAAATAAAATAAAATGACAAAAAGGAAGAAAACAAAATGTGCATACTGCTTCCTTGCCGTGTTCCTTACATACGTGAAGCCATAGGGAAAAGGGAAAAATATTAAAAACAAAAATGATGAACACAATGATGCAAGGCGTTAAAATTCTTTCGGTGAAGGTGGGAAGGAACGGAAGAGACACACACACCGGAGGGTGAACCTGGGGAGGGTTTTCAGTCACTGAGAGTTCCATTTTTAGAAGGAAACCAAAAAAAACCAAATGACAGCTCATATGTCCATCCATCATCATCCTCATCCTCATCACAATCGCATTACCACAGAACAACCTCACTTCCATAAACAAAGAACAACCATTACCACTGCCATCAATTTTTAAAACCATCAACAAAAAATCCAAGCACCAAAAAAAATCAAAGAATACATCCTGATACATTAGAAAAGATCTTACAATACATAACATCCAGCAATTCAATCCAAGCAATAAACAAGAAAGGATAAGGTAATGGAGGAGGAATATCATCATCATCATAAAAAAAATGTAATAAAAAGAAAGGGGAAAGCCGGCAGCTTCCCAACTCCGCTGTCAGCGGCCTCCTTCCCACCAAGCAGTTCCGCGCGCATCCACCACCGTGCCACCAACCCCGCCGAACCCGCCATGAGCTACCCCATTGCGCGCTCCTTCACTGTCCCTCGCACAAATCGGTCTGACAGGCTTCCCCCTCTCTTCCATGTGACCGCCTTTCTCTTTCCGCTTTGGGCACGCAACGGGCGAGAGCTTCAGCTCCATCGCGCCATGCGCGCCTCTTCCTCCCTCCTCTAGCTCGACATTCATGGCTGCGGCTTCGCACACCACCACCTCTCCCTCTCTGTCCCTGCCTTGGCCACCGGGTAGCTCCCTCAACCCCATCCTCCAAATCAGCGACCAACACAGGCCCTCTCTTGAGTCCGTCAACCGTGAATCTCACTAGCCACCCACCGCGCACCACCACTTCCTAGCGCGATCGCCCCTTCCCACACAGCCAAGCCCCGCCGGAATTCTTCCCTTGACTTTGCTCGTCGTTCCTGCTGCGAACTCGCGGTGCGTGATCGCGAGCCGAGCTCGCTGCACCCACTTGCAACCACCATACAGGGCGGCCAGTGGCGCGATTCCCTTCTCTTCGCGGATCCTAACCAGGTCGCTCCAGTGCACAGCCCTCCTCCTTCTCCATAGTTTAGAATCTAAACTCCATCACTATACCTTTCCTCTCTCTGAACTCCATGCAGCCACCATTAGGCAGTGGAGCTCCCCTGCGGCTTCCTCCCTCACGCGGCGATCTCGCGCTGGCCGCTGGCGCGGCGGAGCGCTCCCTCTTTCCTCATGCTCGGCTCCTCCCTCTCATTAGATTTCTCTCTTATTTTCTCTCTCTCTTTTTGCTTATCCCTGCATCCTCTCTCAGGTTCTTTCCTTTATTTGTTTTTTTCCTTTTAGTGTGTGAAAATGGGTTATCAGTGGTGGGAGTGTGAGCGTGTATGTGTGAGTGGGGAAGGGTATAGAATTTGAAAATTAAATTTGTAAGATTGGTTTAAGTAAAATTATGATAAGGGATATAAAAAGCTTTGGTTTAATTTTATTTTAAGAGGTTATTATTTTATTTTTGTTAGATTGGATTTTGGGTCTAGGTTTATTTATTTGGTTAATGTTTCTTTTGTTTGTTTAACTTTAATTTTTTAGACTTGCTTATTTTGGGATTTGTTTAGTTTGAGTTTAAAATAAAAAGCATTCATTTCGTTTTCGGTATAAAAGAGACATTTGAGTGTTTGTTTTTACTTAGTTCATTAATTGATGAGTTGTTCTTAAATAAATAAATAGAATTAATTGAGTCGGACGATTTGTTAATTCTATAGTATGGAATATTTTAACTGTAAAGTTTGACATTCTAAAAATAACTTAAAAAAATAAAAAATTTAATTAACCTACAATGTTTTTTTTAAAACTCACGTGACTTTGAGTTCCCATTACCAGGATACGTAGGGGCGTCCGATCCCTGTCAAGTCAAAATTAAATTTTTGTAATTTTTGTCTTATTTGTAAAATTTTTTTATGAGATATTTTATTTAATTTAAATAATCGTTTCTTTAAGAAATATTTTATTTCAAATAAAAAGGGTTAATTTAGACGGCTTGTTAACTTGAACATTTTGGACATCTGAATTGTGACAGCTTGATGTTCCAATTTTCTTTAAAAGTATGTTATCTTTCATATTTTATTTTACTTTCGTAAAAAATATTAAAATAAACTTTTATCTTATTTGTAAATATTTATAATTCATAAGAGATTTTCATTTTTATATATTTAGTTTAAATTTGTTACTTATTTGTGAAATATTGTATTTTGAATAAAAAATGTTAATTTAACCGTACGGTTTGTTAACACAATTTTGAACCTAAGTTGTGACAGCTTGGTGTTCTTCATTTTTTTAAATTTTGTTGTAAATAAAATATAAAAATGAATATTTTGAAAGGTTATTAATAATTTGCACAAATCAATTAAGGTCCGTTCAAGGACGGTGTACTGGGTGCGTAGGATTAAATCCCTACTCTTCCCTATGCATAACCGACTCCGAGCTCAAGTCTGGTTTCAGAGACCAAATTTTAATAAAACGGGTTTTTCCATGTTTTCCCAATTTAAATAAACTTGGTGGCGACTCCCAATTTTAACAAAACTTAATTTTCGCGTGCAACCGCCACTCATCCCTTCTGAAATGTGTTCGTACTTTTGGGGACCTTAGGATCTCCTTATATTGGGACAATGGGGAGCAGCATACAAAGATTTTTCTGAGCTAGTAACCGCAGGTGAAAGAATTGAGAGTTTGGCTAAAGGGAAACTTCCTATGAGCAATGAGGACACGAGAAGAGGATTCCGCCTAGGAAAAAAGAGGCGGAAGTAAGTTATGTGCAAGGTCAGCAACCTTTCATTCCAAGATATACCTCAACACGGCCAAGACCCCAAATACCATCCATCTCTCCTTACCCACTATACCAAGTCACTCCAAATGCAAATACAATTCCATACCCCCAACCTCAAGTCAACAACATCCATATACGCCCATACCAACCAGCTCGCCCAACATACACTTACAACCCAACCATACATCCTAGAATCACCCAAATACCACAACACCACGGCCTAATACCCAAAACCAAAGTCGTTCTCGATTCCCAAACTTACCACCTTTCCGAAACTATCCATCTCAAATGCTGATCTTTTTCAACGACTAGTTGATGCTCATCTCGTCTCGGATATCCTGTGCGTCCATTAGAACCACCATACCCAGCTTGGTATAACCCGAACTCAACTTGCAAATATCATATGGACATAGCGGGACATTCCATTGAGGATTGTGAAGGTTTCAAGACGGAGTGAAGAAGCTAATTGCTTGTAGGAGACTGGATTTTCAAGAGGAGTCAAAACCAGATATTGTCCATAATCCAATTCCAAATCATGAAGGAGGAGGTCGAGTAAATGCTTTGGAGGTAGATGAACCACTGATCAAGAAGGTTTTGAATCTTCAAACCCCTATGCGGAAAATTTTTATCGGCTTGAAGGAGGCTGGTTACAATATGACAGCACCCCCTGACAATAGAGCATGAGAAACATGATGCGGAATCAAGTTGTGCATACCATTGTGGAAGTTGGGGCATGATATTGAGGACTGTTGGGATTTTAAGGTTCATGTAAGGATTGCTTAACTTGGGTGTTATACAAGCAAAAAAGAGGCAAAATGTCTTTGAGGAGGTGAATGTGATCGAGCGTTTTGTACTTCGAGTGCCTCCGCTTAATCAGGCACCAAAGCCAGAAAAGTGGTCACTGAAGAAACCGACACCCTTTGTGTATGAGGACACACATGCCGTACCTTGGAATTATGAGACCAAGGTTGAAATGAAAAGTGATATAGGGGAAACCTCAAAAGCTCAAGAAGGTGAGGAAGTGACCAGTGTCATGGAGGTAAAAGGAATAACAAGAAGTGGAAGGGTGTATGGACCCAAGGAGTTGGAAAAGGGAAATTTGTTGATGAAGGGAACGTAGAAAAAGGTTTAGAGTCGGAAGAAAAGAAAAGAGGAAGAGGAAGAAGAGTTCCTTAAAATCATGAAACAGAGCGAGTATGATATTCTGGAACAATTAAAGAAGACTCCTGCTAGAATATCTCTTCTGTCACTAATCTTGTCCTCTGAATCTCATCAAAAGGCAATATTGAAGGTCCTAAGGAAGCCTATGTCAAGCCCGACACTTCATTGGAGAACATGATAAGTATGGTGGATCCAGTGAAACATGTCAATATGATCACATTCTTAGATGAAGAAGTGATATCACGGGCTAACCCACAAGCGCTACATATAACCCTCAAATGCAAAGGCCACATAGTGCCTAGAGTCCTTATTGATGGAGGATCAGGGTTAAATGTATTACCACTGTCCACTTTGAAACAACTATCAATGAGTGTGGATGATATATCACCTCAAGTGATGGTTGTAAAAGCTTTTGATGGAGCTACGAAAAACATTCTAGGTGAGGTGGTGTTGCCACTAGAAATTGGGCCAAGCAAATCAGAAGTGTTATTCCAGGTGATGGAGATTGGCTCAGATTATAACATGTTGCTAGGAAGACCGTGGATTAATGATATTGTTGTCCCTTCAACCTTGCATCAAAAGGTTAAATATATTGAGAATGGATCGGTTATCACAATCCATGGAGAAAGGGACATCATTGTATCCAAACCATCTCACTACCATATGTGGAGAATGTGGAGTCAATAGACAATAACTTGTGGCATAGCCTGGAGTTGGTGAAGCCCGATATGAATGCAGTGGGTCCATAATGCAGAATGTTAATCAAATAGTGGCTCATATCATGGCTAAGAATGGATACCTACATGGTAAGGGTTAGGACCAGTTGCAAGGTATTAGAATACCTATATCGGTCTCCAAGAAACCTAATCGATTTGGGTTTGGATATAATGCACCGTTAGAAGAGGAAATGGATGCTATGGCCCTCCAACAGGAGAAACATGAGAAGAAAATAAAGCAGATCCCTCACTTGAAGGAGACATTTCCTAGTCCAGCTGAAGTGATTACAGGTGAAAAAGTTCATTCCCCTTGCTACCGTCTCACCATCAACACCTTGGACATAGAGACAACTGAAGAGAGCAACAAGATTTATGCTGCCAACAATGATGAAATGCTCATGGAAACTGAACCAGTGATTGATGTTATTGCTGCAAAGTAATTATTTGTGTTGTATCAGGAAAGACTATTTATGCTTTTATTTATGCTACTTGAAGACATCATAAATAAACTTGTGTGTTTATTCAGTATCTTTATTTCTTATCCCCGTATTTTTTATATTTCTTGGTGTCTTTCATTCTCCTTGTTTCTGTCCTCTATTTGCTTTCTCTTTATCATCATTTTTAGCTCATTAATTTTTATTTTTCTTATTTTATTTTGCATTTTTCCACTATTTTTTGGCCTTCCAACCCACCACAATTGCTTTCCAGGAATCTAAATGCTATAGAAATTTTGCCTCATGAAAGGGAATTTGAAAACTCGTCAATTGGTTCTCTGCTGCAATTGATTGTGATAGCCATGAATCTGATGAAGATCAAGAAATTGTTGGGCAATTTTCAGACCTCCTGAACATACAGAAAAGGGATTTGACTTAGACAATGAGGTGATCGAGCTGATTAACATGGGCACTGAAGAAGAGAAAAAGGAGTTGAAAATAGTGGAAAATCCAGAACGCTTAGAAATGATTGCATTGTTTAAAGAATACCTGGATGTCTTCGCATGGTCCTACCATGATATGCCAGGGCTGGATCAGAAATAGCTTCACATAAGATTCCTTTATATGCGGAAGCTAACCGAAAAAGCAGAAGTTGAGAAGGATGCGGCCTGAAATGTCATTGAAAATAAAAGAGGAGGTGACTAAACAGCTAGGCCGGATTTTTGGAGGTGTCAAGACACACTGACTAGGTGGCTAACATTGTGCCCGTGCCTAAAAAGGATGGAAAAGTTAGAATGTGCGTGGATTATCGGATTTAAACAAAGCTAGCCCAAAAGACGATTTTCCACTCCCTCACATTGATGTCCTAGTCGATAATACAGCTGGAAATCACCGTTTTCATTTATGGATGGGTACTCAGGGTATAATCAGATTCCTATGGACGTTCAAGACAAAGGAAAAACTACTTTCATAACACCGTGGGGAACATTCTGCTATAAGTCATGCCATTCGGATTGAAAAATGCTGGTGCCACTTACCAACGTGCCATGGTTGCATTATTCCATGACATGATGCATAAAGAGATTGAAGTGTATGTGGATGACATGGTCGCCAAGTCTAAAGAGGGAGAAAGTCATGTAACAGTTCTACAAAAGTTGTTTGAAAGGCTCAGAAAATATAAGTGCGGCTGAACCCGAATAAATGTGTCTTTGGAGCATCTACAGGGAAATTGCTCGGATTCATTGTCAGAGAGGGGATAAAGGTAGATCCAGACAAAGTAAAGGCGATACAGGAGATGCCGGCTCCCGAACCGAAAAGGAAGTGAGAAGTTTTCTGGGAGGCTCAACTACATTGCTAGATTCATTGTCAATTTGACTAGCACTTGTGAGCCGATATTCAAGCTGTTACGAAAGCACCAACCTGGAGAATGGAATGAAGAATGCCAAGAAGCCTTTGACAAAATAAAGGCTTATTTAGTAAAACCTCCAGCTTTGACCCCACCTATACCAGGTCGTCCTTTAATATTGTACCTCAGGTGTTGCCCACGTCACTTGGGGCAATGTTGGGACAATATGATGAGTATGGAAAGAAGGAACAAGCTATTTATTATCTGAGCAAGAAGTTTAATGACTGTGAATCCGCTATTTGGCAATTGAGAAACCCTTGTGCATTAGCATGGGCCTCTAAAAGGCTAAGGCAATACATGTTATACTACACTACTTGGTTAATCTCTCGAATGGATCCATTGAGATACATATTTGATAGTCCCCATGTGTCATTGAGAATGTCAAAGTGGCAAGTGATACTGCAGAATTTGATATCAAGTATGTGACTCAAAAGTCTGTCAAGGGAGGTGCAATTGCTGATCACCTAGCTGAAAACCCTTTGGAGGATGGACAACCCACCACGGCTGAGTTTCCTGAGAACGAGGTATTAGTGGTGGAAAAAGAAGACATAGAAGAAGAGAATACATGGAAGATGTACTTTGATGGGGCTGTCAACATGAATGGATGTGGAATAGGAGCTGCGTAGTCTCACCAGCTGGAAAACAATACCCAGTCTCCATCAAATTAGATTTTGAATGTACCAACAACATTGCAGAGTATGAAGCATGTGCAAACGGTTTGCAAGTGGCAATTGACTTGGGAATCAAAGAACTAAAAGTCTTTGGAGATTCGGCACTCATAATCTACCAAGTTAATGGACAATGGCGTACAAAGGATCCCAAATTGGTACCTTATCAAAAGTACTTGTCTCGACTAATTGAGCACTTTGATGATATATCATTTTCTCACTTAACTCGAGATAAGAACCAATATGCGGATGCACTTGCGACTTTGGCTGTAATGACTAAATTGGAAGTCCACACCAATGTCCAACCTATCCATGTAGAGGTACAAGATGAACCAGTACTTGGTAATGTAGAGGCTGAACCAGACGGTCAACCATGGTATCATGATATCAAGCAGTATATTAAAAAGGGAGAATACCCAGCTTGGGCAAATGAGATAAGCAAGAAGACAATCCGACGACTGGCTATGTCCTTTTCCTGAATGGGGAAGTCCTTTACAAGAGGAATCATGACACCACTCTCCTTAGATGTGTAGATGCTCATGAAGCTCGAATAATCATGACTGAAGTCCATGAAGGAATTTGTGGAACTCATGCCAATGGACACATGATGGCACGCAAAATCCTAAGGAGTGGTTATTACTGGTCCACCATGGAGAATGACTTGGATCAATCATGTTCGGAAATGCCACAAATGTCAAATATATGCAGACCGAATCAATGCTCCTCAGTTCCATTACACAACATGGTATCTCCCTGGCCTTTCTCGATGTGGGGCATGGATGTGATCGGCTCAATTAATCCCAAAGCATCCAATGGTCATCGCTTCATTTTGGTGGCAATAGACTATTTCACTAAGTGGGTGGAAGCGCTTCATATGCCAGCATCACACAGAAGGTGTTTCTTAGATTCATCAAGAAGGACATTATCTAGATATGGAATTCCAGAAAGAATCATCACAGACAATGCTCCTAATCTCAATGGTGCCGAAGTTCAGAAATTTTTCAAAACTTTCAAAATCAAGCACCACAACTCAGCTCCTTACAGACCTCAGATGAATGGCGCAGTTGAGGCTACAAATAAGAACATCAAGAAAATTATCGCCAAAATGGTGGTAAATTACAAAGATTGGCATGAGATGCTGCCGTATGCTTTACATGCATATCGTACCAGGATACGATCGAGCACAGGGATGACTCCCTTCTCACTGGTATATGGAACAGAAGCTGTATCCCCATAGAAGTGGAAATCCGTCATTAAGGGTTCTAATGGAGGCTGAGCTAGAGGAATCTGAATGGGTGAAGACTCGATGTGAACAATTGAACATGATAGAAGAAAGAAGATTGACAGCTATTTGTCATGGCCAATTGTACCAAAGTAGGATGGCCAAAGCCTTTAACAAGAAAGTTCGTCCTAGAGATTTTTATCGGGAGATTCGTTTGAAGAAAATTCTCCGAACCAGGAGGACGTACGGGGAAAATGGGCTCCGAGTTATGAGGGTCCTTACATTGTCAAACAAGCGCTCTCAGGCGGAGCATTGATTTTGCAAAACATGGATGGACAGGAATTGCCTAAACCAATCAACAGTGATGCAGTCAAAAGATTTTATGCTTGAAAAAATGCTAAAAAAAGAAGAGGAAAAATACCCGTTAGGTTGAAAACTCGAAAGAGCAGCCTAAGCAAAATTAGGGTAAAACAGAAAAGAGCTCGTTAGGTTGAAAACTCGAAAGAGCGGCCTAAGCAAAAGTTAGAGCAAAGCATCATCTCAAGCAATCTACACTGGGGCAATTTTTGGTGATCCCTGAGCAAAGCGGCTAGGACTGAAGCGGGAGTTTGGGAATTAAGAAAAGGAAAGATTGAAGGCTCAGCAATGGAAGCAGTGGCTATAACATCCAATTTGCTGCGAAAATCAATTGAATGAGTCACAAAAAACTCAAACTGGGGCAAAATTTTCATGTCTTTCACAATCCTATCTTTCATTTTTGTAGTTGTCTCTTTCCAAATATTTTGTTATCCAATACACCAAGCAATAAATACGTCCATTCAGTTAATTCTTCCACTTTCTCTTTGAATGCATGTTTATTTATGATGTCTCAAATAGGATATATTTAAGTTTAAATTATACAACCTAACAATGTTTATAGCAATACGTTAATGACTAGCATCACACCAAGAGAATTCAGAAGTTTCAATTAAGCGTGGCAGAAAGCAATCATCACCCTTAAAAGGGAAAAGAGAAAAGAGGAAAGAATGGAAAGAAGTGAGTAAAGTTCAGAAGGAGAGAAAGTTTTTCTTGTGCCAGAAAGTCCAGCTCAAGAATTACGAGTTTCACGGTTAAAGTCTTCCTTGAGGCTTGCTTGATTTGGGTAGAGTTAGTTCCTCAAGAATACGTCTGAAATAAACTGCAAGTGAGTGATAAATTCATAACTTTTGCATATACCAAAAAAGAAGAAAAGTGCAAATCATTGTTTTCATTGCAATTTATTTTCCAGTGGCCTAGATTGCCACAATTTATTTTTCAGTCGCCTCAGATTCCACCAATTTACATTTTAGTCGGCCTCAGATTGCCACTTTATTGTTCCTCGGCCTCAGATTGCCACCAATTTACATTTCAGTCGGCCTCAGATTGCCACTTTATTTTTTCCTGTTGGCCTCAGATTGCCACCAATTTACTTTTCCTGCCCTAGACCTAATTTATTTTCTGTTGGCCTCAGATTGCCACTTTACTTTTCCTCGGCCTCAGATTGCCAATTTATTTTCCAGTCGGCCTCAGATTGCCACCATTTACTTTTCATGTCGGCCTCAGATTGCCAATTTATTTTCTTGTCGGCCTCAGATTGCCAATTTACATTTCAGTCGGCTAGATTGCCAAATTACTTTCCAGTCGGCCTACCAATTTACATTTCATGTCGGCCCCAGATTGCCACATTTTAATTTCCTTTCACTTGTTAACGCGTATCCAGTTGGTCACAAGTCTTTTAATCTCCTGTCACTTGTGGACCCATATCCAATTGGTTGCAAGATTTTCAAATTTCCTGTGAGCCCCTCGGCTTTTACATTTTTGTCACTTGTGAATGTATACAGTTATTCGCAATATTTTTAACTTCTTGTCACTTGTTGACCCATATTCGATTGGTCGCAAGATCTTTTGAATTTCCTATTAATTCCGTTGGTTTTTACATTTCTTGTCATTTGTGAGTTTGTGTCAAATTTGTTAGTGTTTTTCTTTGCATGATTCATACATAGGTGATTTATGAATTGCATAGTTCACATGTGATCTTCTTGAATGTTTAGACTTTTTCAAAGTTAGAATTCAACAGTTCTTGCATTTGCATTTCATGCATTGCCGAACAAAATCAATGTTCATGTCTTTACTCATTCCTTATGAAGACAATATAAAAACTTAAATTTTTCATATTTTCTTATAAGAAATGAGTAAAGAGCTGAACACATTTGTTGTCCTTTAAATAAAAATCCAAAATTTGCATGAATTTCCTTTATAATCTTTTCATCTATTTATTTTAAACTAAAAAATTTTATTATTGTTCAGCCCATTTTCATTACAACCCATAATTTGTTGATCCATGTCCATTCAAAAAATGTCCTTATAGTTCATTTCATATCTAGAATAAAATAAAAATTAAAAAATTAAAAAATTAAAAATTAAAAATAATAAATAAAATAAAATGACAAAAAGGAAGAAAACAAAATGTGCATCACGGCTTCCTTCCGTGTTCCTTACATACGTGAAGCCATAGGGGAAAAGGGGAAAAATATTAGAAAACAAAAATGATGAACACAATGATGCAAGGCGTTAAAATTCTTTCGGTGAAGGTGGAAGGAACGGAAGAGACACACACAGAGGAACGTGAACCTGGGAGGGGTTTCAGTATGGAGAGTTCCATTTTCAAAAGGAACCAAAAAAAACCAAATGACAGCTCATATGTCCATCCATCATCATCCTCAATCCTCATCACAATCGCTCACCACCAGAACAACCTCACTTCCATAAACAAAGAACAACCATTACCACTCCATCAATTTTTAAAACCATCAACAAAAAATCCAAACACCAAAAAAAATCAAAGAATACATCCTGATACATCAAAAAGATCTTACAAAGACACCAGGTAACATCCAGCAATTCAATCCAAGCAATAAACAAGAAAGGATAAGGTAATGGCAGCAGGAATATCATCATCATCATAAAAAAAATGTAATAAAAAGAAAGGGGAAGCGGCGGCTTCCCCAACTCCGCCTCACCGCGGCCTCCTTCCCACCAAGCTCGAGTTGCGCGCATCCACCCGTGCCACCAACCCGGACTACGCCGCCATGAGCTACCCCATTGCCTGCGCTCCTTCACCGTCCCCTCGCACAAATCGCGCTCACAGGCTTCCCCCTCTCTTCCATGTGACCGCCTTTCTCTTTCGCTTTGGGCACGCAACCGGCGAGAGCTTCAGCTCCATCGCGCCATGCGCGCCTCTTCCTCCTCTGCTCTAGCTCCGACATTCATGGCTGCGGCTTCGCACACCACCACCTCTCCCCTCTGGTCCCTGCCTTGGCCACCGCCGCAAGCTCCCTCAACCCCATCCTCCAAATCAGCCGCGACCAACACAGGCCCTCTCTCAGTCGCGTCAACCGTGAATCTCACTAGCCACCCACCGCGCACCACCACTTCCTAGCGCGATCTCGCTCCTCCCACCCCAAGCCCCCGAATTCTTCCCTTGACTTTGCTCGTCGTTGCTGTCTCGCGGAACCGCTGGTGCGTGATCGCGAGCCACGGAGCTCGCTCACCCACTTGCAACCACCATACAGATCGCGGCCAGACGCGATTCCCTTCTCTTCGCGGATCCTGAACCACCGTCGCCTCCACCGTGCACAGCCCTCCTCCTTCTCCATAGTTTCAGATTGAAACTCCATCACTATACCTTTCCTCTCTCTGAAACTCCATGCAGCCACCATTAGCCAGTGGAGCTCCCCCTGCGGCTTCCTCCCTCACGCGCGATCTCGCGCAGCTGGCCGCCCTCGCGGCCGAGCGCTCCCCTCTTTCCTCATGCTCGCGGCTCTCCCTCCCTCTCATTCCAGATTTCTCTCTCTTATTTTCTCTCTCTCTTTTTGCTTATCCCGCTCATCCTCTCTCAGGTTCTCTTTCCTTTATTTGTTTTTTTCCTTTTAGTGTGTGAAAATGGGTTATCAGTAGTGGGGAGTGTGTGAGCGTGTATGTGTGAGTGGGGGAAGGGTATAGAATTTGAAAATTAAATTTGTAAGATTGGTTTAAGTAAAATTATGATAAGGGATATAAAAAGCTTTGGTTTAATTTTATTTTAAGAGGTTATTATTTTATTTTTGTTAGATTGGATTTTGGGTCTAGGTTTATTTATTTGGTTAATGTTTCTTTTGTTTGTTTAACTTTAATTTTTTAGACTTGCTTATTTTGGGATTTGTTTAGTTTGAGTTTAAAATAAAAAGCATTCATTTCGTTTTCGTCATAAAAGAGACATTTGAGTGTTTGTTTTTACTTAGTTCATTAATTGATGAGTTGTTCTTAAATAAATAAATAGAATTAATTGAGTCGGGACGATTTGTTAATTCTATAGTATGGAATATTTTAACTGTGAAGTTTGACATTCTAAAAATAACTTAAAAAAATAAAAAATTTAATTAACCTACAATGTTTTTTTTAGAAACTACGTGACTTTGAGTTCCCCATTACAAGGATACGTAGGAGTGCGATCCCTGTCAAGTCAAAATTAAATTTTTGTAATTTTTGTCTTATTTGTAAAATTTTTTTTATGAGATATTTTATTTAATTTAAATAATCGTTTCTTTAAGAAATATTTTATTTCAAATAAAAAGGGTTAATTTAGGGACGGCTTGTTAACTGACATTTGGACATCTGAGTTGTGACAGCTTGATGTTCCAATTTTCTTTAAAAGTATGTTATCTTTCATATTTTATTTTACTTTCGTAAAAAATATTAAAATAAACTTTTATCTTATTTGTAAATATTTATAATTCATAAGAGATTTTCATTTTTATATATTTAGTTTAAATTTGTTACTTATTTGTGAAATATTGTATTTTGAATAAAAAATGTTAATTTAACCGTGACGTTTGTTAACACAGTATTTCGAACACCTAAGTTGTGACAGCTTGGTGTTCTTCATTTTTTTAAATTTTGTTGTAAATAAAATATAAAAATGAATATTTTGAAAGGTTATTAATAATTTGCACAAATCAATTAAGGTACCGTTTAAGGACGGGTGTACTAGGGTGCGTAGGATTAAATCCCCCTTCCCTATGCATAACCAACTCCAAGCTCAAGTTGGTTTCAAGACCAAATTTTTAATAAAACGGGTTTTTCCATGTTTTCCCAATTTAAATAAACTGGTGGCGACTCCAATTTTAACAAAACTTAATTTTTCGTCCGTCGCGATTGCGACACCAACAAAACATGAATTACATTAACAAGATAATTTTTCAAGGTGCCACGAGCAAATAAAGAAATATAAGCAAAACATTTTTAAGGGATAGTAATTAGTAAGTGATAAAAAGCACTTCTTTACCTGGGAATATATCCAATGGTTCCCTTAACTAGAAGAACTAGCTTGTTCTCTATTGGAATGACAAGTGGCCCTATGAAGGAGCCTTGCTAACCCAAAGTCTCCTAAGTGGGCAACCATGTCATCATCGAGAAGAACATTGTTTGGTTTAATATCACAATGAATTATAACTTCTTCTAAATCATGATGAAGATAATTCAATGCATAAGCTATATCAAGAGCAATATTTACCCTTTGTATAAGGTTGATATTCAAATTTCTAGACTCGCTGTGTTCATTGTTGTGCAACAAGCTTTCTAGACTTCCATTAGGCATGAACTCAAAAACTATGGCCTTGAAATCTTCACCTTGATAGTCAACACTTGAACAACAAGTCAGTGTGTTTAGAAGATTTCGATGCTTGATTTTTCCCAAAGCTTTGCATTCAGCCATGAAACTTTTTGATGCTCCATGTGTTTGAAGATTCAACACTTTCACAACAATAGGTCTTTCAAAATGGACGAGAGTTCCTTTAAATACAGAACTAAAACTTCCTGTGCCAATTAAATTGGATGAAGAAAATCCATTTGTTGCTTGATGTAGCTCCCCATAAGAAACCTTCAAATATCTATATTTCAGTGATGGTGAAGAAGATAACATTTTGGCCTTCTTCCTGAGATAACAGATCCTGAGAAAAGCTATGAAAGAGATCAAAACCCCTCCAATTACAACCATTAAGATAACTTTCTTTTTAATTGACCTCTTGTGTTTGTCTAAGGGAAGCTTAGAGCATGGAGGAAGTTTCAGTTTAGGTATCCCACCGCAAAGATTCGTGTTTCCAATGAGTAATATTGTTGTGATGTTACTAAAGGCTCCTCCCATTGGGACCTCACCATAAAGATTGTTGTAAGACAAGTCCAAATCTTTCAACAATGTCAGATTCTCAAGTTCATGAGGGATTTTGCTTGAAAAGTTGTTATTAGAAAGGTCTAAGATTTGGAGGGATCTTAGAGAACCCAAGAATGAAGGTATACTTCCATGGAATAAGTTTCCCTTCAAATTCAGCTTTGCTAATGCGGAACAAGCACCAAGTTCTATGGGAATTTCACCAGACAATTTGTTATTGTGTACATATAATACGAAAAGCTGCTTCAAGTTACCAAAATCTGAAGGAATGGGGCCAATCAAGGAGTTGTCAGATAAGTCAAGAAGTATTAAACCTTCCTGATAGCCAAATGTTTGATTGGGTATATTACTAGTTAAGTTATTTCCAGAAACACTAAATTGCTGCATACGTGTGCAGTAGCTCAGGGTAAATGGAATGATTCCTTCAAATCTATTATCAGGCAGATATACATATGACAACATAGTAAGATTGCCAATAATAATCGGAATATTACCTGATAGTTTGTTCATTTGCAAGACCAACTGTACTAGATTTTTTAACTTTCCAATTGAATCTGGAATTGTTCCATCAAGAAAATTTTCGTCCATCAAAAGGGAACCTAAGCCGATTAGGTTTCCGATTCCTTCAGGTATATTTCCAGATATTTGATTACCCCCTATTTCAAGTAGAAAGAGATGGGTAGATAAGTTGCCTATGAGTTCTGGCAATACACCGCCAAGATTATTTTCATACAATCTCAAAATTTGTAATTGAGTACAATTAGTTAATGAGGAAATGAAATCTAGATCATGAGCTCTTCCACTCCCAAAGCTGTTATTAGCAATGCTAAATTCCAGAAGTTTGTTTAATCTTCCCAAAGTAGGAGGAATAGGTCCGCTAAAACTATTTCCAGATATATCAAAAGATTCCAATTCAGAGAGGTTGGATATTGAAGATGGGAATGTTCCAATGAATTGGTTCCATCCAATTAAGAATGTTTGAAGATCGGGAAAAGCAAGGTGTATATTTGAAGGAAGAGTACCCGCTAACCAGTTTCCTGCGAGTACAAAACTTCGAATATTTGAAAGGTTGTAAAGTGAATGAGGGACTATTCCTGACAAACTATTTGTACTCAGAAGCAGCCATTTTAGATTTGACAACCTACCCAAAGCATGAGTTATACTTCCTTCCAAATGATTCCTTGAAAGTGATAACCCCTCAAGTGATGATAGATTTCCCAAGGAAGGTGGGATAATACCAACTAGATTATTTGCTGAAAGCTGCAATAGAGTAAGCTGCATCATAGATCCTAGCCATGATGGGATATTCCCAGTGAGATTATTGTATGGCAAGTTAATTACCTGAAGACTTGAGCAGTTGGACAGCTCCATAGGGACCTCACCATGAAGATTGTTGTTAATTAACTGAAGAATTTGTAGCCGCTTTAAACAGCCAACTTCTCTCGGAATTTCACCATTAAGATTGTTATGACTTAAGTCAAGCATCTGCAACCTCTTCAAACGACCAACTTCTCTTGGAATCTCCCCATGCAAGTTGATGCTAGTAAGATTGAGCTTCGTGAGAAAGGTTAAATTTCCCAAAGTTGGTCCAAGAGTACCGCCCCAGTCTTGATTTTCTAGTTTCAAGATCGAGACTCTCTTATGCCGAGGGCTGCATGTAACTCCCTGCCATTCACAGGTACGGAGTGACTCATTCCATGATGGCAGAGAGTCAGGAATGCCGTTGGTAATCTTTTCCTTCAAAGCAAGCAGAGCGAGCTTATCAGTCTCTGAACTCAAAGGCAGAGCCACTGTAGTTGAGAGCATGTACACCAAGGTTTGTAAACCAATACAGATACAAAACATGGTGACAGCCATGATTTTTCGGAGTGACAAGATGTGCATTATATTGTGCTAGTAGGGAATAGGAGCGTGAAGAAATATTTGGTTGGAGCAAGCACCTAAAGTCTTGCTTTTATAGACTTTCTAACTTTCGTGACGAGATGACTTGTGCGAAATGTGGTTCAACGTACAGAATATCTTCAATCTAGTCACACCAAAGGTGATCGATTTGATTAATGTGAATTATTAAAACTATTGTAAATCTGAAATTAGATTTCATATTAATTTAGAATAATTATAAGATTGCTTTTTTACCATTAAAGATTTAAATTTGATATATTTTCTACCAACAAATTCTTGGTTGGGTCCATTAAGCACGCATGTGATTTTGAATTTGATTTATTTGATTTTGATATTCATGTGTAAAAAAAAATTGTTGGAGGGTCTCCTTTTACCCGTTTGGTGGATTATATGGATAAGGCCTAATAGTATTAGACATGATAGTATAAAGTCTAATAATATTGTATAAGAAATCTATTCTATAAGCTTTTATACTAATCATTGTTTGGTTCGCCACATAACCGGTGGTGGATGAGGCGGGCAGCGATCAACGGGGGTAGAGGCCGACTTGGGGTGGAGGCAGTGACCAGCGGGTGGAGGCGGTGATTGGCGAATGGCAGGCGATGATCGGCAAGTGGCGAGCGTGAGGGAGAGACAATTGGTGGGTGGCAGGTTACGGCAATGGGTGGGTGGACGTTGACGTAGAAGAAAATTAAGATTAATTTGTGATTGACTAGTAAAAATAATATTATCAGGTATTATCAAACCTCTAGGACCTAGAACTTGATCCTATAATTATAGAATAAAATTGGTTTGATTATAGCATTGGTTGATGTACCTCCATGAGTCCCCAACAAATCTAAGGGCTCAGTTGGCCTATCTTTGGGTTGAAGCCACACACCCTCCATAAGGATCATGACTATTCAACTTAGAGACGTTAAAGCAAAGTGCCGAGTGGGAGACAACCCACTGTGAGGTTTTTCTTTACTTTTCCCTTTTATTTTTTTACATTTTATTTAATTTCATTTTAGTTTTGAGTCTTGCATCATGTTTATTTTTGTTTATATTCTACACCATTCCTTTGGCACCTTAGAGGCCACATGCATAGGTTCACACCACATGTATTATATTGACATGCTTGGTATTGACTTTATTTTGTATTGCATGTTTGGTGGATTCACTGTGATATTTGAATTGAGTACATACATTTTTATCTGTGAGATTTTGAGCCTCTTTGATTGGACTATCATGTGACATTCTTATTTGTTCATGTGTGTTTTCCTCTTTGGATTTGTACTCTAGAACTTGCTTGGGGTCTTGTTTGAAAATACATTTTTCATGTGCGCCATACTTGAATATGATTAAGGCATTTTTCTTGTTTTTAGCCACTTGCCCATATAACCAACCTTTGCATGTTACTATTGTTTAACCCCATTGAGCCTTATTGCCCATCCTTTTGTTTTAGCACATCCTTAGCCAAAAGTGAAAAACCATGAAAATTCCCAACCTTTTAGGCTTATGAGAGCATTGTGCAAATTCTTATTTGTGCTTGAGTATAAGTGTGGGGGAGAGCATAAAGACATGCCCCAATTTAAGTGTGGGGAGAAACAATGTGTATTCAAAATTCAGCAAGTGACATACCAAGAAAAAAAAAAAAAGCAAGGTTAATTGAAAAAAAAATTCCGAAAAGTTTGGTTGAAGGTATGTCACATTGTAAAAGAATGGCCTATAATTGTGTTAATTTGGAAGAATGCACCATTTGGCACTTGTGCTCTTGGTGTATGCATTTGCTCTCCTTTGACTTGAGGTTTAGCCCGTTGGTCTATATATTTATCCACCTTCACCTAAGCCCCATTACAACCAAAGGTAAGTCTTCTTGATTCAAGTATGCATGTGCGTTTGACAAAATGGAGAATGAGACCCATAACAAGCTTATGATAATACATTTTCAATTGAGGTGATTGAGTATGCATCATAACCCAAAACACTTGAGTGAATGAGTGACAAACACTGGCCTTGAGAGGATCTTTGTACTTGATCCATGCATCATATGTGGATTCTGCTCTGTGCTATATTCCTGTTCATGTCCGGCTTGTTACAATTCTCTTGATTGTTAGTGTGAAAGCTTACTGGATGCCTCTAGGTTCATTGGATTGGTGTATTGTCAATTATTTTCATGCATCATGCATTTTTAGTTTTAGTAGTCTAGTGTAGTCCTTGTATATTGTTTCTCATCCATGCCTTGGTTTGATCTTAGTTTCACATGAGGACATGTGAAAACTTAAGTGTGGGGGAGTTTGATAAGAGGTATTTATGCCACTTATCTTGCTACCAAATCTTAGGCTTTTGCATGAGTTTTCCTGAGTTATTGATGCAATTAATAAAGATTTTGATTTACTCCTCATTGTGTGATTTAAATAGAATTATTAACTTTTGCATTGATTTTGGAACAAATTGTAATTACACCCTGTTACGTTTGACTTGTCTCTTTGAGTATGGTTTTGTGCACAAGAGCTTTGGATCAAGTGCAAAATGTTAAGAACAAGGTTGCTGAATCTAATGCGGTCCAACATGACCTTCAGTTAGTATTTTCGCAATATCTGGAGTTAAAGATGTCCGATTGGGGTGATTTTAGTGGCATTGGAAAGCTTATTCAAAGGGGTACAATCAATATTTCTAGTGTCGAGGACAGATTCGGATGTTTAATGGGCCAAAATGACCAAATACGTGAAGACATCAATTCTATCCAGCACTACAACGCTTATGAGCATTAGCTAGGAGAACCCGAAAATGGTTTTTATTAGCATAACTCACTTGAGCGGCAGCGCTTGTGCGATGACGTAGAACAAGTCATTAAATCAGTTTTTGGATCCACTTTGACCCAATTTTAAAGAGCAGGATTTAAGGGATTGTTACACACTTTTACCCTAGTTTTTACTCAGTTTTAGATTGTCACTTTAGTTGCTATTATTCTCTCTCTACATCTCTCACTAGAATTCTCTCCCTCTCTCTAGGTTTTGGGAATTCCCAATCTTTGTTTTGGCTCTCGTTTGGGATTGTAATTAGCTTTCCTTCAACATTGATTGTGAAACTCCCCCTATGGAGGAGTAATCTCTTTACCATGTGCAAGGATAACTGAAGATTAAGATTGTTCTTGAGGTTCCTAATTTTAATTACAATTTATGATTGGTTTTTCTCTCCTTTTTGTCATCTCTCTTGAATATTGATTGTATAGATTATTACAATTGTGTTTTTGAGCTGCTTGATTGTGTGTTCATTCATATTGTGGGTTGTCCATAATTAGGATTCCATTGGGGTATTGGGTCGATTGATTTAATTACATCCAATTGGTAAGGGATTGAAATTATCTCTAATAGGAATTAGGTTGCTGTAATTGGTAATCAAGCTAGTATAGGTTCATAGAATCACAATCGTGAATTACTAGTTCATATGTTAGCCAAACTTTTAGTGAGAGTGCACTTTTATATTAAAATTACTTTTCTTCGTAACATTTTTATTTATGAAAACCCTTTAAAATATCATTAAAAATGCTCTTTTTTTTTGTAGTGCCACCAGAATCATTCTAAGACCGCGCCACTGCTACCCACAAGTCAGCTCCTCCATGTTGTCGAACTAAGCCACATAATCACTCATCACTACCCCTCCCGGGCGTCACACTCGAAGCCACATGTACCACTGTGAAGCCGCTTCATCTATGCGCCATCATGAAGCAACATTGCATCATCGTTGCACCTTGGAGCGATCTCTCCTTGTGCCACCGCGGAGTCGCCTTGTCCTTGCAACACGTCGACACCACACACCACCACTCGATGTGATTGCCTCCACTCCTAGGAATTTTGTCAAACATTTTTGTGACTGAACATTTGGAGCGGTGAAGGAATTTTTTTCCCTCTTTTGATTTTTTTTTGGGTTACTGTTGTTATTTGGATGATAGCGTGTAATGCAAGCAGGATAAAAAAAAGGTATAAAAAAATTCATTTTAAATTTATAAGGGATGTTACTGTAATAATTTAAAAATAATTGAGAGAAATAAGTGTAATAATGAAAACTAAAAAGTAGTAAGTATAATATTAAAGGACCTCAAGTGAGGTCCTTGTAATTATCCCTAAAATTTAAAGCACTTAAGAACTAATTTGCCTATTATAAAGAATTGAAGATTAACTTTAGGCTATGAAACATTTGAGGACCATGGGATAAGGAAAAATTCTTGGGTGTTCTAAGAGTAAGAAAATGCATTTGTTCTGTTGAGAAGTTCTTTTTAAAATAATTTGAAGTTTAGTTTTTTTTTTTTGGTAAAAAATTTGAAGATTAGTTGATCCTATGTTCTTATATTCACATATCATATATGAAGAGCTTTATCGGCTGAATAAATTGGCTCATTCAAAATCTAATTCTCTTAATTGCTTAAAAATAGCTGCAAGAAATAATCCTAAGATTACTATTGCCGACATTGACAATATTCAATCGTTTTGGATGCCAGGTAGTGTCAAATGTAAAATAGACACTAACGAGAAAAACCTAAGGGCACATTTGGCATCCTGGATAGAATAAGGTCGATAGTATAAAATCTGATAGGATAAGGCTTAATAGTAGGTCTAATAAACTTTTAATACTATATAGTATTTGATATAATACTGTACAAGATATTATATTTTATATTTTGTAATATTACCATTTATTTATAAACAATTCTAATATTTTAATTAAATATTAAATAAAATAAATTTTTTATTAATGATTTAAATATAATTTTTAAATATATATTTATGTAAATATTTATTAATTAAAATTTAATTTATTTAAATATTAGTATTTATTTAAATATTTTATAATTATTTATTATTTTAATAAATTATATAAATATTAAATAAATCTTTTATATATTTTTAATATTTTCTATTTTTAATTATAATTATTTAAATTTAAATTTTAAAATAAATATTAACTCATAATATTTTTTATTGATCCTTTACTTTTATATATTATATATTTTTATTATTTATTTCTATTTAACATTAATTATAATTACTTTTTTATTTTTATTGTATATAACTAAATTGATATCATATATTATTTGTTAACAATATTTATTTATTACAAAATAATTTTATTTATAAATTTTTATTTTTTATATTTATTAAAGAATTATTTTATTTTAATAAAATATAAAAATATAAAAATAACTTTATACGTTAAAAGTTAATCAAGCATAATACGTCCTTTCATGCTGTATTAAGTTATACAGCTTTTAACATATAAGAGGGTTATGATGTATAAGTTTATACAATACGTTATTTGCATCAAATAACATATAAGAGTATAATATATAGTATAAGTTTATACTATCATACCTAATATAACATACCAAACACACCCTAAGTGACAGAACATATCACAGAATTATGAAGAGAATATATGGTGGATATGCAAACGTGGTGTGCTTGGCATGGGAAGACCAAGACTTACATTTTGATATGATTTGGGTGGACTCCAGCCAGCAAGTTTGTTTAGGAAATTCCAAGGAAAGTGTGAAATATCTATAGGGTAGAACCTTAGAAGACTAATTTGGACGGAATATATGAGTGCTATAATTAGTTTTTGAAACTTAATTTTCCAGAATGACTTGACCTGGATGTTTATTTCGAAGTTTGAAATTAAATTTTCAAGTATAACATTTCCGGAATGTTATTTTTGGATGTTTTAAACAAATTATTTGTTTAACATTCACTATCTATGAGATTGTTTGTTGAGATATCCAGAAATAAATTTAAAACTTGTTTATTTTATAATATATATTCTTGAAAATATATATCATAATTTCCAGAATATCCCTAGTGCATTTATTATTATTATCATCCAAAATGAAAATTATACTTTCAAAAAAAATATAAAATTAACAATTAATTTTTTAAAATTTGTTCATCTCGATCAATATAACAATTAATAAAAAAAAAAATTTAAATTGAGAGTGTAATAGATATATGAAGTGCATATAAGTGCGTACAAATGAAAATTATGGGAGAAAATCAAATAACTAAGGGGTATATTCATATTTATATTTAATAATTGTCATTTTCAAATAATGAAATTTTTTATTCTCACCTTTCATCATGGAAATGAGATTTCACTAAATCATAGGAAAATCTTTTTCCAGGAAATAATTGATGCTAAAGGATAATTTTGTAAAACTCATAACAAACATGAAAATATATATCATTCTCAAATAGTTATTTTTGGGAATAACTAAATATACCTTGAAATAAACGTCCCCTATTGCATTTGCTCTGTTGGCAAGTTCTTTTTTAAATAATTTGAAGATTAGTTTTTTTTTTTTTGGTAAAGAATTTGAAGATTAGTTGATCCTATGTTCTTATATTCATCATATATATATATATATATATATATATATATATATATATATATGAAATACATTATCGGCTGAATTAATTGGCTCATTCAAAATCTAATTCTCTTAATTTCTTAAAAATAGTTGCAAGAAATAATCCTAAGATTATTATGGCCGACATTGACAATATTCGATCGTTGTGGATGGTCAATGCCAAATGTAAATTAGAGAATAACGAGAAAAACCAAATAGATAGAACATATCACAGAATGATGAAGAGAATGGTGGATAATCAAAAGTGGTGTGCTTGTTATGGGAAGACCAAGACGTACATTTTGGAAGTGATTTGGGTGGGCTCCAGCAGCTAGCAAGTTTGTTTAGGAAACTGGATGGAAACCATAGTTTTTAAAATTGAACCTGATTGACTCAATAAGGACTAGGTCATTGGGTATTGGTTGAACTGGGGTCAGGTTCAACCATATTTAACTAAATAAATATATAAAATATAATTTAAAGTCACTTAATATGTAATATATATAATAAATGTAACACATATACCAAAGGGCTTGGCTGGCACAGTGGCAAGCATGCTTCCAATTTCTGCTGTGGTGAGCAGGTTCGAATCCTCAGGAGACTTTTGCCAAAATTGAAAATTCCCACATGTTTCCATGTATGTAATATGTATAATAAAAGCAATATATAACAAGAAGTGCGGCTGGCATAGTGGCAAGGACACTTCCACTTGCTTGCCATGGTTGGTCCAATCGCAATAAACCGGCTAGGCGGTTCACTTGGGTTCTACAAAACCGGCCGGTTGATCCCTTTGACCATGATTGACCGGTTCAATTGTAAAACCGGTCTGAACACATAACCGAACCGGACCTATGACTAGTTCACCGGTTTCCGCCGAATGCTTGTTCGGTTTTTAAAATTGTGATGGAAACCCACGGATCATGTAAAATGAAATTATTTAACAATTTATAATCATATTTTTCAAAAATACTAATCCTAATGTTAAGAAAAATGTTGGTATGAGTATTGCATAAAGTTCATTATTTTAACACAAACAATACAAATACTCATATAATTCAAAATACCACCACGTTTGCTACATATTTTCACTACATAAAAGTAATACTAAAACTTAACCAAAACAACACAAACACATAAATAGGCTCTAATAGAAACATATTTGCACTATACAGCAAAGAACCACATGACATTGGATTAATTATCTTCCTTCAAGTGGTCAACTTGTATTATCTTGTCAAAATAATAGGCTTCACACACCAAAGTTAACTCCCATAAACTAATACACTAAATATCTTCTTCTAACCAACATATGTTATAAAAAAAACAAAGCTGCCTTACATTCCAATACACAACAACTACTTAATTGACAGCTTCCTAAAGCAAAAAACAATAAGTAGACAATTCATACCTGATTAAACTACACTGTTATAGCTCTCTGTGTCAAGTTCAAAAAAGTATGAAAAAAATGATAGAGTAAGTAACGATTATATACTTTAGTTGAACATATAGATATTTCATATTGCACAAATAATGCCATGGAATGTTATAAAAAATCATAAATGGAAAGTTATCAAAATTCAGCACATAAAATGTTGCCGAATGCTATCAAAATTAGAACCAAGAATAACTTGATTGTTCCAATGGCAGATAGGTGTTTAGATGTACAAAAGCCTCAGACTAATTCATCTAAAAACATCGATCAATATATTTAGAAATATGTAGTTATCTAAATTTTAAAGTGGGATCTATACATCATTGGTATCTATCTTCAATTAGTCCGATCTTCATCTCACCACTGGTTCACAAAACCAACACATTAAGAAAAAAATAAAAAATTTATTATATACTAACATCATTGTATTCCAGTATTGATGTGTTGAGGTCTTGGATGTAGCTTACCATGTATTCCTTTTACAAATAAAAACATTGCAGTACATGTTGTCATTTCTATTAAATAACAAGTTCATCAAATCACCTACGCGTACCTATTCTGGCTATATCCATACAAACCCTTTCCAATATGGCACTGGTGGTTTCTATCATTGGATTGTATCAATTCCCATAAATACTGCTCTCAATATGATTGTCAGTCGTATATACGCAAGGTTGACCAACTTCAATAAAGTCCCAGACAAACTCCAGAACAAACCCAAAAAAAAAATTAGGTTTAGTTTAAACAAAAACTGAATAAGTTTATCATGCTATTTACTCTTTTCAAAAGAGTATAATTACAATTTACCAGCAATTGGTTCTTTTTAGTCTAGCCCCACATCAACCTAATAGGAATTACATTACTATTGAGATCTGAATCTCATTGAATTTGATTAAATTATCCTCGTTTATTAAACGGAGTAGGAATAGGGAACGAGATTCTTGTCCCATAGAGACTCGCCAATTCATATTCATATGAATAATTTAAATCTTCTCTTATATAAATACATACTAAGAAAACCTTTATACACTTTCATTTTTTATTTATTTTATCGAAATTGTATTTTATATATATATATATATATATGTATATTTAATTTGAATTATGTTATATTAGTAGTATTTGTTATTATGAATATTTATGTTTTGAATTTTAAAATATTTTTAAAAACTTTTCTCTTTTCTCCTTTTTTATTAATAAATCCGCGAATATTCATAATGATTCAGATACTTGCAAGGAATGAGGAATGAGGACCACAATAGGGATGAAAATAAAGACGAGAAAAGCTCTAAATGGGGATGGGGGATTGGGATATATCCTTGTCCTGGAATACCCATTGTTATCACTATTCTCCATGAAAATGAAAATGAATTCCCTAACATATTTTCAGATGTTGACATAATTAAACACCAAAGAATTGAAGAATCATTTACTTGTGCCAATTACAATGAGGCTAAAAAAAAAATTAACTATACATCAACATAAAAGTTTTTTTACTTTTTTTTTTCCGATCCGGAACAGTTTTGCATAGACTAAAAATATATAACAATTTGTATTGAGTCCAATTGTAGATCCTACAATTCAAAGATCTATAATTCGGCCTAAACTTTGCAGAGTTCAAGCAAACTTGAAACTCTTTTATTTTTAAATACAAGATATAAAATTTAAATTCTAATTGTATATAATCATGTTTAGTATTTAATGATTTTTAATTTAATAAACATTAATTTATGAACAGTATCCATGTAAAAGAATTAAACTATTTCATGGCTATTTTATGCACTCATAATTTTCTAATTTATAATTTTTTATTTGTTATTTTAATATTATTTTTTATTTTCAATTTATTGTACTTCGTAAATAATTAAATAACCTTAGTATCCCAAAGATATAATCTCTCACTTATTAGATAAGGAAATACTATGAAAACCCAAAAAATAAATAAATAACCTCAAGTTAAGAAACGAAACTATTTGTTTTTTAAACGTGAAATATTTAAACACAATTTACTTTATCGAATTAACTACGAACTAACTAAAAAATTAAGTAATAATATTAAACCTATATAGTTCTTTTATTTTATAGTTGATCAAAAGTAGTTCCTTTATTTTATTACAATTTATATATAGATTGTGTTTAATTAAAACAGAAAAAGTATTGGACAGATTTGGGATTAAAGAAATAACTACTAAATATAGTTGTAACAAAGATTAAAGAATAAAAGTTTATTAACATTAATCAAACATGCAAGTATCTTAAAAAATAGTAATAATAATTATATTGTAAGGAGCTTTACTTCTTTTCAATTTTTTATCGTTTTAGAATTCTAATAAATTTATGGAATCTAATAAAATATAAATCCAATGACCACACAAAAGTAAAACACCCTAAAAACTCAAAAGAACAACAAAAATTAATGAAAAGAAACCCACTGCCCGAAAAACTTTATCCACTGCTTTTAATCTTCTTGTATTAGAGCAGCTCACAAATGAGGTAAACGAAACACCAAAAAAATGAAAAGTTAATAAAAAAAAAAAGAAAGATACAGAAGGCTGGGACATGGGGCTTGTCAGGGATTTACATCATAGTATGTGGCACGGCTGTAGAACGCCATTGAAAATGAAGGAGTACACTGTCAGTGGTTGCTCCACGTGGCCACATTTACACTCAATGAACTTTGAAATGAAAGATTTTCATTTTACATGAATGTTGGGCGCTTTAAAGGCCTATACTTGGACCTGTATAATTTAAAAATTCAAAAAACCCACAACACAGAATGAACTCTTTTATTGAAGGAGAGACTCTACACGTGGAAGAGAGAGTAGTTTTGGACTCTCCACAATTGTAGTCTTCGGTGATTCCAAGGAAAGTGTGAAATATGTAAAGGGTAGAAAAGGCCGACGTGAGTCGGGCCAGGTAAAACTCAAGTTTAGCTCGTTAATTTTGAGCCTAACTTATGGCTCGACTCATTAATGGTTAAAGCCTAAAATTCAAGCTCAAGTTTGGTTTGTTAAAAGTTTATTAAGTTCGGGCTAGCTCATTTAAATATAGATGGAGTCCTTTAGCTTAATAGGTTAGAATTTTTCTATAAATACATAGTCTATTTTGAACATAATTAATTTATATACTATACACATGATGCAAAAGTTTATCAAGTTCATTAATTCTTCTTACATATGGCGTGTTGTGTATGTATGTATTAAAAATATAATACTACTACATACGCACATATATCAAACTAGCATACATACACACATGTATCAAACTAACATACGAGCTAGTGAGTCGAATATAGTAAAGCTTTAAGTTTGATTCATTTAATAAATGAGTTCAAATTGTTAGCTTAAGCTTGATTCATGTGCTTACAAACTCAGTTTATTGAGTTATTAATGTACCGAGCAAAAAAATAACTCACGAGTTAGCTTTACTCACTTCCCGCCTAGCTAGGAGATTAATTTGGACGAAATATATAAGAGTTCTATAATAATTTTTTGAAACTTAACTTTCCAGAATGACTTGACATAAATAGCTAAATACTCTTGGATATATGAATAACTAGAAGTATGGCAAATTTTGATAAAATTCGATATTTCTTTATATTCTTTAGCATTTATGGCTCATTTTGGACCATGAAAACCTATTTGATTGACTTGTTTAATCTTGACTTTTAGTACATAAATGTAATTTGAGCAGTTTTTTCTTTTAGATAAAATAAAGTTCAAAAAAAGGAGAAGAAAAAAGTCTATTTAAGATTAAAGCAAATTAGAATATTAGCATTGCTTAATGCATGGGGTTTAAGCGTTTGTTTCCTCCTAGGACAAAAAATACAAGAATAAGGACGGAAAGGGACAATGGAGACAATAGAGATAAAGACATAAACAATAAATATGTATAGGGGTATTATTGAAAAATAAAAATATTAAATTTCTTTCTCGTATGTCATCATATTTTGGAGGTATAAAAATTGTTTTTCTGCCCGTTTCTATTTCCATCATCAAATAGATTTGTATCTCTTGTGTCTCTATATTTCTGTTCAAACAGTAAACAAACGCTACCTAAAGAATCACAAAGAGTAACTAAATTCAAAACTTTTTTGGCAACGCTATCTGAGACTACTAATTGATTCAATCCCATTGATACTATGTTATGTTGTTAACCTTCCACTATTTATTGGAAACGTTTGTGTCATTTATCTATATTTTTATAAAAATGATTTAATTCCAATGTACTACTGATATTGTAAATTAATTTTACAACGTCATCCAATCATATATTACCACATAATTGATGATATTTGACTTTTATTTTCACTACTTAAAAAGTCATCCAAATGAAAAAATTTGATTAGATGACAGTGTAAAATAATTTTACATTATGAGTGCATCAAAATTACTCCTCTAAAGTGAATAGATTGTAAAGTAGGAAAGTGAAGAATTAACTATCATTGGATGAATTACTTCATTATATATGAATCTCACAAATGATCTATTAGTTGTTAATCATCAACTTTTACATTTTATTAATTTTCTTATTTTAGAGGAGTCTAATTCATAAAGAATACATGCTGATTTCAGAAAATAGTTACATACATTAGACGTAACAGTCCATTACTGATTACACTGAATCCGGCATTCACACTCTCTCTCTCTCTCTCTCTCTCTCTCTCTCTCGTTTAAATTTTCTTCCGCATTATACTGTTCAAACTTGGACATATTATATCCAGCCTTTGATTGTGACTGGAGAGTAGAGGATACGATTTCCCCAAAAACACTCCATCCAGCCCCTTGACCCTTTCTCCCCGTCTTCTCCCCAAAATGAAAGGCGGTGTTTATTCTTCTCTGTAGGTGAGGAATTAATTATGATGAAACTTTAGAAACAATGGTTCAGAGTCTAACACACGGCAAAATCAACTTCCGACGTAAATCGTGGTAGTGCAACTCTTCCAACTATCGTTTGACTATATTTGTAGAAGACAATCCAAATTCCAAAGTAGCCAAACCCCACTCCACACGGACCCATCAACATCAGAAGGGTAGGCTTGAACCGATCCTTCTTGAGTGGAGATAGGCACCCTCGGCCTCGATCAGGGTCCTCTAGGGTCCTCTACCGGCGTGTTTAGAATAATTTAATCAAATAAAATTGAATTCTTATATTTAATATAAATAAGTAAACTATATAATTGAATTAAATTTTTTAGGGTATTTTTGACTATTTTACCTTTTATTAATAAAATACATTACATAATCAAAACAATTCTTTGAGAATTTCATTCTTTAAATTCAAATCTATAAGTAAATCACACCTATTTTGATGTGATTTACTTTTGTATTTTTTAATGTAATTCAATTCTCATTGGAATTCAATTATATAAGTGTAGTTGGTTTCAAATAAGAGAACTGAATTATTGAGAGTTTCTAAATACCACGTACATGTTTGTTCAAATCAAGATTCGAATTATGAATTGGAAAATTTAGTTGAGTGGTGAATTAAATTTTATGGTGAATTGGAAGATTTATGTTCGATAATTGAATATATATAATATAAAGATGGCATGGCATATCAAGTGAGAAGAGTGATTTAATATAAGAGTAATATGGATAATTTTGACTTTGTAAAGTTTAATTTCTATGCACTAACAATATATAATTTTTTTCATTATTATGCAATCATGTATTGTCATATCAATAAAATATAGTTGAGTTTCACACTTATTACTTGAAAAATAATCCAAATAAGATGATTCGATTATATGATAGTTATAAATTATCAGTGTATGGAAATATGTGTGTGCATTCTTGCATGCATGTATAGTCAGAATTAAAAGTAATTAAATATTATATAAACATTTAAAAAGTCATATAATTTTATATTTTAATTTGATCATTCATGTTTAAATGTCAAGATTTGCTCACATGACTCTCATAACTAATTACTCATCTTACTTGATTTTTGTTTCTAGTATAAAAATGAGTTTAACTTCTATGCATCAATAGTGTAAAATTATTTTAAATTGTTAGCCAATAGAAAGTAAAAAACGTACTAAATCATGATGGATAATTTATCAAGCATGATTTGACATTTATTTGAAATTGTATTGGTTGATAGTAGGTGTATAGAATTTAAATTTAAATTCTAAAAAAGTTTGAATAAAATACACTGAACCTTGGGCATTGGCCCCTCTCGTCTACGGAAAAAGGGGGAAAAAAAGTCAACCGCATTAAGATATTAAAAAACGACATTTCAATCCCTGAGCTTATAAAATTTAGACTTCACCCCCCATTTTATTAAGAATGTGTTTGAAAATCATTAAAGATATTTAAACCCCATTTTCTGAGAGGAAAATCTCAGCATATAATGATTTTGCTGCTCCTGAAGCTGAGTTGATGCATAATTTGCAGGCTGTTTACGGTGATGGCATTTTGTAATTGACTAATTGGTATAGTAGACGGGGGTTATAGAAATTTTGCAGGACTGCGGGTTGTTATCAGAGTATGGGAGGTTATTCTGCAGAATGATTTTCGATGGCTTTCTGCTGCATGCTTCGGAGCCTCCACTGCTCTTAATGTTGCGAATTATGTTGGATCATCTCCTAGCTAGTGGGAGTGGTGCATGTCTTAGGTTGGGATTGCTTCGGCCGATATTGCATTTTTCAAGCTTGTTTTTATTTTGTTTTGGCTTTTGGCTGTGTTTTGTTGTGTTATGTTTCTTCTTGTACTCGCTTCCTTATTGGTGAGGTTGAGTTCTCTACGTTCATCCCAAAAAGAAAAATAACAATAATAACATTAGTGAATAGCTAGTGACCACTGACCATTATCTGGGAAGATCATATTTCTCTATTTTGGTTTTACAATTCTAGTTTTATTCAGAAGAAAAAATGGCCTAATGTTCTCCATGTATGTTGGCAATAAGATGACCAAATAATTAATATAAATGAAAGCAATTTGTCACAACATCTATATAGGGTGCCATAACGAAAATGACACAAAAAATTTATTCCTAAAAAGAAATAAATTTAAAAAGATAGAGTCGCTACCAATTTTATTTTTGGTTAAAATTGGAAAACCTTTTGATTTGATCAAAATGGTCTTTTGAAAAAGATTTGAGTTCAAGAGTCTAATTATGATTAAGGAATAATGAAAACTTAATTCCACTACACCCCTAATACATCCATATAAATATGATTACCCAAGAGCTCATTATGCAAATTAATTTATAACTTGATAATATTTATTTTTCCCCTTTAAAAGTTTATATACAAAAATAAAATTAAAGAAAATTAAATTAAAAGAGAACAAAATTTAATAAAAAATTAATTTTAGCTTGATAGTTGTTAGCTACATCGACATATCCTCTGTGCAATGAGGAACTCAAAAGCACATCATTCTTGTAGAAAATGATTATGTATTTGACAGATTTTAATTAAAATAAAAAAAAAGAAAGAAAAAAGGTGTGTTGGTTGATTTTACTTTTGAAAAGAACATTATATTTTTTTTTTTTAAAAAGGATTCCACTCATACACAAGATTTAGGATAGCATAAACTATGCAATAAACCCTTACACTCTTATGAAACTTGAGGATGATAAATCATACATTAATATCACAAATTATTACGTGGATTAAAACATTTATTTTTGCTTTTATTCTTTTTATTTTATTGTAAGACCCCCCCCCGGGGACCTTTTTTTCTAAGAATTAAAATATTCAGCCCAAATGAGATATACCTAGCCTCAAAAATATAGTGCTGATGATTCTGAAAAAGAGCCCAAATCATGAAACCCAATGAACAAAACCCATCAAGCTCTCTAACCCAAGCAAAGAAAAGATTCAATTTGACCTCAAAAATAGAGGAGTGTCTAGTGTCACTTTATTTTGAGTATTGTCACTCCCACTAATACTAATATTTATTTAGGTTCACTAAAATATCCTCAGTTTATTATTAATTTAACTATTTGACAATAAAACATAGATATGTAAGTTGAATTACCAATAGTATAATCATATAAGTTCAGTGTCATATTTTTTATAAATGGGTATGTCATATTTTTCATTTCATCATGTCTTAATTATAAAATTAGAGAAATATTTTAAAAAGATATGTTAATTATAGTATGTTTTTAATAAGATACGTTAACATTAGAGAAATATTTTAAAAACAAAAACATGTATTGATAGAATCATATGCCACAATTTATTATTTCACCTTTGTTGTTATTCATTTTATTCATTGCTTTATAAAAAAATACTCAATATTATATATTATTCAGATAACTTTTACAAAAAAAAATTAATATTTGAATTTAAATAATTATATTCAATAAATTAATTCAAAACATATAATAACTAGTAACTACCTTTTTTTATGCAATATGGACCTCAACTCCTAAATCTCTAATATTTGAAAAAATATGGCACATAGAATTTGTATGCTTCTATTATTTTTTTCATTAATAAAATTTGGTTGGAGAGAAAATTAATTCTATTTCACAATTAGGTTATTTTTATTTTCATTGAATATTTACAAAAGTATCTATAATTAAAGTATTTTTTAAAAAAATTTCTCTAATTTTATAATTAAGACATATTTTTGTTTTTAAGTTGATTGAATGATTATATAGATATCTATGTGATTAACATACACATTTATAAAAAAAATAAATAAATAATTGAACTTATGATTATACTATATGAATTTAAGAGGGGATTGATAAGTTAGCTTATATATAATGTTAAGATATGTTTTATTATCAAATAGTTAAATTAATAATAGAATAAGGGTATTTTAGTGAACCTAAATAAATATTAATGATAGTGGGAGTGGCAATAGTCACCCAAAAACATATATCCGTTAACCTAATTCACACAAGCAGGAAGGCAGAAACACCAACAAGGGGGAGTGACACGGCGCATCAGCGGAGGAGTCCATACAGATGACGATGGGACGCGCTCACTCGCAGTGGACGTGGCAAGGATGCAACTGGCTTCACGTGAGGTGTTCGTTGCGAAGGTGGCTCACGAAACCAACAGCATGGGTTATGGTGGTTGACTCTCTACTAGGATTCACCGTAGAGATGACGAAACGGGTTGCGATGGGCTGTTACCTGGGTTGATGGATTTTTCTTTCCCTTTCAGAGGTTGAAGCTGTGGTGATGGTGGCTGTGGTGGTTGATGGGTTATTGTGGTTGTGGACGATGATTGAGGGTGTGATTATGGTGGTGATGGGTTATTATGGTGGTGAAGATGAGATAGTGAATATGGTGGTGGTTGTTCAGAGATGATGATGATAAATATACTGTTGGTGGAATAACTACGATGGTGAAAATGTGCCATGGTGCTTAACCTCTGTGTTGTCAACCCCTTAGCTATTGTGTTTGTTGGCCTATTTATAAAAATGTTGCGTAATCGATTGGAGAATAATTTGAAATAAATTGACTTAGATTTAACAATTGAATTTAAAAAACAAATTGATTGAGATTTTGATGGAAAAAACTGATTAAGGTTGTGATTAACACTAATAAAAAAGCCAATTGAACTAATTTTTTTAAAAAGATTTGATGCTAAGTAAAAAAACAAAATCAAACTAAATTTTTTTTTATTTCTTCATATTTTTCAATTTTTTATATTTTTTCCTATATACAAAAAAAATTTAATGTTTATTTTAGTTCTTCACTTTACATTCATGAGTCATTTTAGTCCCTGACTTTAAAATAAGTCAAATTAGTCATTGACATTATAAAATGTGAGTCATATTAGTCCCTCAATTCACTTTTATTTAACATTTCATCAAGTAAATGATGATAAATAACCTTAAGTGATACTTTGATATACCATTTGTGTTTTGAAGTAGAATGAAATTTATAATAACTCATTTTGGTGCCTAACATTGCACAAAATGAGTCATTTTATGATTTTGAATGGAAATTTAAATGACTCATTTTGTGTAATTTTAGACACCAAAATGAGTTATTTTAAACTCTATTATATTTCAAATGACATAAGGTATGTCAAGGTATCATTTAAGATTACCTATCATCATTTAATTAATGAAATGTTAAATAAAAGTGAGTTGAGGGACTAAAATGACTCACAAATGTAAAATTAAAGACTAAAATGAACATCAACTCATATAAAAAATATTAGACAAAATATAGTGTTCACAGTTGCCCCTCTTTACTTGGTTGTTACTAGAAAACATAAAAAAAAAAAACTGTAGTTTTCAATATTTCTTTGTTTCGGCTATGAAAATGCATGACTTGATTGTGTTGTAATGGGAGATAGAAGTAGAAAAATGGATGATGCATAAGACAAATGACATGACAATGAAAACAAATGACTCAATGATGCTATTGAAAGATGATAATGTGATGGTTCCTAAAAAAGAATGACAATTATGATTGTAGAAGGGTTGATGATTGCAGATAATGTTGATGACAAGATGCATGATGGTAACGCTAAATACAAAATGACCTAATGAATGATGTCATATGACGAATGAATGCACAATGACAATGCAAAATGATCTAATGAATGATGCCAGATGACAAATGCATGATGATAATGCAAGTGGAAACTAAACGTATGTGAAACTAAAAGAATATTAAATTAAATACATATGTGAAAAATAGACGCATGTGAAAATATGTGAAAATAAGTACATGAAAGTATGTGAAAATTAAACGCTTGCAGTGTTGAAAGTATGTGCAAGTAAAAGCTTAACGGTCCTGAAAGCATGTGAAGTAAAAGTTTGACGTGTTGAAAGTATGTGAAAGTTAAATGTTTGACATTATTGAAAGTATGTGAAAGTAAAAGCTTGACAATGCTAAGAGTATGTGAAATTTAAATGATTGATAGTGCTGAAAGTATGTGAAAGTAAAAACTTAATGATGCTAAAAGTATGTGAAAGTAAAAGCTTGATAGTGTTAAAAGTATGTGAAAGTAAAAGCTTGACAATGCTAAAAGCATGTAAAAGTAAAACTTTGACAATGTTGAAAGTATGTGAAAATAAAAGTTGACAATGCTGAAAGTATGTGAAATTCAAATGATTAACGGTGTTGAAAGTATGTGAAAGTAAAAGCTTGATAGTGCTAAAAGTATGGGAAAGTAAAACGCTTTACAATACTCAGTATGTGAAAATAAAACTTGACAGTGCTGAAAATATGTGGAAGTTAAACGTTGACAGTGCTAAAAGTATGTAAAAGTAAAAGATTGACAATGCTCAAAGTATGTGAAAATTAAATGCTTGACAGTCCTGGAAGTATGTGAAAATAAATATTTACAGTGCGAGCAGAAAATGACTTACAGATGTTGTGCAAAATGCAATGATGAATGAATGATCTATCAATATTTACTCATGATATGTGATATTTATAAAATGACAATAGTGCATAGCAAATACCTAGCGATGATGGTATGATGAATGGTGCAATGACTATACCAATTGAACCCAAATGATTTGATGATGCAAATGATGAATGCTCTAACATGATGAGATAACTCCTCATAGAGAGATTTTATTTTATTTTTGCCCAAGCTTAGGGTATGAAAATGATGAATGTCATAGATGATTTAGTGATTGAAAATGTGAAGCCCTAATGTGATAGATAAATCCACATAGAGAAAAAAATTTGTCCCAATTTGGGGCATGAAAATGTTGATGGTATGAGCATGATAAATGTCCTAGATGATTTGATGATTGAAAAGTTTGCATATGATGAATGATGAAGATGATTTGATTATAAATATGAGAAAGTTTCAAAAGAAAAGTTTGCCCTAGTTTATATTGTTAGGATTGGGAAAATCTTTATCTGATCCAAAGTGAGCTATCTTATTTGGGGAGTCATTGCATTTGACCTATGATTTGTTTGTGTCAACCCCCCTTTTTCACCCCTCACTGACCTCTGTCTTCATTCCCTAAACTTGTCATGCTTTGGACTTCGCTTCTTTTTCGATTTTGCCCCAACTTTTTGTTGGACGACATCTTTGGTTCAACATCTTTGGTTCTCGAATGAGTAAGCCTCTTCTTTTTCTTTTCTTTTCTTCTTTTCTTTTTTTTGGCTCTAATTTTTTCCTAGACAGTCTTTTTGGGTTTTTGATCTAGCGAACTTTTTATTTTTTCTCTTGTATTTTTTTTTTTGCCTGTTTTGTTTGGTGTTTGCTCTAATTTTTACCTAGACCGTCCTTATTGGTTTTCAGTCTAGCAAACTCCTTTTTAACTAAACATTGACTTGACTTGACTTCTTGTTTGATGTATTGACTTTGCATGATTGAGGATTTGATGATGAAGGGAGGAGAGGATAGAGATGAGATAAGGATTAGAATGAAAGGATTGAATTTGAAGCTGCATAATATTTCCAGGTCACCAAGAGGGTAAGAATTAGGTGTGAAGGATGTGCAATGCAGATTCTATTTGATTACCCATTTTATTGATTACTTTGCTACTCGAGAATAGAATTCACAATCAAGATTTTGATATATTGCTATGCTACAACAAGTCTTGGACTGTTGACTCTCTACCTTCTCGAAAGGACTCTTCTTTGATCATTTGTTATTTAATTGCCCCAATTTGGCATGATTCAAAGTCTTTAACTGTGGGCTCCTTTTTGCCTAGCTTCCAAAATGTGACACCATTTCCTAGATCTCTCTTCGGGTTTGCAATCTAGTAAGTGCTTCACTCTAACTTTTGCCTAGATTGCCATTTTGGTGCTTTTGTCTAGCAAGCACACTTTTTTTTTTAGCTCTAACTTTTGCCTAGATTATCTTTTTGGGTTTCAATCTAGCAAACCCTTCTTTCACTTTTCTTTTTCTTTTTTTTGTTGTTTTCAATTCAAAGTACCTTTTGATGCGCTTGGATCAACTAGCTTTGCTAGTTCTCTGTATAGAATGGATCTTTATAGTGTGAGACCTTTCTTGGTTTGGTGCTAATGATTGATGTCAAGACGTTTGAGATCAAATGTTTCATCCTCCTTTGCTACGTTTGTCCTTGACAAATTGGTGTTGATCATGTTTAACTATTGGATGTTGTAGCTTTCATGCCGACAGTTGTGACACCATTGATATAGAAGATAGAACACATCAATTGATACACAAAACACTAGTACAAACCAAGACGCTGATATATTATATAGAGACATAGAGTGCATAAACTCATATTGCTACACCACCTACGAGGAATTGAATTGGTGCGCACTGCAATGAACAGTAGTGCATAGAAAACAAGTAACAGATAATACAATAATATCTTTACAAATTATTGCAGCTAGTTGTTATGACAAGATCACGTTCCTAGTGGGGCAACTTTTGTTTAGTTGAATGCAATTCCATGATAACATCTTTTATGTGAAGTATCAGCACTAAACTAAAAAGCTAGAAGCTTCTAGAGGTTTCTACGCTTGGATCTTCATAAGGAAGAATCTAGAAAGAAAATGAAGAAATTGTCACGACCCAATCCAAACGTGACCGGCGCAGGGAGCCTGTTCCCTAGCTAGCTTTAAGACACAAAATTTTATCAGAAAAATGGACAGAGTTTCCTATGTTTTTTGGACATTTTCCAAATGCAAAACCTGTAAAAAACAAATACATTATTACAATAACCAATACCAGGCACAGCAGAGTACTATAATTATATGTATATTTATAAGTCTCAAAATAAGATTTTTCTCATCAACATCACCATTTTAAGTTCAAGGCTTAAGTTACCATAAAACTTATCAAAGTACCTATAGGAAAACATAACATAATACATAACCTTCACATTGAAATATCTATGAAAATAAGTTTAAAACTCAACCCATCCTTAATCCTACTTGTGACAAAAAGGAGCAACATCTAATACTAAAAACAATGGACACTTCCTTCAATGTGGCCCACGGATCAAGTGGGCTTATCAAAATAAGGGATGAGATTCCTCACGTGGTCATGTTTCCAAGTCGGGTCGTGACAATTATGAATAGAAAAGGTTGTGGAATGGCCTGTATTTGAAGAAGTTGTGTTATTTATACCACGTGGTGTGGACATCGTGTCAATTCATACCTTATCCACCCTTAAATGATGCAGGGTCCACATCTCATTCAGATGATGGATGAGGTGTGATCAGCACATTGTCCCATAACCCATGAGTACAAATAACATTTTCCTTTTTTAGAAGGAGTATGTAGTACTGTGAATTTTCCTCTGACAAGCTTGTTACTGTCAATGATTGGAGAGCTTGTTTCCAATTCTTCCACAAAGCAAGGGTGGTGACTGGTGGTAGCAGTGATTTTATCACTGGTAATACCTGCAGCTTTAAAGGAACCAAAACACAAATGGGTCTTAAGATCTGGGTAAAACTAATGTGCCAACACTCTTCTTTTCTTTTATGGAGAAGTGAATATTAATAAAAAAAAATCTAATTTTATTGTGTCTTGTTTATCGGCTGATTCTCTTTCTAACCTCTGATAGCAAGTCAAAGTCCAAGGATTTTCACACACACTAAGTTCTAAGTTGCATGGCAGCCTTCGCAAATACTGTCATGTGAGTGGCTTCTCTCTTAGGCGTCTAATTTTATCACAAGAGATTAGTTGCATATCTTTATATCAGACGCAGAGAGACTATGAGAAGTAAGAAATTATATATTAAAGAACGAAAATAATGACACATAATTTTTAAAGGACTAAAAACACATGTAATTCAAGTTTTATATAAAAATACCATTAAATATTAAATATAAGCATCTAAAATTTTATTTTGATGGATAATTATTACAATTTCTCAAATTTTATTATTGATTTTCAAATAAATAAATCTTAAAAGTAACTATTATATATGAAATTATAAATAAGCAAATAAATTAAGAAAATTATATATAAAAATTCTTATATATAAATTTAATTAAAATAATTATATATGTGAACTATTATAATACTTTTTAATATATATATATATATAATTGAGATAGTTAAATGAAAATGAAAAATTCGCGGCAGTTTAAATTGTGGGCGATGGAATTTCGAAGCCACATACCTGAAGCTGCAATATCAACACGTAGCCAAGAATTGTGTTATTTGTACTTATTATGTATGGGATACCATGTCGAAGTTTCATTTATTATTCGATGAGATGTGTACCTCATTCAAGTAAATTCACATCTTATCCAATAACAAATAAAATATGAGTTGATATGTTATCCTATACATAATGAGCATAAATAACATTTTTCCATAGCCAAATATGCTACTATATTGCGCACAGCACAACACATTATAAAGTGGAATATTTGAGAGAGAAAGTTGAGCGGGAAAGTGGGCGGTATGCAAGTACACAGCTATTATATAAAGAGATAAGCTTCTGATTTTGGATTTGCATCTAAGATTCAAATGTGTGTGTGTGTGCATATATATATATTTACACCGTGAAGGGTCTTCTCTGTTAGGTGTCTTATTATATCTTGAGAGACTACTGGCTCATCTATATATTGGATACAGAGACTATGAGAAGCAAAAAAGATATATTAAAGGACGGAAATAATGACACATAATTTTTAAAGGACTAAAAAAACATGTAATTCAAGTTTTATATAAAAAAATTATTTTCTATTTATTCAAAGCAACTTAAAATTGTTTGAATAAATTACTAAATTAGCTCCTAAAAGTTTTTAGAGAGAATCCAATTACTTCCAAAGAAATTAACTTATGCGAGGGTCCTCAAATTTTCTCCAAGCATTGAAATTTAAAGCCCTTAAGAACTAATTTGCACTGATAAAGAATTAAAGATTAATGTCAGGCTCTTTAAAACTCTTAATAATCAAGAAGATATCTTGGAGCACAAAATGAGAGAGAAAGATTGCATTGGAATGTATTTCACTGATTGAACTTGTTACAGTAGAATGAAGTAAAAGAAGTATGTCTTAGACATTGAAGATACTACTATGTATACATGTAAATTTGTAACTAACTGTGACTCATAATTACTAAGTAACTAACCTTATTTAATGATTTTATCATCTAACAAAAACATTTAAGGACCAGGGGACAAGTTATTTAAAAAAAATATTATTTTAATACCTAAAAAGATGGTGTCTCAACTTAAGATACCCATTTTATCACTATTGAATATGATAATGGTCCTCATTCCTCCTAGAGAAATGTTATTTTGACTCACATTTTATGGGCACGTGCCAACAAGTCACATCCACCACTGGATGGTGTGGATCCCACTTAGTTTGAGTTCACCCCATCCAATGGTGGATGTGAATGTATCACAATGTCCTACAAAGTATAAGCCAAAATAACATTATTCATTCCTCCTATTAATTCATCATATCCAATAAAAAAAAATAGGTGTCTCAATGGTTGAAACACCTACCATTGAGACACCCATTTTTTATGTGTTAAAATAACACTTTTTTTAATGGTTTAATTACTTTAGAGGTCCTTATAATTTGAGTCAATTCTCAATTTGGCTCTTATAGTTTAAAAATTTATAAGATCAAGCCGTGATACTTTACCAAATTTTCAATCAAATTCCTATAATTTAACAATTTGTAATCAATCCCTTATACTATCTAAAAATTTTTAATTAAGTCTTTAAAGGTTAAAAATTTTGTGATCAAGTCCCAATAGTTTTGTTCAGTATAGGGTTTTGATTGAAAATTGTTGTGCAATATAAGAACTTGATTAAGAATTTTTGTATAATATAGGAATTTGATTACAAATCTTTAAATTTTAGGGATCTAATTAAAAATTTTATATAGTATAAGGATTTGATTATAAACTTTAAACTATAGAAATTTAATCAAAAATTGAGAGAAACTATATAGAAACTTTTAGAGTAATTAAACTTTTTAAAATAACTAATTTGAAGATGAGCTGATCCTATGTTCTTATATTCATATACAAAGGACTTTATCGGCTGAATTAATCGGCAGCTCGTTCAAAATTTCATTCTCTTAATTGATTAAAAATTGTTGCAAGAAATAATCCTGATTATTGTGGCCGATATTGACAATATTCGAGCGTTTTGGATGGCCAATATAATTTCAGTTGTAAAATAGAGACTAACGAGTGAAACCAAATTGATGGAACGTACCACAGAATGACGAAGAAAATGGTGGCAAAAAATGATGTAAAATTTTGTTGAAATTTTAAAATGAAAAGTTAAAGTCACAAACTCACAATGCAAAATTGATATTGCCAATAAAAATAAATAGTATTTTGTGGCAATTGTGGTAATAGACAGAAATCATTTTTTTTTTTTGGCAATTAGTCTAATTTTTGGTAGATAACTGTCACTGATTAGTCTTTTTATGGTAGTGTATGGACATTCGGAAGTGGTGTACTTGTTAATGAAAAGAGAGAGCACACCAACAATTATGGTAGGAACTAGGAAGACTAAAGACATGTTTGATTTGAATTTTCAGTTTTTCAGTATTTTAGATTTTGTTAAAGAAATATTGAAAATTCTGAAAATTATAAATTTCAGTTTTCAGTTTTCATTTACAGTTTTCAGTATTTCCTTCATAAAATTCTGAAAACTGAAAAACTAAAAATAAAAATAAAAAACTGAAAATTCAAACCAAATAGAGACTTTCATTTGGATGTGATATGAGTGGACTCCAGCCAGCAACTTTGTTTAGGAAATTCCCAGGAAAGCGTTAAGCTTATGCACAGGGTAGAACACTAATTTGGACGGAAAATATTAGAGCGCTAAATAATTTTTAAAATTTTAATTTTTTAGAATGACCGAAATACTCTTTGATTGATGAATAAAACTTCGGAAATTTTTTCTATAAAATATAATATTTACACCTATTTGATCAACTTGTTTAATCTTGACTTTTAACACAAATGTAATTTGAGCAGTTTTTCTTTTAGATGAAAGTTTGGAAAAGTACAAAAATGTATATTTAAGATTAGAGTTTAATTTTGATATACACATAATATAAAATGATTTTATACCTCATCCAATTAAATTATCCTATTTGAATAACTTTTCAATCACTGAATGCATGTGAGACTTAACTACATTTACTCATTCAATTTTTTAAACCGAATGACTATTTTTAACAGAAGTGAAAGTGAGCCAAATCCATATTATCCAGCCTTTGATTGTGACTGGAGAGTAGAGGGTAAGATTTCCCCACAAACACTCCATCCAGCCCATTGACTTTTGACTCTCCCCGTCTTCTCCCCAAAATGAAAGGCAGCGTTTATTCTTCTGTGTAGGTGGGAAATTAATTATGATGAAACTTTAGAAACAATGGTTCAGAGTCTAACACACGGCAAAATCAACTTCCGACGTAATTCGTGGAAGTGCAACTCTTACAACATCGTTTGACTATATTTGTAGAAGACAATCCAAATTCCAAAGTAGCCAAACCCCGCTCCATGCGGACACATCAACATTAGAAGGGTAGGCTTGGACCGATCCTTCTTGAGTGGAGATAGGCAACCGCGGCCTCGATCGGGGTCTTCTACCGGCAAGTTTGGAATGATTTAATCAAATAAAATTGAATTGAATTATATTGAAAATTGAATTCAATTCTATTGTCAATCGTTCTTATGTTTGGTATAAACTAGTAAATTATATAATTAAATTTAATTTATTAAAATATTTTGACTATTTTATCTTTTATTAATAAAACACATGAAACAAAACAAGTTTTTAAGTATTTTGAGTATTTCATTCTTCAAATTCAAATTCATAAGCAAATCACATATATTTCGATGTAATTTAATTTTGGCTTTAATGGAATTCAATTCCATAGGCTTAGTTGGTTCTAAATCAGAGAATTGAATTGGGTTTCCAAACACCCTTGCATGTTTGTCAAATCGAAATTTGAATCATGAATTGGAAAATTTTAATTAAGTCATGAATTAAATTCTATGGTGAATTGGAAGATTTATGATCAATAATTGAACATATATATTATAAAGACGGCATATCAAGTGAGATGTCTGATTCAATATAAGAGTAATATAGATAATTTTGGCTATAGTTATATATGGGTTTAATTTATACGCATTTATAGTATAAATTTTTTTTATACTATTACTCAATAATGTATTGTCATATTAGTAGAAGAAGTTAAGTCTTACAACTACTATTTGAAAAATAATCTAAATTAAATGATTTAATTAGATGACAATTTTATACTATCATAGAAATTAAACTATATAAATGTGTGTGTGCGTGTGCACGTGTTTGGGGTGGCTTTTCCATGCATGTATGTTCAACATTAAAAAGTAATTAAAGATTACATGATCATTTGATAGGTAATGTGACATTATGTTTTAATTTTTATCATTCATATGAAATTTAAATGTCAATATTTACTTGCATGACTCTTACAACTAATTACTCCTCTTACTTGATTTTCTTTCTAGTATAAAAATAGAGTTTAATCTCTGTGTGCTAATAATGTAAAATTATTTTAAATTATCCATCAATAGAAAGCCAAGAAGGTGCCAAATCAGGATGGATAAGTTATCATAATTTGACATTTATTTAAAATTATATTGGTTGATAGTTGGTGTAGTGAATTTAAATTCTAGAAATATTTGATTAAAATGACATGCCACTCGATTTTACTAACATCTTGTTTGAAAATTGTTAAAGAGATTTAAACCCCATTTTTTGGGAGGAAAGTGCCTGCATATAATGATGTTGTTGCTCCTAAAGCTGAGTTGATGCATAATTTACCGGCTGTTTACGGGGATGACATTTTGTAAGTGGCATAATAGATGACTGCAGGTTGTTATCAGAGTATGGGAGGTTATTCTGCAGAATGGTTTTTGATGGCTTTCTGCGGCATGCTTCGGATCCTCCCTGTTTGGTGCTCCACTGCTCCTAATGTTGCGAACTTTGTTGGATCATCTCCTAGTGGGAGTGGTGTCTTTGCGTTTTTCATTCTTGTTTTTATTTTGTTTTGGCTTTTGGCTGTGTTTTGTTGTGTTATGTTGGACTAGTCTCTTTTCCTTCTTGTACTCACTCCCTTATTGGTGAGGTTGAGTTTTCTACGTCTATCCCAAAAGAAAAAAACAACAATAACATTAGTGAATAGTGACCATTATCTCTAAAAAAAAAATAGTGACCATTATTTGGGAAGATCATTTCTCTATTTTGGTTTTACAATTCTAGTTTTGTTCGTAAGAAAAAATGCTCTCCAGTGTTCTCCATTTATGTTGGCAATAAGATGACAAAAATACTTAATATAAATTGCAGTCATTGATGCAGAAGATAGAACAAATAAATTAATACACAAAACACTAGTACAAAACAAGACACTGATATAGTATATAGAGGCATAGAGTGCATAAACTCATATTGCTACACCACCTACGAGGAATTGAATTGGTGCGCACTGCAACGAACAGTAATGCACAGAAAACAAGTAACAGATAATACAACAATATCTCTGCAAATTATTAAAGCTAGTTGTTATGACAAGATCACGGTTCCTAGTGGGGCAACTTTTGTTTAGTTGCATGCAATTCCATGATAACATCTTTTATGCCCATTCTTTGAGTGGGGAACTCTGCAGAACATGCAACTCCAATCCTAGCAATGGACAGTAGACATTCTTGAATGTTGTCTTTAGTATTTTGTTGTCGCGTGGCCCTTCTCTCCTCTTCATCAAATGGAATGAGCAACCGTGAATCAACAATCTCAATGATGCTTTCTGGAGTTACCATATGACAAAACTTGTGTAAGCTTAGACCCTCACCAAACATGCTATCAGTTGGTCTCTTTCCGTGAGCATCTCCAAAAGAAGAATCCCATAGCTATAGATATCTCCTTGTGGTGATACTTGACCGCCTGCTCCATATTCTGATCCGAATAACAATTTGTTAAACATAAATGAACAGAATGGGTATAAAATATAGCCACATCTTAATTATAAGTCAATCATTTTTAGCTAACTGAACTTTCAAGGGGTCGATTTCCATAGCTAAGATTTAAGTTTTGATACTTTTTCTGGTCTAATGCTTAAGACTTAGTGAAGCATGGTCGATTCTAAGTACACTAGTGAAACTATGCATGATGATATATAAATCCTAGTATAAATGAAAATAATATGTCACCAACAAAACACGAATTAAGAAGATAATTTTTCAAGGAGCCACGAGCAAATTAAGAAATATAAGTAAAACATTTTTAAGGGATAGTAATTAGCAAGTGATATAAAGCATTTCTTTACCTGGGGAAGATATCCAATAGTTCCCTTAACTGTAGAGGAACTAACTTGTTCTCTATTGGAATGACAAGTGGCCCCATGAAGGAGCCTTGCTAATCCAAAGTCTCCTAAGTGGGCAACCATGTCATCATCAAGAAGAATATTGTTTGGTTTAATATCACAATGAATTATAGCTTCTTCTGAATCATGATGAAGATAATCCAATGCATAAGCTACATCAAGAGCAATATTTACCCTTTGTATAAGGTTGAGATTCAAATTTCTAGACTCGCTGTGTTCATTGTTGTGCAACAAGCTTTCTAGACTTCCATTAGACATGAACTCAAGAACTATGGCCTTGAAATCTTCACCTTGATAGTCAACGCTTGAACAACAAGTTAGTATGTTTAGAAGATTTCGATGCTTGATTTTTCCCAGAGCTTTGCATTCAACCATGAAACTTTTTGATGCCCCATATGTTTGAAGATTCAACACCTTCACAGCTACAGGTCTTTCAAAATGGACAAGAGTTCCTTTAAATACAGAACCAAAACTTCCTATGCCAATTAAATTGGATGAAGAAAATCCATTTGTTGCTCGATGTAGCTCCCCATAAGAAACCTTCAAGTACCTATGTTCTACTAATGGTAAAGAAGAAAATGTTTTTGGCTTTTTCTTGAGATAATAGATACTGATAAAAGCTATAAAAGAGATCAAAACCCCAACAATTACAATCGAGAGGATAACTTTCTTTTTAATTGACCACTTGTGTTTTTCTGAAGGTAATTTAGGACATGGAGGAAGTTTTAGATGAGGTATCCCACCACAAAGATTTTTATTTCCAATGAGTGATATTGCAGTGATGTTACTAAAGACTCCTCCTATTGGAACCTCACCATAGAGATTGTTATAAGACAAGTCCAATTTATTCAACAATGTCAAATTCTCAAGTTCGTGTGGGATGATGCTTGAGAAGTTGTTGTTAGAAAGGTCTAGGATGGTGAGAGATCTTAAAGAACCCAAGAATGAAGGTACGCTTCCATGGAAGAAATTTCTCTCCAGCTCTAGCTCTGTTAATGCGGAACAAGCACCAAGCTCCATAGGAATTTCACCAGTCAACTTGTTTGCAAATAGATCTAACATGGAAAGATGCTTCAAGTTATCAAGCTCAAAAGGAAAGGGACCGGTCAAGGAGTTGGTGGATAAGTCAAGAGTCACTAAACCTTCCATACAGCCAAATGTTTGATTTGGTATATTCCCACTTAAGTTGTTTTCAGAAACATCAAATTTCTCCACCTTGGTGCAATATTTGAGGGTAAAAGGAATGCTTCCTTCAAATTTATTACTTCTCAAATAAACTTCAAGCAATATAGTAAGATTGCCAATGACAAGAGGAATATTACCAGATAGTTTGTTTTCTTGCAAGACCAATCTCTCTATATTTTTAAGCTTTCCAATTGAATTTGGAATTGTACCCTCAATGAAATTCCCTGCCAAAATAAGAGAAGATAAGCTAAATAGGTTTCCAATTCCTTCAGGTATCGTTCCGGATATTTGATTACCTGACATTGTGAGAACATTGAGATAGGTTGATAAGTTGCCTATGAGACTTGGCAACACACCGCCTAAATTATTTTCATCGAACATCAGAGTTTCCAGTTGAGTACAATTGGTTAATGAGGAAAGGAAATCCAAATCGTGAGTTTTTCCACTCCCAAAATTGTTATCGTCAACTTTAAATAAGCCAAGTTTGTTTATGCTTCCCAAAGTAGTAGGAATTGGTCCAGTAAAACTATTTCCCGATATATCAAACGCTTGCAATTTAGAGAGGTTGGATATTGAAGACGGGAGAGTTCCAGTGAACCAGTCATTCCCCCCAATATAGAATATACGAAGTTTGGGAAAACAACTATCTATATTTGAAGGAAGGGTTCCCACTAATTGGTTCGTAGACATATCAAGATTTTGCATATTTGAAAGGTTGTACAGTGAATGAGGGACTATGCCTGACAAACTACAATCACCAAGAAGCAGCTTTGTCAAATTTGACAACCTACCCAAGGCATGAGTTATGCTTCCTCCCAAGTGATTACTCGCAAGTGATAACCACTCAAGGGATGAAAGATTTCCCAAGGAAGGTGGGATAGTACCAACTAGATTATTGACTGTAATCTGCAACTTAGTAAGTTGCATCATAGATCCAAACCATGAGGGAAATTTCCCAGTGAGATCATTGAACGACAAGAAAATAACCTGGAGACTTGAGCAGTTAGTAAGCTCACTGGGAACCTCACCCTGAAGATTATTGTTCCTCAAGTCAAGAATCCGCAACCGCCATAAACGACCAACTTCTCTTGGAATCTCACCCTGCAAATTGATATAAGTAAGATTGAGCTTCCTGAGGAAGGTTAGATTTCCCAAGGCTGGTCCAAGTGTACCACCCAAGTCTTGATGTTCCAGCTCCAAGACCGAGACTCTCATGTGACGGGGACTGCATGTAACACCCTGCCATTCACAGAAATGGAGAGACTCATTCCATGATGGCAGAGAGTCAGGAGCACCATTGGTAAGCTTTTCCTTCAAAGCAAGCAATGCGAGCTTATCAGTCTCTAAACTCAAAGGCACAGCCACAGTTGTTGACAGCATGTACACCAAGGTTTGTAAACTGATGCAGAGAAGAAACAAGATGAGAGCCATGATTTTTCTATGTGACAAGAAGTGCATTGTGCTGGTAGGTAAGAGCAATTTGAAGAAATATTTGGCGGAAACAAGCATCTAAAGTCTTGCTCTTGTAGACCTTCTCATTTGCTTGATTGAAGAGACAAATTTAGTTATGGATTGACTCGAAATTCAATCTAAAAAGGATCATAACTGTACAATATTAAAAAATATTACTATAGTAATTCAAATATATATTACAGGCATAAATTCATCTATAAAATACAAATAACAACTAGAGTATATCTTCATACTTCTTATACATTTCCATTCAAATATAGTATTAATGAATTAAATGTAGGAGCTGAATTTCATATGAATATGTACGTAAAGGTTTTATTGTAAAACTATAGATAAAAATCTTCTGTCTAAATGGTATTCTATTTCTTGTCTTTCAATCACTTATTGACATGCAAAATATACATATTGTATATTTGGTAACTTATAAATTTTTAAATTTATATTTGTTTTGACTTTTATCTTTCTTTGTGACAATAAATGATTAAGAAATAGCGAAAGAAACAACATTTGAAGATAAGAAGATTTTTCATCCATATAACTGTATACATTAAATGATAGATCCTACAATACAAAATAAGAGTCACGTTATTTAAAAAACATTTTTTAATTAATAATGCTTAATGGTTTTGTGCCAAATTTAGAATGTACGCGATGCCCTAAAAAACTACCCAAAAAAAAAGTAGCGATGTAAATTAACATATTTTATTATCTCCCCTCCTCTCTTTGTTTTTGAAAAAGAAAGTCCTTATTTTCCTTTTATTTAAAGCAACTCAGAGTTAAATAAATTCAATTTTGATGAGTTTGCAGTTTTTTTTATAATATTATCCAATCAAAAAATTTTATTTGCATGATTTTTCAATTCAAATAATGGTGTAATTTCTTAAAACTTATCTCATAGCTCTCTAATAATTCTTCAACAACTAAATTTTTAAGGCCCTCAAGACCTGAGGACTAATTTGCACTGCTATAAAAGATTAATTTCAAGCGACTTTAAAACATTAGAGGATGATGGGACAAGTTAAGCTCTTTCTTTTTCCAACATTAATTTGATTATTTGAAGATGAGTTGATCCTATGTTCTTATCATATTCTGCTGAATTATTTGCCAACGTCAAATAATGGAGATTAACGTGCTTTTAGCAGTGTGATCAGATTTCTGTTTATACACTTAAAAAAAAAGTATTTTTTGACAATTAAAATATCAATAAAGCATCGTTAAGAAAAGTTATTTTTGATATAAAGTGATCGTAAAAAATATTTATAAATTTTTATTGATAATTATTAAATATTAAAATATTTTTAGGTATTTATGATATTTAATAGTTAAAAAATTTCTAAGTATTTTTAACGATCACTTTATATCAAAATTAATTTTTATTATAATATTTTTATTGAAATTTTAAAAGTTTAAATAGTTGAAAATACTCAATTTTTCAACTTAAAACTATATATGATTTGGGGTGCGCCAAAGTTTTAAAGCGAAAAAAGAAATGCTTTGCCTAAACTATAATTTGGAGTATCCAAACATACTATTCAATCAACGCATTTTAAGTCAATCTTCAAACAGGGACTGCCGCAATCTTCTGGTGTTCTGGATGGCCAATGTCAAAAGTGAAACAGAAACTAACGCGTGAACCCAGATTGATGGAAAATATACGGGAGCTATTATTTGTACGAATAATATCAACTTACCAGTCGATCACTTTTTACATCCACCAATCAAAACATGATATTCTTATTTTAAAAACTTTCTTGTCCTTTTATTCACGGCATCAACAGTGCATCGACCGGAGTTTGTCAATTTTGTGAGTCCATCTATCATTTCCCAAAATATACTATGCAAAAAGGCGCGTTCTGCTATACATCAGAAAGTAAATGGTGTGTGGTGCACATTGATGGTGTATCGTAGATATCAACTTCAATTAGAGGTTGAAATACTTTTCGTACACTCTCTCTTTCCTCTTATTGAGATCAAACATGTGTAATTGTTTCATTGAATAATTGTAAATGAAGCACAAGGCATAAGGATATATATAGTATGTGATAACAGCCTTAACAACCTAACAAACTAACACTCATTGTTATAACAACCTTAATGAACAACACAAAACTCCCCCTCAAGTTGGAGATATATATTCTTAGCTCCCAACTTGGACATGAGGGATGAGAAATGAGCAATGGGAATAGGTTTTGTGAGAAGATCCGTTAGTTGATGCCTTGTAGGGCCATAAATAAGCTTGACTTTGCCTTCATTCACTTTTTCTCTTGTAAAATTGCAATTAATTTCGATATGTTTGGACCTTTTCATGGAATGTTGGGTTAGTTGTAATGTGAATTGCAACTTGGTTGCGGCAGTAAACCATAGCCAAATCAATATTGACGTCAAAATCATGAAGCAGATTCTGATTAGAAAATAACTTTCCACTCTTGTTAGTTTATGCAGTATACACTCATTTTTTTTATACACTCTACTCAACTTGATTAAGGGTCAGTTTGGATAAATAATATTTTTAAGCACTTATATAAAAGTTACTTCTAAAAAAAAAACTTATTTTAAGTATTTTAAAAAGTATTTTTTTTTTTGGAAAAGTTAGATATTTTTGTTTTTTAAAAGGTGCTTTTTTGAGAAGTTAGATATGTTTGAGAAGTTAATTTTCAAGAAATTCTTTTTAAAATACTCCAACTAAGTATTTTTATTATTATGTATTCAAATTAATATAAAATAACTTATTCATAAATTACTTTTAAGAGTTATTTTTGCATAATTATTTAGATAAGTTATTTATCTAAATGGATCCCATAAACCGCTTTTTTAAAACTAATAAATTATATAGCCAAATAAGAGAAAAAGTTAAAATGTGACTTCTAAAAACTTTTGAAAAAAGTCATATGCGATGTTATCCAAACGGATCTTAACAATGTGTTTATTTTAGTTTTTTTAATACTTAAAATTAATTTTTTTATAAAAACTACTCATATCAACTCTCACTCAAAAGTTAAGGCATCTTTTTGAAATTTGAATAAAAACTTATATTAATAGCTCCTATGAAAAGTTTTTTTTTGTCAAAAAAATGTTGAAACAAATGCACCCTTACAAAATAAATTATTTTGTTATGGAGATTAGATAAGAGAATAGTCATAATAGGAGATTTGAGATAAAATTATACCTACTATGACTTTTTAAATATCGCATGATGCGGAATTATAGAGCACAAAATACCATCACTAATGATTTTTGCACTGTGCACCACGTAAAATGCTTCACCTCACCTTAGTCCACAGGCCACGTGTCGATCAACTGTTGGCCAGTGAAAATCTTATACGGTGCGAGCTATTGCAGCTATCCCCGCACCGTCACAACATATGGCCACATGTTGGATTGCCGTTGGCCTTGGAAATCCAGTACCATGCGAGATTTTTGGATTTAATTTAATTCAAATGTTTTTGTTAATTACGTTCTACGAGCTCGCTAGCCAATGAATGGTAATATTAGTAACCTCTGAACCTTAAATCACTACGGACCTCATCAATATTTTTCAATCAAGTTGATAACGATGGAAAGATTAAAAAACAGATCATAATATAATATTGCATTTGCTAACCCCAACATTTTCCTTGATATTGCATTCATTCATTTGAAAATATCTAACAAGCATTAAGAAGCCCTATTAGTCAATTAATTTAATAGAATTTGGTATGGACAGTATTTTGATTATTCTATCCGAGGTTACATAGGAGCACAAGGTTCAGAAGAAGATTACGTTTTGGTTGTTCGAGTCACTTCTGTCTTCGCCTAGTCCTAAGAATATTTTAGCTCAAATAATAGAGCTTACATATCTATTTCCAATAGGAAGGGACAGAATCCTCTCATGTGCAAGGCATATATATATATATATATATATATATATATATATATATATATATATATATATATATATATATATATATTGCTAGCCTCCGACTACATATTATGTGGAGGTTAGCAATGTCCATATTTTAATTTGGACATAAAATTCTCTCCTCTCTTTCTTTATTCAATTTGAAATTTTGGATAGCATTGTAATTTTGTTTAATTCACATTCATTACTCATCTTTTAACTTTTCTTTCACCTAATTAATATCCATTCTTCACTACTTGTTACTATATAAATTACTATTTTAAAAATATTACATGATACTATTATATGTCAAATAAATATATTTTAATAATTTTAAAAAATAAATAATTAGCTTATCAAATTTAATTAGAAAGCTTTGTTAAAAAATAATAATAATTAGAAAGTTTCACGTCAAAAAGGAAAAATTAATCAGAAAACTAATAAATTAAAGAATTTAATTCTTTTAGCAAGCAAAATTCAAACTTTCTTTTTGTCCTGAGATGACCATTTATTGCAAGGATAACCCACTAACAATTATGTCCCGTCAAATGAATATTGGGACTAGTATACACAATACGTAAGAGTTTGGTTGGGTTATCCCCTCAAGTGCAGGAGTAGCCACTCCCTCATCACCAGCTAGACCATGCATTCCCATTCCCACATCACTAGCAGGACTAATCATTCCCAATATATGAGTCATTCTCATAGTCCTGGTCACTCCTAAGCACAGCCATTCCCTATGCCTATGCCATCCCTTCATCAGGAGGTCCGGCGCCTCGCGTTACAAATGATGACGTGAATCAATGGTTGAATCTGAGTGGGAATAATCAATTGTCCTCCCGTTACAAAGTCAACATAGTGTTGTACCACTGAATATCCCTAGATATAGAGGCAGCCAATGTGGTTCAAGGAGCATTCTGAGTTGAGGAAGAAGGTCCGTTGAGGAGTAGCAGTGGAAAGTTTGGGATGAAGAGTTCTTACAAAATTAATGATGATCAATCTGCACCCTGGTGTGACTTTGACCTGAACGTGCAAGCCAATGAACCCGGTACGGGAATATGTGTACGACCCATAGCTGAAGAGATGCAACTTTAACCAATACTCTCTCAGTTGATTAGTGGATGATATCAATGATGCAATTGGCTCATAGAGAGCATGGGAGGGGTTCGAGAGCACATCTACATTTGGCGGTGTGGCAAAACATAAATCTAAATTTGTAGGAGATAATGATGGAAGGACAGGGAGGAAAGGATGAAGGAGGAGGGATATGAGGAGGAGAAGCAGGAGTCCTGGCACACATTGGCTGAGAAGGGTTGGCTCTGGCTTACAAGAAAAGCTTTGGCCGCCTTTCAGGTGGTCTCCTTTGGAAGCCGCCTAAAGGGAAATATTCATCAATGTTCTTATTTTATCATTTTTGTATGACGTGTACTTTTTTGTAGTTCGATGTAATATGAATATAGTAATGCCTTTAAATTAATAATAGTTTTTCTATTTTTAGAGAACATTTTATCTAACAAAGCTATTATTAACATAAAATGTCATTGGTTCTAACTCATACATTGTTGACTTTGGTAATTGTAGTAGCACAATTTTACACTATTTAATGTGTTGAAGATTGGATATGAATTTGATTGCACTGTAGTACCTTCTTTTTTGTACAAACAAGTCTTTTTTTTAAATTAGTAACACAAAATCAACTGATCAAATAATAAGGAAGAGAGGGAGGACTACTCAAACCAGAAAAAAAGAGAATGAGGAACTATTTTATTTTTCTCACCTCAATACTCTATCTGTTTTAGCACACAAATATCTTTCTTGTATAATTTGAATTAACAATGTAAAGAGAAACTCATGAAATGAATTGAAAGAAAAGGAGGGGCTGTCCTCATTTTCCCTCCTCACTTCTAGAAGCAAGATTAAGTTGTTGTAGTATTTTAAAATTTTATAACAACTTAATCTCACATTGTGTAAAATAATAATCGTCACTAAAAGAGAAAAGATAATGATAATTAATAAAGGGGAAATTCACTTTTTTTTTAGCACATTTATTACAGAGGCCACAAGTAATTGTAGGTGCGTGGCTGTTGGTTGACATTTCTTCACACAACAAAACAACTATAAAAGATTAAAAAAATAAACAAAATAAAAGAAAATGAAGTGGTAACAGTAGGTGCACCATGCGAGATTTGTGTTAAAAAATTTTAAAATATACGAGTTACTATTTACTGTTAACAATGTTGTTATTTTTTTATTTTTTCTTTGGAGATCTTGCAGCACGCGAGATTTGAGTTGAAAAATTTTAAAAATTATTTTTTTAATTATGTCGCCCAATGCGAGATTTTAGAACCTACACACCTCTGTAACTTGCTCTCAAATTCCATATTATCGTACAATCAATACTCAAAACTCATATTAAAAAAACTGACATTCCTCTCAACATAATAAATTATGTAAAGCCACTGATATTACACTTTATAAGATATCATATTAACATATTCACATCCATTATTGGATGAGGAGTAAAATCCAAACTAAATGATGTCCATATCCAATTCAATAATAAATATAAATGTGTTGACATGATATTCTATAAAATATGAATTAAAATAACATTACTCATCAAGAAATGGAGTCCATTTCTCTTACATTCATTTATCATACTTGTTAAACATCCAAATTATTTATTTTACTGTACTCCTTGTCTCTCCAATTCATTCCATTATGATTAATTCCCTTCTATTTATTATTTATAAAACTCCAAAAGGTCCAAAAGGCCATATCCTCTGTTTTCAAAACCCAAGAAGAATATCTCTAAATTTTTTCACCTAAACACCTGAAACAATTGGGTATTCCTTTGAAAGGTTTCAATTTTTCAGATTTATGAAGAAAACTGAAAAAACTGAAAATTATTTTCAAACAAAGCTAAAAAGTTCATAAGAGAACGGAATGGAAAAAGCTAGATTCAAATTGAAAATTGATGGATTAGATTAACATACTAGAGTAATAAAATTCTTAATATAATAAATTATTTTATATGAAACTATATGCCCAGCTTAATTTCAATTCTTAAGTCAATGTCTGGCATTGACTGCGAACTATAAACCATATTGAATTAAAGTATACTGATAATGAAAAGGAAAATCAAGGTGGCATTTTTATTTCGTGTTTTACAAAACAAATTTGGACAGAGATCGCGAGTCTTGGGTTAGGTATTGCAGAGTAAAGAGTATCATTACCCCAAAAGCACTCCAGGTCTCCAGCCCCAATGACACTAAAGGCAGTGTTTTTCCCTTCCGTGTAGGTGCTAAATTAGTGACAACTGAGACTGGGGGAGTGTTTTTTCTTTTGCGTAGGTGAGAAATTAATGAAACTTTAAAAACAATGATTCAAAGTCCATCGTATAAAAATCAACTCCAGACATAATTTGGTTGTTTTTTTTTCCTTTTGGACTCATCATGTACACAACCCTACCAACTTGGACAAATTGATTGAAGACAAACAATCTAAAGCGACCAAACCTCCCACCCTACACGGACACATCAACATCAGTACATCACAAACGTAGGCATACATACATATTGACAACTAGAAGACTTGCATTTGCACCGCAGAATAAGAATAATCATTCATTCATTCATATCTTAATCACTGACGATAAAGAAAAGAACAAAAGAAATAAGAGGAGAACACTGAACGTTTCCAAAAGAGTAAGCGAATCGCTTTCCTTTGGCTCTTTTTCGGTCATCTCTGCCGCAATAAACGGAGCGTTAAGAGAATCACGTGGTAATTACTAATTTGTAACAATAAAATATGAAAAGGACTGAAAATTGATGAGATTGTTATTTTATAAAACCATATTTGAATATTTATTTATATTTTTTTCTTTTTGTTAAATTTAAAATCTCAATAAAATGTTGAACTCTTGCGCACTTTGTGTTGGAAAACATCAGATTAACGCAGCGGAAAATAAAATAGTAGTGAACAAAAATTTTCATCATATGAACTGTTCATATAGGATAGAAAACACTCTCAATGAAATCATATTTCATGAAGTGGGTATCACCTTGTGTCATTTAGATAACATAAATGCTTAAAACAAGGAAGAATAAACAGGACATGTACCTCTTGTAGCGAAGTCCCGTAGATAGTAGTTGTCCGTCTCGAATACGTAGCCGCACAACCGCACAACCTCTAGCTTGTCCACACGAACACGATATGCCAAAGAACTCCTTTTTGTCCAAGCCCCGTTCTTTGTTGCCCTTGGGAACCAAGACTAGTATGAAGTGAGTGGTAGAGTAGTGTTCTCATAATGGAGAGAGCTCTATGCGCACAAAAAGGTTTCTCCCTCCTTTTTAAAACATGAGCCATTCTCTCCTTTTAATGCGTCAGATTCTTTTCTTTTAGGGTTAGAGAGAATTTTTTTTTTGTTTTATTTTATAATTGGGCATGACATTTATGTCACATATCAATTCTCAATTGATTTCCAATAAAAAAATTATTTAAAATTTGAATTAATTTATCTTCAAATAATTATTATTTTAAATAGACTTATGTAATTTTGGTGTTTTCCAAAATAACATCATCTCACATATAAGTCATCTGATGCCTTATATTAACCCAAACTTGAAAAGACCAAAATGCCCCTGACACATGTTTCTTAGATGTAGAGCTTCCACATAAAACCTTGTGAGCCACCATGTTGAATTTGACTTCGGGATGTGCTAGCAACTCTACAATCCAATTGCAAGTCAAATTCGGTAATTAATTTCTAATTAACTACATTAATTAGAATTAATTTGTTCTTGGCATATACATGTTTTATTGTGTGTGACTAACTAGGTTCATCACTAATTGGTAATGAGATCATAGAATCAAACCTTTTGATCTTATCAGAAATTCATTTTCGAACCTAAAGTATAATTCTCAAAATACCTTTGGTTCTCATAAGTCATGGGTAACACCTAGCACAGCATGCCATGACCACCCAAATAGTGATAAATGTATCAATTAGAACATTCTAGTGAACCAATAATCATATTTTCCATGCACTCAAATCCTTTCATTATAGGATCTCAATCCAGCCAGGGTCATGGATTATGTCAAACCCTATAGCTTAGATCATATGGATTCTCTGAGTGTTTTCATTCTTTGATCAATATGACATGAACTAGAAACTCTTTTCTGTTTAAGTCCAAGCATCTCGACCAAGGATTTCATGATTAAGAACAACCCCTTATCCATAGGACCTATCCTCATTTACATGAGGTAATGAATCCCATCTTGACTGGTCACCTATCTCCATACATAACCAACTATAGCTACAGACTACTAATACTAATGCATGACATGAGTATACGGAGAGTGTAAACTATAGTTACCTATGTGCAAGATAACCGTGCCATCTCAGGTCTAAGGATTATATGCACTGATATGATATGAATAATGTTTTATTGACATTAGTAAAATTACCATGTGAACTTTATCTATTTGTCACGTTCAACCCACTTATCCGATAAGTGTCAACATATCTGTTTTGATATCTAATGTTATATAGTATGAGACTTACTATTCCATCTTCATTAGTATCTCATACCAATCATGGAAAGATAGAGGTGACGATCTTCTGAAATAATAACATCCTATTAGAATTCCTATAATCGTGGACTATTTTAAAGATATTGCACTAGACTACTCCGTCACTCATATTCTCAACTCTTGAGAATGAAGTATCTAACAAGTATCTTATAGACTTATTCTAATGAACATAAAATATGGATAAAAGAATAATAAACTGTCATTAAAAGGAATTATTGATATATATATTTATTAGCTCTAGGGCATACAACTAACAATCTCCCACTTGCACTAGAGCCACTCAATACAGTATCTAAGACCCATCTTCTCAAGATGCTTGTCCTTGTTGTTTCATGACCTTTGTAAGTGGATCAGCGACATTTTTTGCTGACGCTATCTTTTGTACAGCTATATCACCCGCCCGATTGTTTCTCGAATAATATGAAATCTTCTCTCAATGTGTTTGGATTTCTGTGTGATCTGGGTTCCTTTGCTTAAGCTATTGCTCCACTATTGTCACAATAGAGAGCAATTGGTGATGATATTGAAGGAACTACACCAAGTTCTGTCACAAACTTCCTAATCCAAAATGCCTCCTTAGCTTCTAGCAATATACTACCTCTATAGTGGAATCTAATTGTTGGCTGCTTGCAACTCTTCCAACTAACCGCTCCTCCATTACAAGTGAATATATAACCCGAGATAGACTTTCTATCATCTACATCTGATTGGAAATCAAAATCTATAAAACCATCTAATCTTAAATCACCTCCTCCATATACCAAGATCATATCCTTAGTCCTTCTCAAGTACTTAAGGATGTTCTTAACAGCTACCCAATGTTCTAGTCCTGGGTTAGATGAAACCTACTAGTCATACTAACAGCATATGTGATATCTGGCCTAGTGCACAATATTGCATACATCAGGCTCCGATGGAGGCATAAGGTACCTTAGCCATCTTCTCCTCTTTTCAGGTGTCTTAGGTGACATCGCTTTAGAGAGGTGAAAACCATGTCTTCCAGGGAGTAATCCTCTCTTGGAATCAAGCATGTTGAACCTTTTCAACACCTTTTCCAAATATAGACTTTGGGAAAGACCTATCAATCCCATCGGTCTATTCCTATAGATCCGAATCCGAGAATATAGTTTGCTTCTCCCAAATCTTTCATGGAGAAAGTCTTTGACAACCATACTTTTAGTCGTTAGCATACCCACATCATTCCGATTAACAGAATGTCATCCACATATAATACAAGAAAGACAATTTGGCTCCCACTGACCTTCTTGTAAACACATGGCTCATCTTCATTCTTAATGAAATCAAATGATTTAATGACCTCATCAAAACGAGGATTCCAACTTCTCGAAGCTTGCTTAAGACCATAAATGGATCTCTTAAACTTGCACACTTTGGACCTATTCCTAGATTCAAAACCCTTGGGTTGGTCCATGAATATGTTTTCCTCAATGTGTCCATTAAGGAAAGCGGTTTTAACAACCATTTGCTAAACCTCATAATCATAGTGTGCTGCTAGCACTATGGCTAACAATATCTTGATGGATTTAAGCATTGCTATAGGAGAAAAAGTCTCTTCATAGTCGACTCCTTCCCTTTGCCGATAGCTTTTTGCTACCAGCCTTGCCTTAAAGGCCTCTACCTTTCCATCTGCACCAATCTTTCTTTTATAGATCCATTTGTTCCCAATAGGTATTATTCCCTCAGGTGGATCAACTAGATCCTAGACTTGGTTTGAATACATGGAATCCATTTCAGACTTCATTGCTTTTAGCCATTTTGAAGAATCTATATCACATATAGCTTCCTCGTAAGTAGTAGGACCATCTCTATGATCATTATCTCCATGTATGAATAACTCTTGCGTATTATCAAGGAGATTAAGGTATCTCATGGGAGGATGAATTACCTTACTTGACCTTCGAGATTTTGTGACACTCTCATTTTGAATTAGCTCTTGTCCTGGTTGGTCAATGTCCATAGTGTTGGGCATTTCATTGGTTTGTTGGGCTAATGACTCTTCATCTAGATTTATTTCTCTTCCCATGCCTCCTTTTTGAACAAACTCTTTTTCAAGAAAAATAGCATCTCTATTTATAACAACTCTTTGTTCAGTGGGAAGGTAAAATTGATATCCAAAGCTATCATTTGGATACCCTACAAACCTGCCTTTTAGGGACCGAGCTTCCAATTTATCGGTGTTTAGTTTCTTAATGAACATGGACAACCCCATATCTTAACATGTTTAAAACTAGGCTTCCTACCAAACCACAATTCAAATGGAGTAGTGGAACTGACTTGGAAGGAATTCTATTTAGAATATAACAAGTGATATGCAATGCGAATCCCCATAGTGAAATGGGAAGATCTGTATAACTCATCATAGACCACACTATATTTAATAAAGTACGATTTCTCCTCTCTGAAACACCATTTAGCTGAGGTGTTCCTGGTGGAGTATGTTGCAAAATAATGCCATTCAATTTGAGAAATTCATCAAACTCAGTACTTAAGTACTCTCCTCCTGATTGGTTCGAAGAGCTTTGATGTTCTTTCCTGTTAGTTTTTCTACTTCTAATTTGAACTCCTTAAATGTTTCAAAGGATTCATGTTTATGCCTTATAAGATAAACATACCCATACCTAGATAAATCATCAGTAAAGGTTATGAAGTAGAAATATCCACCCTAGCCATTACACTGAATAGGCTACACACATCACTATGCACAAGCTCCAAAACTTCTTTGGCCCGTTCCATTTGTTCCCCAAATGGAGACCTGGTCATTTTGCCTTGTAGACATGACTCACAAGTTGGAATAGGTTCAGAACCCAAAGGAACTAATAGTCCCATCTTCTCCAATTTGTTTATCCTATCCTCCGCAATGTGACCTAGTCTTAGATGCCAAAGTTGTTTGAGACTAGGAGTTGAATCAGATATAGCATTCATTTCAGCAATCCTAGGAGATGCTTTGTTTTGGTGTTTATATAATAAAGCCCATCATGAATGTAACCAACACCAACAACATCATTTCTAAAATAAATGTTGCAAACATTATCCTTAAAAAGAAAGGAATAACTAACTTTAGTCAAACTAAAAATTGATATAATGTTTCGATAAGCACTTGGGAAAAACAAAACATGATCTAAAACCATAACATGATTATTCGATAATAATAAAGAAGTTGACCCACAGCTTTGGCTCAACACTTGCTCCATTGCCTACCTCCAAGGTCACTTCATTCCTCCTTAGGACTTTACTACTTGCTAGTTCCTGCATAGAGGTACAAATATGAGAACTTGCACCAGTATCAAGAATCCACAAAGTGTTTGAGTTATATGGACTATCAAAAAAAAAGAAACAGACATACCTTCCAAAGGCACACTCTTTCCTTTGTTTGCCTTTAATTCCTCCAAGTATTGAGGGCTTTCTTCCAATGCCCAACTTTACCGCAATGGAAACATTTTCCTTTATCCGTAACTTATTTCTTGCCTCTTTTCTTAGACACCCTAGCTAATGACTTGGGAGTAGATTTCTTATTGTTCTTCTTCTTCTTAGTCTTACCAAAAGTAGAAGCTACAAGAAGCTTTTCTTTCCCTTTGTTGTTGGACATAGCCCTTTGGGCTGTAGCCAACTTGTTGTGCAATTCAGCAAGTGAAAATTCTATCTTGTTCATGTTAAAATTCACAATGAACTAGAATAAATTTGGCAGGACTGGAGGATCAAATCCAAATGGAGGTTGAAATCCATGAAGAACTCAAAATTCTCAAGCTGTTATATCAACATGATCATCCTTTGCACATGACCTCCAACATTAGACCCTTCCTGCATCTTAGCCTGAAATAACTGCTTTGATATCTTATACCTAGCAGCCTGCTTTGCTCACCATACAACTCTTTGAGGTGCAAGCAAAATATCGCAGCAAATTTCATGTTTTCATGTTTTCACGTTGCTTCTGCAACTCATTAGTCATAGAAGCTAACATGTAACATCGTGCTTGCATGTCATCAGCATGCCATTTATGATAGGCATTAGTTTCTTATTCAGTTGCCCTTCTCCAATGCAGCAGGCTGTGGAGTGTCCAGAACATCCAATACGTTCCGAATTCAAAACAATTTTCAAGTTGTGAAACCAGTCCACAAAATTAGGCCCAGGAGCCTTTATTGAGTATGCCAGCGAAAGGGTTCAAAGATTTCATTTTTAAATAAAACTGCATGAAATAACAAGATTAAATTAGTTTTCCCTATATGTATCTATCATAATGATCATGATCTTTTAATCAAAATGATCTCCTACTAATTTTTCGAATCCTACACTTCCAAAATAGGAAACGGGAATCTTAGTCGATTAGATTCCTAGTAGGTGATTGAATTCTTATAAAACATTAAACCTCCTCAAGTACATCCATTCTTGGAGAATTAATATTTTATAAGTGAACAACTCTTGTTCAATACATCTCATGTATGGTTCAATCTCATTTAGCTCCTAATATTTTTAGACCTCAGGTACATCCATTATTGGCCCATCATATATCGTTAAGTCCAACCCACTAAACCATAGATATCAACTACCTCAGGTCCATCCATTCTTGGTAATTAATATTCTAAAACATCTCATGTTTTTATATTAACTTAGAAATCTTTCAACCATTATTTGCGCCCCTATGTAACCATAGCCGACAACAAGAATAGTTAAAAATTCTTAGTTAACATTTTAACGGAGAGCTTGGACATAGTTTCCAAAACTATACCATTTAGACTTAATATTTTAGTTGGAAGATTTTCTTGGGCAACCTAATTACTATTTTTTGGTCTCACTTTGCACATGCATCTGTATTCAATTAAAACATACATCACATGCATCCATAAGAGAATTAGAATTATAAAAAGCATGATCATGGACTTTTTCAGGCCCAATCCTAGCCACAAGGATTAGGTTAGGACCATTGGGGTAATTTGAAAAAAATTTGTCTTCAAGCTCCCATTGGACTCCATCTCCATGGACCTCCTTCTTGGGCTTTAGGCCTTCACCGCTTTTATTTCTCCTTTTGATATCTCGTACATTACAAAATATATCCTTGTCATACAAAGGCGAGAATAAAATAAAATGGGCACTCCAAAAGGCCTCTAAAATAATTAAAATTACAACCCAATAAAAATAATTAAAATTACAACCATTGCAAAATTAATTACATCCTGCAAAATAAAATAAAATCAACCATATCAATTTCCTAAAGTCCATGATTAGCCGCGTGTAATAAAATCGAATAAAGAACCAATAACAAATAAGGAAATATATCGATTTTGATGCCTTCATTGTGTAGTTATAACATGATCATTCTAAATATCATATATTTAAATTTTGCCTTCAACCCGTAACCGTTACAGAATGTAACAAATACCATATTTAAAACTTGCCCTTTTAAAATGATTCCAAATCATTAAAATAATTTATTTTGAAATATAACAGATATCACATATCATGATTTCAATTTCAAAATGAAACCTCAATACGAATAAAAAGTTCAAAAGCCATATCGTATAAAAAGAACTAAATATCAAATATTTAGTAACTTGAAATCAGTTCTCAAATATCTAATATTTACTCATGATTTTTCTGAAAAAAAAGGAAAGGAAAGGAACTAAATATCCAATATTCAGTAACGTGAAATCAATTGTCAAATATCTTATATTTATTCATATGATTCTCTGGAAAGAAAAAGCTACGAAGCCAAAAAATTTCAAAACATGGCAAGCAGATTATATGATAATATACACTTGTTAATGTCGAATGGCAAGATCATGTACAGCGAAAATTATGACTTTCAATATCTAATATCTAATTAACATGAAATCAAATTTCACGCTAACCAAGAAGCATAATTTCCTAATTGCCCGAGCATGGCTACAGCCATTGTAATTTGCTTGGGATTATTCGAACTCTTCGAAGAAGGTCAAATATTTTTCATCAGATAGCATATTATATGTATCTAAACAATCACAAGGGTTAAATATTATATTTTTCTTATATTATATTATAAGCTAATACTTTGTTCCTGTTGAATGTGAAGGTCTCCTCTCTGTTGCGGATGAATGAACAGCTCTCGGATAGTCATAATTTCGAATTGTTTGTTAACCTCTCCAGGTACCTTATGGAGAATAAGAAACTGGAGGGAAATTCTAAGAAGGGGGGGTTTCAAAAAGGCGAATAAGACCAGACCCAAGGTTAGTGCCTTTGCGTTGCAGACGTCCACGCGCAGTAAGAAGAAGGATTTCCTCTGTGAGTCTCGAGAGGAGGACAATCGTTTTCTGGAGTCCTCAAGTTGATGGGCTGAGTTAATCTGGCTCTTCTTGCTAAGGCTCAAGTTTCAGCTAAAATCAATCTGTAATGTTTTCATTGCTCGTTATGTATTTTTGTTCTTTGCCGATCAGTTTGGTTTAGTTGTCAATTGTTTTTCTTAGTTCAGTTGGTTTGCTTTGCCATGTGGCCGTGTCATTGTTGTACCGTTTGTTACTCCCTGTAGAGTCTGGCAGTAATTAATTATCGGGAAAAAAAATGTTGAAAGTGTAAAAGAAGTTGTAACCTTGCAAAAATGTCTCATTGCAAAGAGTAAATAACACATAAGCTAGCTCTTACATCACCATATAGGAATTGAAGTGGAGTAAACTGCTGCACTGCACTGAAGAGTTATGCACAGAAAACATCTAATGCATCCAAGACTGACCAAACTGAACACAGCTAATTTGTTATCACAAGAATGACTCCTAGCAGGCCAGCTTCTGTTTGATTGCATGCAACTCTGTGATAACTTCTTTTATGCCCATCCGCTGAGCAGGGAACTCTGCAGAACACGCAACTCCAATCCTAGCAAAAGACAGCATACACTCCTGAATGTTGCCTTCCATATTTTGTTGTCGCGTGGCCATTCTCTCTTCTTCAGCAAACGGAATGAGCAATCGTGAATCAACAATCTCATTGATTCCTTCTCGAGTTGCCATATTACAAAACTTGTGCAGACTTAGACCCTCACCAAACATGCTATCCGTTGGTTTCTTTCCGGTGAGCATCTCTAGAAGAAGAATTCCATAGCTGTAAATATCCCCTTCGGGTGATATTGGGCTACCAGCTCCATACTCTGTACAATTCGAATAACAATTCTTTAAGCAAAAATTGAAGGAAAGGAGTACCAATAAATCACAGTCATATCTTGATTTTAAACTTAATGGCTGAATGAATCGAATGAATTTCCACAATTTAGGTACAAGCAAGAGCATCAATGTTTAAGACTTAATAAAGTTTGTGCCGTCAACATACTATTTGTAATTATCATCAAACTACTGTAACAAATGATAATAGCATTCAGCATATATTTTACAAGATAACTTTTGTTTGTCACCATAGACTAGTAAAGGAATATCAAAATTTGAAAGAATGTTAGGAGATAAAAAAGCACTTTACCAGGGGAAACATATCCAACAGTTCCCTTAATTGTAGAGGAACTAGCTTGTTCTCCATTGGAATTACTAGTGGCCCTAAGAAGGAGCCTAGCTAATCCAAAGTCTCCCAAGTGGGCAACTACGTCATCATCAACAAGAACATTACTTGGCTTAATATCACAGTGAACTACAGCTTCTTCAGAATCATTGTGAAGGTAATCCAACGCGTAAGCTACGTCAAGAGCAATATTTACCCTTTGTATAAGGTTGAGAATCAGATTTGTAGACTCGTGTTCATTGATGTGCAACAAGCTTTCTAGACTACCATTAGGCATGAACTCAAAAACTATGGCCTTGAAATCTTCACCTTGATAGTCAACACTTGAACAACAAGTTAGTATATTGAGAAGATTCCGGTGCTTGATTTTTCCTAGAGCTTTACATCCAGCCATAAAACTCTTTGATGCCCCCGTGTCTGAAGATTCAACACCTTCATAGCAATAGGTTTTCCAAAATGGATAGAAGTTCCTTTATATACAGAGCCAATAGGTTTTCCAAAATGGATAGAAGTTCCTTTATATACAGAGCCAAAGCTTCCTGTACCAACCAAATTGGATAAAGAGAATCCATTGGTTGCTTGATGTAACTCTCCATAAGAAACCCTCAAGTACCTATGTTCCAATGATGGTGAAGAAGAAAACTTTTTGGGTTTCTTCCAAAGATAATACACACTGATGAAAAGCATGAAAGAGATGAAAACCCCACTAATTACAATGATGAGAATGAATTTCTTTTTAAGAGACCTCTTGTGTTTGTTCGAAGGCATCCTAGAGCAAGCAGGGAGATTCAGTTGAGGTATCCCACCACAAAGATCTTTATTTCCAATAAGTGATATTGCTGTGATGTTATTAAAGACTCCTCCTAATGGGACCTCACCATACAGATGGTTGAAAGATAAGTTCAAAATATTCAACAATGTCAGATTCTCAAGTTCTTGAGGGATTCTACTTGAGAAACTATTGTTGGAAAGGTCTAAGATTTCGAGGGATCTTAGAGAGCCCATGAACAAAGGTATACTTCCATGGAAGAAGTTTTTGTTTAGGTCTAGCTCTGTTAATGCGGAACAAGCACCAAGTTCCATGGGAATTTCACCGGACAGCTTATTTGTGTCTAGATGTAATATGGAAAGATGCTTCAAGTTTCCAAGCTCTGAAGGAAGGGGACCAGTCAGGGAGTTGATTGATAAGTCAAGAAGTACCAAACCTTCCTGCTTGCCAAATGTTTGATTGGGTATATTACCGCTTAAGTTATTTTCAGAAGCACTAAACAACTGCATGTTGGTACAGTATCCAAGGGTAAGTGGAATGCTTCCTTCAAATTTATTACTAGCAATATAAAATTCAGACAACTTAGTAAGATTGCCAAAGACCATAGGAATATTGCCAGATAGTTTGTTCATTTCCAAGACCAATCCTCCTAGATTTGTAAGCTTACCAATTGAATCTGGAGCTTTACCCTCAAGGGAATTCCATCCCATTTCAAGTAAAGTTAAGCTGATTAGGTTCCCAATTCCTTCAGGTATCCTTCCAGTAATTTGGATATTCGGCATAGCAAGCAGATGGAGATGGGTAGATAAGTTGCCTATGATCTCTGGCAATAGGCCACCAAGATTACTGTCCCCAAAATACAAAGATTTCAATTGAGTACAATTAGTTAACGAGGAAAGGAAATGCAAATCGTGAGCTCTTCCACTCCCAAAACCATTATCACCAATGATAAATGTCTCAAGCTTGTTTAAGCTTCCCAAAGTAGGAGGAATTGGTCCATAAAAACTATTTGATGATATATCAAGTTCTCGAAAGTTGGAGAGGTTGGATATGGAAGACGGGAAAGGTCCAGTGAACTCGTTCCCTCCAATAAAGAATACGTGGAGATTGGGAAAAATAAGGTGAAAATTTGAAGGAAGAGTACCTACAAATTGGTTATCACTTAGATCAAGAATAATAATTTTTGAAAGGTTGTAAATTGAATTAAAAGCTATGCCTGAAAAATTATTTCTACCCAGAGACATCTCTTCCAAATTTGACAACCTACCCAAAGCTTGAGTTATTCTTCCTTCCAAATGATTCTCTGAAAGATATAATGCGTCAAGTGTTGAAAGATTTCCCAAGGAAAGTGGGATACCACCAACTAGATTATTGACTCCAAGGTCCAACCCAGTAAGCTGCCAAGTAAACCACCTGAAGACATGAGCAGTTGGACAGCTCCATAGGAACCTCACCATGAATATTATTTGAACTCAGGTCAAGAATTTGCAACCTCTTTAAACGACCAACTTCTTTTGGAATCTCACCATACATGTTGATGTTAGAAAGATTAAGCTTCTTGAGGAAGGTTAGATTTCCCAAGGCTGGTCCAAGAGTTCCACCCCAGTATTGATTTTCCAGTTCCAAGACTGAGACTCTCATGTGGCGGGGACTGCAGGTAACACCCTGCCATTCACAGAAATGGAGAGACTCATTCCAGGATGGCAAAGAGTCAGGAACACCATTGGTAAGCTTTTCCTTCAAAGCTAGCAATGCGAGCCTATCGGTCTTTGAACTCAAAGGCATGGCCACTGTAGTTGACGGCACGTGCACCAAGGTTTGTAAGCCAATATAGATACAAAACACGAAGATCAGAGCCATGATTTTTCTGAGTGACAAGAAGTGCATTGGGCTAGTAGGGAATAGAAACGTGAAGAGATATTTGGTTGAAACAAGCACCTAAAGTCTTGCTTTTATATAGACTTTCTCATGTGCTTGATTGAAGAGCCAAATTTTGTTTTGGAATGACTCGAAAATCAATTGAGAAATTTTTTTTTTTTGTGGTATAGCTCCAAAAAGGTTTAAAACAGAACAATATACAAAATATTATCTTAGTAATTCAAATATATTACAAGCATCAATTCATCCATAAAACACAAATAACAACTAGAGTATATCTAGAAGTTATTTTAACACCCAACTTTTTCAAATACTCTACTCACAAAATACATGAATCTCACTACTTACTTTTTCTCCTAACTTCTCTCACACTATATTGGGTGTTTACACCCATGTGTTAAAACAACATTTTCCTATCTACATATACATTTCCATTTAAAGATACTACCTCTGTCCATTTATATGTGTCTTCTTGAGAATCAACAATATTTTTGTACATTGAAAACTAAATATATCCGGACACAAATATATATGTAAAAGATTTATTGTAAAACTACATACATTAAATAATACTCTCTGTTTTACAATAACTGTCGATTATTTACTTTTTTATATTTCAAAATATTTGTCCATTTACAATATATAAATAGCATTAACTTTTCTTCTATTTATACCCTTAATATAAATGTGTTAGTTGAATATTCAACATATTTATAAATATGAGTAATAATGACTAAACATAGATAATTTTGTCAATTCATATAATTTTCTACATTTATCAAAATATTTTTTATTTTCCTTGATATATGTATTGTTTAATTTTTAATAATTATTGTGAAATGGAGTGAGTAAATCCTACAGTACAATACAAAATAAGAGTTATCTTATTAAAAAAACTTATTTTTAATTAATAATGCTTAATGATTTTACAAGTAGCCTCCTCCTTGCAACATTTGGCAAAAAACTTTTCCCGCTCAAATTAATGGTCTTTTCAGCTTCCATCTTTCTTCATTTAGTGATAAAATTAATTTAATTTGAATTTACAAGTTTCCTTCATTTAATGATAAAATGTAACTCTCTCGATTTTATTATAGACTTCAATCTTTTTCATGTGTCATTTTATCACATTGTTTCTACACTTTAATAAAAGAAATTAAAAAATTATTTCTATACCAATAATTATTATAATTATTCCTTTTTAATTTGTTTAGGAGTGTGCATTGTTTTATGAAAAATCATAAATATCTGAGATCATTGCATTTTGCTGCCTTTTTTACATCATTGAGAATAAAAGTATTGGTAGCTTCCTGCAATCAACTATTGACAAGGAGTGAATATCTGTTTCTAATAGGGAATATAAGCAGAAATTAAATCACACTTATCCATTAACATATCGTACTCTCCTTAAAGATTAATATTTTGACATTAAATATCTCAATAGTCACCTTATCCTCCATTAACAATAATGAGGAACGTTGGATATCTCAATACTCACCATTTGATACTTTTCATTAATAATTATAATAGGTTTTTTAGAAATCTACTAGTGTTTTACCCGTGTGATGCATGGGTAATTATATAATTAAAAAGATTTAGAGTTTGATATAGTGAATATATTAACATAAAATTGAATTGGAATATATTATTTTTATACAATTTTATTATTTAAACAATTCAACAAAACAAACATCTAGAGATCAGAAATAATAATAAATACACGTGCTAGGAATAATGTTGAAAAATTCCTATTATATAAAGAAAAGATGTTAAATGACAAGCAACTTTATTTTGATTAAATATTAGAAGCTGATTATTTTTATGGAGTATATATTTTAAATCATCTCTTAGGCAAACATTTATATTGAATTATCATAGAATAAACATATGTTACTGACTTTAATTATTGTCAATGTTTTTATTTCAGCAATTATTCTACAAACTAAATAATTGTTAAAAATATTCATGGTCGCCATCGAACTAATATCTACAATTAAGAGAAACTAAACCAACATAAGTATAAATAGGTGCAACAAAAGTTGGGTAGTCCATTTCAAATGTTCAATGGAGCTTACAAAGATTTCATACATTTGACATAATAGTTCGTAATAAAAACTACAGAAGTTGATCAATCATATGATATGAAACTCACTTCTCTATCTGTTAATAGCAATATTAGCACCCATCTACAACAATAGAAAAATATTAGCAATATATAAATATAAATAATAACATATTTGGCTTCATAAATATAAAGTCTTTAGTAGTTAACCTATATCAAACAATAAATAATTTCAATGGTAAAACATCTCGCTCTATTATTCTCATGGGATACTATAGAAATGAATAACTATTAGTGGTTTAATAATTTACAAAACTAAATGTATGAATAACTGACCTTATGTTAACTTATCAAATACTTCTCTATATACCACATTGATTGAGATATGTTTTTTTGCTAAAATTAAGCAATAAGTGTATATCACAACATTCAAAAATTGGTGTACCATATCGTTGCTTTGTTTTTTTCACTTATCTCACATATGATTTTTTTAGGTTCATAAATAATACTCTTTTAAATAATGTTCATAATAATTATTTTACAATATAAATCAAACCTTGATTTTTCAAATAACTATATTTTTTTTCAAGTTCATAAGAAAATTAATTTACAAAATCAATGTATATAATTGAATTTTAATTTGGATCATGTTTTGAATTTAATCATATTATTTAATTGATCTCTATAAAAAAAAAACTATTGAACCGATATGCTATAAAATTTTCAAATATTAAAAAGATGGAAATTGGAATATAACAATGATGATCATGATTTTTGGTATATCAATTGAAACTTGATATCATAATAATATGATTTATCAAATAACGGTAATATAAAAAAATTAATATTAAAGAAGATCTAAAAATTAATGTCAAATAAGGATGATAGAGAAATTGATATCAGTTGTCCAATCTCAATTTGAAAAAATTAGAAGTTATATTAGATTCATAAAATTGCTATCACTAAAGCATAATATTAGAGAAACAATATTAGTACAAAAATATATCAAATATGAAAATCTTGATAAGCTGAATATGTTTGTATCTGTAATTATATTTCAGTTCATGATACTTGAGAAATTGTTGAGGTTTGTATCGCTTAATAACTGAAATGCTTTTTAAATTTTATTAATGATTTTTTTTTGAAATTGTTGATACAGAAGTATTTGTTTATTTATCAGCCTTTAATTAGCCCTCAAAATGTCAATTAAATTTTTTTTTCAGATTTATGTATATTGAATGAAATATCTACAAATTAAAATTGATTTTTTACAAATGATATAAAATTGATTTAAACGTGGTATCATAAATGATACAAATTAAATTTTTGGGTTATAAATATAGAATCTATATCAGGAATGAGTATAGAAAATATGTTAAAGAAAAATATAACAAAATATTAATGAAATTAATGTCGCATAAGTTAAACATTTTCATTGCAAAAAAAATAGCATAATAAACCACAAAATAATATTTGGGTAACTGCCAAGTATATATGAAATCTGAAATAAGTACTAATAAGCACCAACCAAACTGACAATATTCGACAAAGCATCGAAAAAAGTAAAAAGACATTTTTCTAAGCTTGGATCATCAATTATTCTTCTTTGAAGATTCTCCTGATCTTATTTGTTGAATTGACATATTCATATATTGGAGCATCCTCAAGCGGGGCAATCTATTCTCCTTGTGGTATGCTTCTTTTCAAAATGGAGTTCCAACATTTGAGAAATTTTCACCTTATTCACTGCTTTCAATCACAATTCCAGAATTATTGTTCATCAATGGTAACTGCATGATAGCCAAAAAACCATTTTATTATTAGGCATAATTAAGGAATACTTTTTTTAAGAAAAATATTATTTGCTCATTAATGGTAACTACTTGTTGGAGAAAGAATCATTTAATTATTAGGCATGATTAAGAAATATTTTTAAAAAAATATATTTTGTTCACAATTAGTATGTATAATAATATGACTTACCACAAAGTCAAGATTGTATTTTTTCTGGAATGCATTGATTATCGACTTGTCACTGCATAGCTTCAAAACATGGATCACGCAAGGGTTAAGTGAATTGAAATTTTGAATCTTGACTTAAACCTTGAAAAGAAAATGCTTTTCCTTGAATCGATAAATCTCTTCATGGTACGGATACTTGTTACCACCCTAGATGTAGAGTATACAATATGTTTAGTAATATGTATATAGGTAAGCAAGTATAAAAGCAAACAAAATGAAAAGTAATTATATTATACTTTTGCAATTGAAGAAAGCCTCAAATCATAAATACTTATGTTCAAGAACTTCGAACTTCACAATCGAATAGCAAAAAAGAGGTTGAATTGTTTCATCTACCATTCATAGATGGATGCTATACCAAAAGATGAATTGATCATATATCACTTCACTTAGAAAAAGAGAGCATACTTTACTGGAAAAATTCATAACAACAGAGGCAATATTTTAATTCATTACCTTGGTGTAAATGTAAAGCAATTAATTTCACACTTTTTGCTGTACAATTTATGATCTTCTCTTGTAATCCGCTAAAACATCTCTTACACGAGCGGTACCATCAATCGTATTTGGTCTCAATCTCTTCCACACTTCCAAGAGTTACGAAAACTTCATTCTAATTACATTTAGAAAAACAAATGTTAGTAGACAATTAGCTCGAAACATATAAATTAAATATATGATATATATTAGACAAAAACAAACTACAAATATACCTTCATGATTTCCTTAAGGTCTAAGATGGGCTTGTAAATGGACAAAGAAAGAAAGTCTTCCTCCATAGAGTATTGGGGTTCATGAGATAATACAGTCAATTGTTGGGAAGATGAGGAATCACCTTCTTGCAGCCTAAAATTTATTAAAAATAACACATAATTAATAGTAGTTACATTTTCCTTCCAATTAAGCAATTAAAAAACTAAACATAATGGAAAAGTATTATTTACTTTGCACGTAAGCTTTGTACTTCAGGAAAGTCTTCATTTATGAGAAGCCTTGATATATCAAAAGCATTAGAGACTCACATCGTACCTATGCATTATTTTAATAAAAACATAAAAAGTTAGAAAAATTAAGAACAACCTAGAATCGTGTCATTTCATGTTTTATATATATATATATATATATATATAGAGAGAGAGAGAGAGAGAGAGAGAGAGAAAACCTCAGTACTTCTTCATTTTCTCTAATTGCAATATAACAATGTAATTGTTAGAAGGATGTGCCTTCATATATTTTAGCAATTGATAAGCATATTCCTCCCATAAGGTAACCCTTAACTTGCTACACCTCTGCAGTGATTTCAAGCACATGTTAGGTGAGGATTAACCACAACAAAATGTAGGCAGATAAATGATAGAAAAATTCTTATAGATAGCATTTATTTACTGCAAGTCATCAAGATCAATTTCTAGGTATTTAGATGATTTCCTATCCTTGGTGTGATCCTTTGGATTCCCTTTTCCTTTGATCAAACCTATTATATCTTAAAACATTTATCCTTAATTCAAAAATTATCATAACAAAGTAGAGAAAGAGTTATATATCCATATTAAATATTCATTAGTTAGAAGCATACCTACTAAATGTGCATCTTCCTTTGTCTCACTCAAAATTTGGTTGTGTGGCACAAAACAAAAACCATTTGAAGGAATGATCGAGTCTAGAATTAACTTAACAGTAGTGTCTTTTTTGAAGAATGTTTGACATTCATGCTTAGAAGGCTTGAATCTCATAGAATTTGGTGCGCTAGAAACGTCTAATAGCATATAAATATTTCCTTCATTTACCAAGCCTTCAAATATGCATACATGCATATTTTTTATATGCATTGTATTTTGTCACCCTTAAATTTGAGAAATATATAGTATCAAAATGCATATTAAAAATGTAAAGATAAGAATGAAACAACGATTCATGGTGAATACTTGTTCATCCATAGCTATCATATCTATTGAAGGTTTTTTATGGGAAATGAAGCTGGAAGCCTCCAAGTTGTATAATTATAACCTTTAAAGTGCAAACCTTTTGCTTGGAGACAATGTTAATACTTTTGATCATATCATACCTATGAAAATCAATATTTGTGCAATTAAAAGCATTGCACAAGAACAAAATAAAAATAATTAATCATATATCTAGACCATAAAGTAGATACACACATACCTATCATCCATAATAAAATCCAAAGAAATGAGATAAAAATTATGAAACTTGTTAGGCTAAAAACAGTGTGCTGAACAAAATAATACTGTCACAAAATGGTTCATGATCATCAAATCAATCAATATATATATTTTACAAAGATAATTATGTTTCAATTGATTTTTGATTGATGAAATATTCTTATATTTTTTAATTATGTATTTATGATTTCTGAGCTAATTGATCTGAATATATTTATTATTTAATTTATTCATTAATTAATTGATATAACAATGTACATTTCTAATTGACTGTATGTTTTGTTATTGAGTCCATAATTGATTTAGTAAATTATTCCATTAATTTTTTATACATCAATATATCATCGTTTCAAATAGTTACTTTATTCGAAATTATTAAATAACTCAAAAAAATTTTAGGTTAGTAAATAAATCAATGTACAATGAAAAAAATCAATCAATATATATAATTGAGATTTGAATCGATTTAAATATACTATTTAATTGATCTGAATAAAAAAATTACTAAACCGATATGATATTAAATTTTTAAATATTAAAATAATAGAAATTAGAATATAACAATAATGACAATCTTAATTATTAGGATATAAATTGAAATCTGATATCATATTAATATGACATAACACTATTGTAAATTATATCAGATTAATAAGAATGATATGACTAAAGCACAATATTAGAGAATCGATATTAGTAGCAAAAAAATATCAAATATATTTCTAGATCATATATTAATATCCGTGAATCCTACATTAATTTTAGACAATAATTATTTTATGAATGAGATCAATTTGGATAATCTATGTGACTTTCTTTTAGTCAAATGTATATTAATTAAATAATTCATTAAATAATTAAATATATATGTATTAAATATATTTATTATTATTTTAATCATTTAATTAAATGATGGAATATTCCTTATATTTTTTAATCATGTATTTATAATTTTTGATCTAATTGATCTGAATATATTTATTATTTAATTGATTCATTAATTAATTGATATAACAATATACGCTTCTGATTGACTGTAATTTTTTTTATTGAGTCCATAATCAATTTCATAAATTATTCCATGAATTTTTGAAACATTAATATATCTATGGATCGTTTCAAATAGTTACCTTATTCGAAATTATTAAATAACTCAAAATTTTTTCAAGTTAGTAAATAAATTAACGTACAATGAAAAATCAATCAAAATATATAATTGAGATTTGAATCGATTTAAATATACTATTTAATTGATCTCAATAAAAAAAACTACTATACCAATATGATATTAAATTTTTAAATATTAAAATAATAGAAATTGGAATATAAAAAAATAATATTAGAGAATTGATATTAGTAGAAAAAAATATCAAATATATTTGTGGATCATATATTAATATCCATGAATCCTACATTAATTTTAGACAATAATTATTTTACAAACAAGATCAATTTGGATAATCTGTGTGACTTTCATTTAATCAAATATATATTAATTATAGAATTCATTAAATAATTAAATATATATGCATTAAATATATTTATTATTATTTTAATCATTTAATTAAATAATTAATTTTCTTTTAATCAAATTGAATTAAGGAGAAATGAAGGAGGAATTACTATATTGGATTTCTTTATCTAGATAAACTGTATATTATATATATATATATATATATATATATATATATATATATATATATTGATTATACTTCCCCGTGCAAATCTCGGGTATTAACTAGTATAATTTAGAAAGTATGTATGCACCGCCCTAAATTAAAAAAAAGTCGAAAAAAAGGTATTAATGTAAATTAACATCTTTTATTTATGCCATACAATTACAATTACACATAACTTTATGCAGTTTTCTTCCATTTAAAAGAATAAATTACGCAGTTTTGCGCTATTAACTTAAAATAATTATTTGCGGTATGCCAGTTTTGAATTTTTTTGTACAAATTCATATATAACCTTACCAATTTGTCATTGTATTCAATTTAATCACTTTTCTTGATTTATTTTGTAACTGTGTTTTTGCCGTTTATTATTTTCCACTGTAATTTAATTACACAACACTCTTTTGCCACACTGATACCCAACGCTCAACAGCACTTTAGGGCTTATAACATGGGAAGATTCATCTATAGACACATCTTTTAACATTTCATATTTTTACACTTTTACTATAAAAATAGGTGTTATTAACTTTATCTACAGTACACTCACTTTAATCACTTGATTATGGGGCCATCAACTAGTGTGAAAGCGTGCAAGAATAAAATCTTACATATATGCTCACTCATAGGAATTTTTCTAGCATATGCCACCGAAAGCAGGCAGTGGTAGATTCAAAGGTCCCAGGTCCCACCTGGAAGGATAGTAGGATACCGAGTCTTGGCTGACTTTTTTCCGATGAGGTACACAGTGTAACATTGATTAATAATAATTGTGTAAAAAAGTGCACGGTCTAAAAAAACATTTTTTTTACAGAGATAGTCATAGTATCGAAATAGATGCCTTTAATTTGATTTTTCACTTAGAGCTTTATTTTTCATAGACCAGCTGTAAATGAAAATGATTTATTTAAAGTTATAAAGTATTTAAAATGGATAAATAAAATTGTAACTTTTCAAAATCATTCAATAAATTAAAATAATTATCTTATATTCAGGAAAAACAATATGAAAATACTATTATTTGATCACTTCAAAAATAAATTCATTTCAAGAGAGACTATTTTAATATAAATAGTTATAATGTTACTGGTAAGATGCCATGCATTACACTTTTTTACACATCACATCATATACCGAGCCTAGAAAAAGAAACTACACAGAGATAGAATCGGGGAAATTAGTCCACCATGTGTCTGCATGGAAATAAACAAAAGTAAAGGAGGAAGATTCGGAAAGACGAGAAGTCCCAACATGGGCATGGGCTTGATGAGCCAAAGAGTCCGCGCATTGATTGGCTTCTCTGTCCTTCGGCTGGGAATCCTGATTGATAAGGAAGGACATTAATGGCTCTAATCAAGGAAGCGCTACTCTTCTGAAAAAAATATAAAAACAAGAAAATGTAAAAGCTAGTCTGGAGGTGTGGCTCACCCTCTGATAACAGCGAAATAGCACGAGAAGAATCCAATTCAATAATAACACGTTGAATTTGAGACCCAAGTATATCCCCAAGTTTCTGCCAGGGTGATAGAAACACGTGGCCCAAGCTCGTCGTTGGCAAAGCCATTATGTTTTAAAAATAAATTATTTCATTGATTCCAATTGAAATTTTTTTGTGTGCATGTGTATCACTTACAAGATTTATACTCTCTATCAATTGAAACTCCAATTGATCCTGAAGAAGTTACTCTATCTAAGTCATTGTCTGCTAAAGATTGGATTGCTAAGTCATTTATAGTCTCATCAGACATGTCCATTGCTAAAAAGAGGAAAGTTATTAAGTAGGAGAAAGATTAGCTATATGAATTCAAAATTTTGTTTGAAGTTTATCAAAATTAACAATAGTTTCCAAATTAAATGTTTATTGGCTGTTCTTTTATATTTACGTATTTTGTCATTGACAAATTTGTTGCTATTTTTTATTATCAAATATTTTATTGTTCAATACCTCTTTTTATGATTGATTAAATAACAATTTGAATAACTTTGGATTTAATTAAATTAAATATGCAATGAATAAGAAGATCTGATTCAAATTTAACAACATACTTAACAAATGAAATAAGATTATTATAGCTTTTAAAATTGTTATAATTTTGGAAAATAATTAGATTGATAAAAGAAGTTGATTATATAACGTCCTGGATGGTGGTAAAAATCTTATTAATAATAATGATTGATAAGATTTTCAAAAAATCTTTCTTAATTTATAATAAAACATCTAAATAAGATTATTTAGTCTAATTATATTACGATTGCAAATATTGGATTATCATATTATATAACAATTGATCAGATAATCAAATTGAAAATTATGATTTTACATTGAATATTAGATTTAAAAATCATTTATAATTTGAAATTATTTTTGAATTTTTATTTATGAATAATAATTAGTAATCATAATTTTCAAATAATAAGATTATATAATGATTATTAGATTATTCAAATACTAAACATTAAATTTTTTTCAATCAATATATGATGATTGAGATTGAATCTCAATAAGTTTTAATTTGGATTTTTTTTTCAAAATTATTTTCAAATCTGTTTTCTCCCAAATCATGAGTAATCATAATTTTCAAATGTTTATAGTTTAAAAATTATATAATGCAATAAATAATCAGATGATATAACGATTATCAGATTATTCAAATATTAAAAATCATAGTTTTTCAATCCCAAAACTTTTCCTGCTCAAATTAATGGTCTTTTCAGCTTCCCTTTTTCTTCATTTAGTGATAAAATTAATTCAATCTGAATTTAGAAGTCTCTTTCATTTAATAATAAAATGTAACTGTCTCGATTTTATTGTAGACCTCAATCTTTTTCATGTATCATTTTATCACGTTATTTCTACACTTCAATACAAAAATATTATTTCTACACCAATAATTATCATAATTATTTCTTTTTAATTTGTTTAGGAGTGTGCATTGTTTTATCAAAAATCTTCATAAATGTCTAAGATCATTTCATTTTGATGCCATTTTTTACATCATTGGGAATAAAAGGATTGGTAGCTTCCTGCAATCAACTATTGCCAACGAGTGAATATCTTTTTCTAACAGGGAATACAAGAAGAAATTAAATCTCACTTATCCATTAACATATCATACTCTCCTTAAAGATTAATATTTGGACATTAAATATCTTAATAGTCATCATTACCTCCATTAACAATAATGAGGAACGTTGGATATCTCAATACTCACTATTCATTAATAATTATAATAAGGTTTTTCAGAAATTTGTTATACTTCCCCACGCAAATCACGGGTATTAAACTGGTATAATTTATAAAGTATGTATGCAATGCCCTAAATTAAAAAAAGGCAAAAAAATAGTAATGTAAATTAACATCTTTTATTTATGCCATACAATTATAATTACACATAACTTTATGCAGTTTTCTTCCAGTTAAAAAAAATAAATTATGCAGTTTTGTATTAACTTAAATCCTTAAAGTAATTATTTGTGGTATGCCAGCTTTGAATTATTTTGTACAAATTCATATATAACCTTACCAATTTGTCATTATATACAATTTAATAACTTTTCTTGATTTATTTTGTAGCTCTATGTTTTTGCCGTTTATTATTTTCCTTTGTAATTTAATTACACACAACTCTTTCGCCACATTAATACCCAACGCTCAACAGTACTTTCAGGCTTAGAACATGGGGAGAATATTCATCTATAGATACATTTTAACATTTCACATTTTTACATACTTATAATAAAAATAGATATTATTAAATTTATAAATAATACACTTTAATCACTTGATTATGGGGGCATCAACTTTAGTGTGAATGCATGCAAGAATAAAATGTTACATATATGCTCGCTCATCAGGAATTTTTCTAGCATATGCCACCGAAAGCAGGCAGTGGTAGATTCAAGGTCCCGGGTCCCACCTAGAAGGATAGTAGGATACCGAGTCTTGGCTGACTTTTTCTGATGAGGTACGGGCCTAAGTCTAGAAAAAGAAACTACACACAGAAAGAATCGGGGGAAATTAGTCCACCATGTGTCTGCAAGGAAATAAACAAAAGTTGGAAAGACGAGAAGTCCCAACATGGGCATGGGCTTGATGAGCCAAAGAGTCCGCGCATTGATTGACTTCTCAGTCCTTCGGCTGGGAATCCTGATTGATAAGGAAGGACATTAATGGCTCTAATCAAGGCAGCGCTAGTCTTCTGACCAAACAAAATAAAGAAGAAAAATGGAAAAGCTAGTCTGGAGGTGTGGGTCACTCTCTGATAACAGCGAAATAGCACAAGAAGAATGCGATTAAATAATAACACGTTGAATTTGAGACCCAAATATATCCCCAAATTTCTGCCAGGGTGATAGAAACACGTGGCCCAAGCTCATCGTTGGCAAAGCCATTAGGTTTCGCTAGTAGTTTAATGCGCATTACGGGCGGCATAGACAAAATTAATTACCATCAGAATCCCTAATGATGCCACCGCACGTTGCTGATGTGGAAGAGCTAAAGAAAGAACCATATGAATTAATCTTGTACCACCCCTCAGGTTACATTTGGATGGAGGATACCGTTGGCACTGCTACATTTATGATCTTTAGCAACATTTTGTTACTAACATGTATAAAAATATTACAAATTGTCTATTATTTGTAACATTTACAGGGGAAATGTTACTATAAGCAATATTTCTCCATTAAAATTGTAGCAGTCCCCAAATTAACACACTCACCATTTCTCTATTAAAATTTCACTCTCCTTCTCCTTCTCCTTCTCCTTCTCCCTCCCTCTCTGAGGGTTTCACCTTCTTCTTCTCTCGTCAATCGCGACCACCACCCCATCTACATTGATTTTGGAAGCAGACCCTAGCCTTCGGCTTCTTCTACTCACCTTCTTCGCCTCTAAGAACAGCTCCTTCCGCTCCGCATCGCCACGCCGTCATCATCATGTTCATCATTGGAATGCCGAGCAATGACGAATTAGCGATCTGAGCCTCCACGATATTCCGATTAGCACACGACGGAGCGAAAGACGGAATTGGCAATAGAGGAGGATGAAGATAGGCTTTTATGCTGCTATCATTTCAATAATCTATATCCATGTTAAGTGATCTTGTATTTAGGATTATCATTGCCTTTATTTAATCAATTGAGAAATTGATTTTGTGTATGTTGGTGGATGATTGAATTGAATTTTGAATTGGGATTGGGATTGGGATTTCTAGTTCCTGTTGGATAAAGGTAGGAACAATTCTGATAATTTGTTGCTATTCATGTTTTTGGACGATGCGTCATTGTTTAGTGTGTTATTGATATCGTTAATTCAATTGGAGGTGGATACTTTGAGGTTTTGTAGTTTTTGTGCGTTGGAGATGTTAGAATTTGGTTATAGTTCTGTTGGATTTTAATATGATAATTAGGGTCAAATAGAAAGTATTCTTATTGATTTTTCATTTGCTAGTTTCAAATATTCTATAAGTGTACAGAGCTTAATCAGAACCAAATGATGGTGAGTGTTAAGCTAATCTCACAATAAAGTATTATTGAATACATTTGATTCCCCTATGAGTTTTTATGTTGGCATGTTCTTCAGGAGAGTATGATTGGGTTTATGAGATGGAAAATGAATGAGGTATATGATATATGTGGGGGCTTTTTATCTTGTTTGAATACACAAGGGTTTATTCTTATTGGTTTGTTCTAGTTATTATATTGTTGCTAAATTTTATCATTGCTACTATTTGTTTACAAAAAATCTTATGCCCAACGACAAATTTGTCACAGGTACTTTTCTTTCAGGAATTTGCAACTCGTGTTCGTTCTAATAAATTAATTTTTAAACTACAAATTCTTTTTACATCTCCTTTTTGAGGCTTAGCCACATTTTTTTAGTTTCTAGTTGGTAAAAACTAAGGATGGAATTAAAGTTGCCACAGATCATGGTTAGGAGTTGATGGATGTTGTACTATTCACCATGGTAAGGATATATGTATGACATGAATTTTTAATGATTAACTTTTAAGGACCTTAGAGTGATAGTATTTACAATTTATAGAACCATAAATTCCATGGGCCACAATTTGTTTTGGCTTAAAGTTAATCACTCACTTTTGCGGGTTATATTAAAAATTTGGTGGAATCTTTCAATAAAATGATCATAGTTTATTTGTTGATAGTCCAAGCATAGCATTAATGATCATTTATATCCAAGCATAGAAATGGAGCACCAAATTTTGGACTTCTTTACACAAATGAATAATGCTTTCTGAGTTTATCTCCTGTATTTAAGTGTTCTTTTGTAGTTCCAGGTAGGGTTCCTCAGGATAAATTTACTAGTTGTAGGCTTGGAGCTTTGACAAAACTGGAGCAATCAAGGTTTGCAGCTTCCTCTTTCCACCTTTTGCTTGTTATATTGAAAGTTCCATCTTGTCTTTCGGATTTAACCAAGAATGAGTTTTTCTCAATTTATCTAGTTTCCTCATGCTAAAGCACCGTATTTTGTAACTTGTTATTTAATTTAAATTTAGATCTTTAGGCTATACTAAAGTTAATTTTCTGGAGATTGTAATGCTTTTCAAGTGACTACTTGAAGGTGAAAGGTTTGGTTTCTCAATCTTAGTAGAACGTATAATACTTGATTTCTTTGTTCTTTTGTTTTTTTCAATTGGCTTGTTTCATTTATTTAGTTGAATACATCCCAGGTGAGATAAGACCTATTTATTCTATTTGTTATGATGACTTTACTTGTCACTTATCATTTTGGTTACAAAACTTCCAAAAAATATTTTACTCCCCTTCACTACCTATTCCCTCATGTAGTAATACATGAGTGGACAATTATATATATAGTATAAAACTCTACATTAGTGTAGTGTAAAGTTAATTTGATTAATCTTTGGTTAACCAAAACTTTCTAAACTTGTTTGTCACTTTACATGTCATTTCTCTTATTTGGCAGTATCAACATTCAAACTATAGAAATGCAAGATAGCAAATTATTTTCATCATTGACAAACCAAGTGCTTTAATACGATAAGCAAAGTTGATAGGCGCTGAAAACACTTTTTGTTTAAAAGCATTGTTTTGTATTTAAGTTGGTTCATTAGTTTGTAATGCTAGTGAAAGATGTCTGAACTTTATTGCTCGATGGCTCATTAGCATACTTGACAATCCAAATTAATGTTTGATGTACTTTTTATGACTGAGTTGAATATAGAAAGGTTTGGTTTTAATACAAATGTGTCTCTTGTATTGGAGAGTTATAAGTGTTCTTGAAATCTGTAATACAAATTGATGATTAGATTTTTTTTGTGTGTTTTTGGGTTAAAAATAAAAAGATTTGGTTTTAACATTCATTTTTTTGGGCTTAAACATCTATTATTTGTTAAATTAGTAACATTTTAAAAATGTTGCGAAAAGGAGTACCGACAATATTTTTTAAATGTTACAAAATAGTAAATTAGTAACATTTTAAAAAATGTTGCAATATATATGTTTTTGTCACATTTGGAAAATGTTACAAAAGTATATGCCGTATCATTTTTAAAATGTTAGTAAAAGTACTCAAATGTTATAAAAATATGTATGGTAACATTTTGAAAATGTTAGTAAAAATACATAAGTGTTGTTAAAACTTTTTAGCGACATAGGGTAAATACAACATTTTCAAAAATGTTACTAATGGAAATAGCAACATTTGTTTATAATTTAGTAGCATTTATTAAATGTTAGTGAAACTAAAATATGTAGTAGTGTGGAGCGACTTCTCTTGTTAAAAATGTGCTTGAAAGTAATTTTAAACCAGAGGGTGAGATAGCATACGGGATACCTGGACCCTCTCTGGCCACTCAAATTCTCATTTGTAGTCCGTCAAAATGGAGTCAAAAAGGGAATGAAATCCATTTCTCTTATATTTCTTTATTAAATTTATTGAACATCTAAATTATAGAGTAACATATTTTACTCCACTTTACTCTTTGTTATTCCTTTTCGTTCTATTATGGTTCATTCTCTTTTATCATTTATAAAACTCCCAAAATGACTATATTTTCAAAACCCATCAATTTTTTTTAACCGAAACACTTAGCACTAAAAGGTTCATGATACATACATTGGAGAAGGGAATGGATAAAGGTAGATCATATTGAAAATTGATGGATTGGATTAACAGGTTAGAGTTATAAAATTCTTAATATAATAAATTAATTTATATGAAATTGTATGCCCTTCTTAACTTCAATTAAGTCAATGTCAGGCATTGACTACAATTCTTATCCTGTTATACATATCGAACTAAAGTATTCATAATGAAGAGGAAAATCAAGGTGGCATTTTCTTTCGCGTTTTACAAATCAAATTTGGACAGAAATCGTGCGTCTTGGGTAAGGGATTGAAGGGTAAAGAGTATCTTTACGACTTTACCCCGAAAGCACTTCAGCCCCATAGACCCTTGACCCTCCCCAAAAAGAAAGGCAGTGTTTTTCTCTTCCGTGTAGGTGCGTAGGAGAGAAATTAATGAAACTTTAAAAACAAAGGTTCAAAGTATAGGTATCAAAAATCAACTCCAGACATAATTTGGTCTTTCTTTTTTTTCATTTTCTTTTTTTTTTGACTCATGCACGCAACTTTGTTCCAACTTGGACAAATTGATTGAAGATAACAATCTAAAGTGACCAAAGCTCCAACCCTACACGGACACATCAACATCACAAAGGTAGGTAGCATAGATATTGATAACCGAAAAATGATACATGCACAATATGATTCTATAATATATTTATGGAAAAAAATAAATAAGGGAGTGGGTTTATTTCAATTTTTTATTTCTTTAGATCCATCATCTTGTCTTCTTCTTATGTCATAAATATGTTGTATAAACATGTTGTACATGTATTATTTCTCTAGACAACTAAAACACTTGCATTTGCACCTCATTCATTCATTTTTTTCCATTCATATATTAATCACTAACGAAAAAGAAAAGAACAAAAGAAATTAGAGGAGAACACTGAGTTTCTAAAAGAGTGAGCGAATCGATCGCTTTCTTTTGACTGTTTGCTGCTATACTGAGCATTAACAGAATCACGTAGTAATTACTAATTAGTAGAAATAAAATACGAAAAGGAATGAAAATGGATGAGATTGTCATTTTCTAAAACCGTATTTGAAATAGGGGAAATTCTAAGAAGAGGGGTTTCAAATAGGGGAATGGAATAAGACTAGACCAAAGGTTTAGTGCCTTTGTGTTGAAGACGTCCATGCACAGTAAGAAGAAGGATTTCCTCTGTGAGTCTCGAGAGGAGGAAAATCGTTTTTTTGGAGTCCTCTTTTGGTTTAGCTGAGGCCATGCATTCTTGAGATTAGGGAAAGAAACTTGGGTCATCCTCAGTTGACGAAGATGGAGTTATTCTGGCTCTTGTTAAGGCTCGAATTTCAGTTAAAATCGAATTGTTATGTTTTTGTAGCTCTTTGTGTATTTTAGTTCTTTGCTGATCGTTCGATTCGGTTGTTAGTTGTTATTCTTACTTCGGTTGGTTTGGGATATTAGGGGTTGCTCTTTTGCTATATTGTACTGATATTTCATCATTGCACTCTGCATAGTATTTAGAACATATCATGTCTAATACTAATTTCGTTACTTTGATACTTCAAAATGTGTTAAAATTAATTTTTTGGATGATTTTACAAATTGGTTTGTGTAAAAAATGTCATTGATATACATATTTTTATATTTCCTTAAGATAGTTACGATAAAAGTCAAATAAATTTAATAATAAGTTGATAATAATACTTTTAAATTTAATATAAAATTGGTATATATATATATATAAATGTATCCCCACATCTTAAATTTCATAATTTCACTATATTTTCGTATCAATGTCAGATCATTTCAGTATCATATTTTATCTTTGTGTTTTGTAGCTCTTTAGCCTAGTTTTTGTGTCGAGTTTTCCTTTTTTTTTTTTTGGGTTTAGTTTTGGGCCTTGTCTTTGGTTTGCTTTGTTAGATGGTTGTATCATTGTTGTACCTTTTGCTACTCCATATGAGAGTCTAGCAGCTATTAATTATAGAAAAGAAATGTTGAAGTGTTAAAAGAAGTTGTATCCTTGCAAAAATGTTTCATTGTAAAGAGTAAATAACACATGGAACCAAATCTTGTCTCCCCATTTCCAATTTCCCTGCATGTCTCCTCAATAAAATTTTAACAGGTGTGTAATGATGATATCATTAATAATTTTTTATTTAACCAATTTTTTTTTTAAATTACTCAAAATTTGAATACATGACAAAATTTGATTGAAGGACGAGGAATGGAAGAGAGAGCGTGTAGGAGATTTGAATCCCATAACATATAAGCTAGCTCTTACATCACCATGTAGGAATTGAAGTGGTGCAGACTGCACTAAAGAGGTGTGCATAGAAAACATCTAATGCATACAAGACTAACCCAGCCGAACACAGCTAATTTGTTATCACAAGAATGACTCCTAGCAGGCCAGCTTCTGTTTGATTGCATGCAACTCTGTCATAACATCTTTTATACCCATCCGCTGAGAGGGAACTCAGAGAACACGCAACGCCAATCCTAGCAAAAGACAACATACACTCCCGAATTCTGCCTGCCATATTTTGCTGCCGCATGACATCTTTCTCCTCTTCAACAAATGGAATGAGCAATTGTGAATCAACAATCTCAGTGATTCCTTCCGGGTTGCCATATTACAAGACCTGTGTAGACTTAGCCCTCACCAAACATGCTATCTGTTGGTTTCTTTCCAGTGAACATCTCGAGAAGAAGAATTCCGTATCTGTAAATATCTCGGGGTGATATTGGGCTACCTGCTCCATACTCTGTACAATTCGAATAACAATTCTTTAAACAAAAAATGAAGGAAAGGAATACAAATAAATCAGAGTCATATCTTGATTTTAAACTTTTTAGAGAGGTTGGATATGGAAGATGGGAATGTTCCAGTGAACTAATTCCCTCCAATCAAGAATGTGCGAAGATGGGGAAAAGCAAGGTGTAATTTTGAACTAATTCAATTTCCTGAAGGCTTGAGCAGTTGATCAGCTCCATAGGAACCTCACCATGAAGATTATTCATCCTCAAGTCAAGATTCTGCAACCTCTTTAAACGACCAATTTCTCAAGGAATTTCACCATGCAAGTTATTGTTAGTAAGATTGAGTTTCGCGAGGAATGTTAGATTTTCCAAGGATGGTCCAAGGGTACCGCCCCAGTTTTCATTTTCTATTTGCAAGACTGAGACCCTCATGTGGCGAGGACTGCATGCAACTCCTTGCCACTGGCAGAAATGGAGAGATTCATTCCATGATGGCAGAGAGTCAGAAGCTCCATTGGTAAGCCTTTCCTTCAAAGCAAGCAAAGCATGCTTTCAGTCTTTGAACTCAAAGGCAGAGCAACCGTAGCTAACAGCATGTACACCAAGATTTGTGAACTCAAAGGTAGTTTAGCAGGAGCACATAGGATCAAACCTTATTTTACCAAAAAAAAATTCAAAAGAACAAAATATGTTCAATTTAGTTACACCAAAGGTCATCGATTTAATTAATGTGAATTTAGTTTGTTAATTATTAAAAATATTGTAAATCTGAACCTTTGATTTTATATTAATTTATATAGAATAATTTAAAATTTCTTTTTTATAATTGAAGAATTAAATTTAATATATTTTCTACCAACAAGGTGTTGGGTGGACATACTATGAGAAGAAAAGCATGATACATTTCTAAAGAACGAAAATAATGGCACATAATTTTTCAAAGAGTAAAATGACGTTTAATTCAATTTTTATTTAAAAATACATTAAATATATGTATCTGCTATAAATAAGTTCCTTTCCTCTCTTTGATTTTGGAAAAGAAAAAATAATATATATTCAAAGGAACTCAAAATTGTTTGAGTGAATTACTAAATTAGCTCTTAATTTTTTTTTTTTTTTGAGAGAATCCAATTACTTCCTAAGAAATTAACTTACATCATGGTTCTCAAATATTTCTCCAAGCATTGAAATTTAAAGCCCTTAAAAACTAATTTGAGCTGTAGATTAGTTTCAGGCTACTATAAAACATTTGAGAACCATAGTTCTAGTTTAAAGATGAGTTGATCCTATATTTTTATATCCATATATCATACATGAAGGAGTTTATCGGCTGAATTAATTGGCTCATTGAAAATCGTATTCTCTTAATTGCTTAGAAATAGTTGCAAGAAATAATCCTAAGATTATTGTCGACATTGACAATATTCAAGAGTTTTGTATGGCCAATGCAAATGTAAAATGGAGACTAACGAGTGAAACTATATTGATGGAACATATCACATAATGATGAAGAGAATGGTTGATACTTGATATTCGAAAGCAGTGTGCTTGTGAATAGAATAAAATATTATTCCAACACATAAAATTTATTGTCTCAACACTCACTCCATTACTATTAGAAGTAATGGTGGCCCTCATATCTAATAATAATAAAGTGTGTGTTTCAATTGGATATCATTTTTAAATATTAGAATAATAATACCCGTGAATGAAATGAGATTGCACAGTGAAAGTTAATGGAAGGCTAAGACTTAAATTTGGAAGTGACTAGCAAGAGAGCCTGTGTAATGCACGGACACGTCTAAGTTTAATTAAAAAAAAATCATGTATAACAACACAAGATAACAAACTTACACCACTATTATTTTTTTATTATTTTAATATTTTAATTTATTAAGTCCACTCCCTTATTTTGTCTTCTTATGCATCTATATTTATAATGTAATGTTGTTGTAAATAAAAGTTGTAATCTAACATTACTCTTGCTTTTTTTAGGATAAATTACACCGTTTCATTTTTAAATTTAGTGAATTTCACTTGTTTGTACACCTATTTTATTTGTAAAATTTATTGAAGAAGTTTTTGAGTTTGTAAAATTATTACACTGATCTCCTATAAATTTGTAAATTCATCATGTTGCCCACCCTTTTATTGCACAATAAATAATACATTTAGGGGATGTTAGTGTCACTCCAATAAATAAAAGGAAATTGAAGTGAATTTCACTGAATCTTAGGGAAGGTCAATACATATAGCTAATATCAATATATAAGTTTAAATAATTGCAATTTTACATATAAATAACATATACGCCACCATCAATTCAACTCAAATATTACATAAATGAACATATAAATACCTATGAAAATTTTGTCTTCTTTAGAAAATTAGGGGCAAAATAGCAAAAAAGAAAATTATATTTCACTATTATACGATATTAAACACTTGATAAACTTAGTTTTTCATCTTTTATAAAATGATAGCACCATTGTGCAACACAAACAATTAAAATATCTATCTCACAACACTACCTTAGGCTCATGATTGTTCCTTCCATAAAGAAGTTGAATTACAACAATATTGCAATAATATTAAACTAACTGTGATTTTACATTAAATAAAGCTAAAATTCTAATAGGAGTAAAAATACTCATATTGTGATTAAATATAGTGAAAAATATCAAAACCAATAAATTAAGACAAGATTACATGAGCAAAGTTATCAAAACTTGACCTTTTTTGCCTTGTGCTTTATGTAAATATATGAAGTGATAAATTAAATTAGACTCCCTCAAGAGTAATAAATCTATGGTAATTCCTTAACAATTCTCTCATTAATTTTAGTCATTCATCTCCAAAATTAATTTTAAAAAATATGATTCCTAAAAATTAAATAAAAAAACTTGACTATATTTTTAGTTTTAAATAATATATTAAATTTTGGTTTTGGCCTATAAAGTAATTGATGTTGATCAGTATTATTTAATTGCGTTCCTATAATTATTTAAAAATATTCATTTACATAGATTTTTAAATAAAATATTTTAAAGCAATGTAAATTTTAATTTTTGTTTTACTATTCGAAAGTTTTGTCACTCATAATAGACCTTAAACAATTTTCATATACAATTATATAAAAATAAACTATTTAAATATAAAAGAACGTCACACACACAAAAATTAATAATAATAAAGTATGGCTAAAGAATTCATATATTAATATATATAATGTATATATGAACGTTCAACATTACCATTATTAAAATTATGAAAACTAATATTATTTTTCATTTTGTGATCAAATAGTATTAATATAAATTAAAACTAATGTTATATTAATATCCTCAAAATTTATAGATTGAATAATCTTGAATAAAAGATATATTCACTTTCACCAATAGATATAGTGTACACCTAGATGTAGCACACCTAGTCTATGTTATTTGGAATTTATTAAAGTCCTAGCCGGAAAAGTCAATGACATTTTTAAATGTTTTGAACTCTTAACGATGAAAACCTGAAAAGCTCACCATGTATGTAGTTGAACAGTAACGTTACAGTGGTCTTGGAAACTCCCTAATTGTATTGTGTATAGATAGATTCCCAGGAAAGCGTTAATCTTACGTACAGGGTAGAACAATAATTTGGACGGAAACTATTAGAGTCCTATAACAATTTTTTTAAAATTTAATTTTCCGGAATGACACGATATAAATACTCTTGTATAGAAGAATAACTAGAACTTTGGCAAATTTTGATTAAATTCGATATTTCTTGTGACCATTTAGCATTATAAAGCTCAATTTGAACCATGTAAACCTTTTTGATTGACTTGATTAATCTTGACGTTTAGCGCGTAAATGTAATTTAAGCAGTTTTTTTTTTCTGTTAGATAAAAGTTCAGAAGAGGAAGGTAAAAATGTCTATTTAAGATTAAAGCAAATTACAAATGATTAACAGCATTGCTTACCATATGGGCCTTAAAGCTATTTTAGAGTACTATCAATTGATTCAATATCGATTGATACTATGATAAGTTTTTAACATTCCACTGTTTATTGGAAACATTTGTGTCATTTTCCTTGAACCTTGAAAATTTTAAATAGCTATATTTTTATAAAATATACATGTTGATTTTAGAAAAAAAGATTACATACATTAGACGTACCAAATGTTGTGTAATGCTGTAATTGTGCTCTTGGATGCTACAGTATTAATTCGCGAAGGGGAAGGTTTTGCTTTGCCTTTACCATATGAATTGGATTGCATTTGCATCTCCAGCGAAATAACGTTCCAGCTGTAGACATACTTCTGATTCTGAGTTTACCAACATTCAAGATCTTGGGTAAGTATCAAATTTTCTAAATTTATTTGTGTAGAGCACTTTAGGAGCAATCAAGCTTGCCAATTTTGTCGAGCTTAGTTAGTAGTATTATAATAGCATTATGGTTCAAATATGAAATCTCAAATCTTTACTAATACGTCGTTTTAGTTACTTTAGGCTCGATATTAATTTTCGGTTATCCACTGTGCAATAAAAAGTGGCAAGAGAACAATAGTGACATCTATTTGGGAAGAGCATCTCTATTTTTTTGTGTTTCAATTGTAGTTTCATTCACAAACAAAACCGCCACTCCCCTTCTGTTCTCCATTAATATTGGCAATAGGATGACCAAATACTTAATATAAAATCAAGCCACTGATACAGAAGATAGAGCATGTAAACTGATACGGAAGACACCAATTTAGAATATAAACCACATAAACTGAAACTGTTACATCACCTAGTTGGAATAGAAGTGGTGTAGTGCACAAAGAAGATTTTGAAAATGAATTTTTAGTGTAGTGCACAAGTACCATTCAGTAGAGACTAACACATTGTGGATTAAAGTTAAAAGTGTTTTGTGAAACAGAGACTAAATGACTAATGCGTGAAGCTTACAGTGGGGTGCATGTGAGAAACTCGCCAAAAAAGAAAAGTTTGTCAATTTTTATAAACAGTGGACCCCTCATGATAATTTTTAACATGACGTCAAACTCTACCAATATGATCAAGTCTCTCTTTTACATGATTATCCTTTCATTTCATTTAACTTGATCAAGTGTAAGGTTGGACATATGATCATGCATATCGTGTCAATGTATTACTTGGGAGGATTCACTCCCATATGAAATGTTCTAAAATCTATCTGAAGTCTTTATTAATACGTTTTATCTTAATAACTTTAGGTTTCACATTTATTTTCGGTAATCCACTATACAGTAAAAAGTGGCAAGAGAACAACGTAACACAGGATTGTGACCATTACCTCGGAAGAGCATTCCTTTACTTCTGTTTTTCAATTCTACTTTTATTCATAAATCATAAGCAAAATGGCCCCATTGTTCTCCATTGTATTGGAAATATGATGACCAAATACTTAATATAAAATCAAGTCATTGAAACAAAAGATAGAGCACATAAATTGACACACTGGACCCTATTACAATACAAGACAACACTGATACATTATATAGAGACATAGAGTGCATAATTCATATTGTTACACGACCTAGTAGGAATTGGACTGGTGCGCAGTGCAATGAACAGTAATGCACTGAAAACAAGTGACGGATAATACAAGAATAGCTCTGCACGCACATGAATGCAGCTTGCTATTGCGAAAAGAACGGTTCCTAGTTGGGAAGCTTCTGTTTAGTTGCATGCAACTCCATGATAACATCTTTAATGCTCATTCGTTGAGTGGGGAACTCTGCTGAACATGCAACTCCAATCCTAGCAATGGACAACAAACATTCTCGAATGTTGTCTTTTGTATCTTGTTGTCGTGTGACCCTTCTCTCCTCTTCATCAAATGGAATGAGCAATCTGGAATCAACAACCTCAGTCATGCCATCTAAAGTTGCCATATTACAGAATTTGTGTAAGCTTAAACCATCACCAAACATGCTATATGTTGGTTTCTTTCCAGTGAGCATCTCCAACAAAAATCCGTAGCTGTAGATATCTCCTTGTGGTGATACTTGACCACCTGCTCCATACTCTAATTCCAATAACAATTCATTAAACAAAAATGAAGGAAAATAGTATAGACAAAATATAGTCACATTCATATATATATGTTGATTATAAGTAAATCATTTTTATATAAATGAATTTTAAAGGGTTGATTTCCCTAGCTAAAATTTAAAATTAAGTGTTAATTTTAGTTTTTGTCATCCGTACTAATGTTGAGGACCTAGTAAAGTATGAGTTGTAAGTAAATTAGTGTAATAATTATAAAGCTATATATAAAACCTAATATGAATGAGAATACATGTCTCCAACAAAAATGCAATTAACAAGATGATTTTCCATGCTGCCACGAACAAATAAAGAAATACAAGTAAAACATTATTAAAGGATAATAAGAGGTAAAAAGCACTATTTTACCTGGGGAACATATCCAATGGTTCCCTTAACTGTAGAGGAACTAGCTTCTCTATTGGAATGACTTATTGTCCCATGAAAGAGCTTTGCTAACCCAAAGTCTCCTAAGTGGGCAACCATGTCATCATCAAGAAGAATATTACTTGGTTTAATATCACAATGAACCAAAACTTCTTCAGAATTATGGTGAAGATAATCCAATGCATGAGCTACATCAAGAGCAATATTTACTCTCTGTATAAGGTTGAGATTCAAACTTCTAGACTCGCTGTGTTCATTGTTGTGCAACAAACTTTCTAGACTGCGATTAGGCATGTACTCAAAAACTATAGCTTTGAAATCTTCACCCTTATAATCAACACTCGAACAACAAGTCAATATATTGAGAAGATTTCGATGCTTGATTTTTCCCAAAACTTGGCATTCAGCCATGAAACTCTTTGACGCCCCACGTGTTTGAAGATTCAACACCTTCACAGCAATAGGTCTTTCAAAATGGACAAGATTTCCTTTGTATATTGAGCCAAAGCTTCCTATGCCAACTAAATTGGATGAAGAAAATCCATCGGTTGCTTGATGTAGCTCTCTATAAGAAATCCGCATGTATCTATATTGTAGTGATGGTGAAGAAGATAACATTTTGGGCTTCTTCTTGAGAAAATAGATAATGATGAGAACTATGGAAGGGATCAAAACCCAACCAATTACAATAATTAAGATAACTCTCTTTTTTATTGGCCTCTTCTTTTTTTCTAAAGGTAACTGTGGGCATGGAGGGAGATTGAGTTTAGGTATCCCGCCACAAAGATCCTTGTTTCCAATGAGTGATATTGCTGTGATGTTACTAAATACCCCTCCTATTGGGACCTTACCATAAAAGTTGTTATAAGACAAGTCCAATTTATTCAACAATGTCAGGTTCTCAAGTTCATGTGGAATTATGCTTGAGAAGTTGTTGTTAGAAAGGTCTATGATGGTGAGGGATCTTAGAGAACCCAGGAACAAAGGTATGCTTCCATGAAAGAAGTTTCTTTCCAAATTTAACTCTGTTAATGTGGAACAAGCACCAAGTTCCATGGGAATTTTACCAGACAACTTATTTGCATACAAATATAATATGGAAAGATGCTTCAAGTTACCAAAATCTAAAGGAAGGGGACCAGCCAAGGAGTTGTTGTTGAATTTGAGAATTACTAAACCTTCCTGATAGCCAAATGTTTGATCAGGTATATTACCACTTAAGTTGTTTTCAGAAACATCAAAATACTCCACTTCGGTGCAGTGTTTGAGGGTAAATGGAATGCTACCTTCAAATTTATTACTGCTTAGATAAACTTCAGACAACATCGTAAGATTGCCAATGATAAGAGGAATGTTGCCAGATAGTTTGTTTTCTTTCAAATTCAATCTTACTAGATTTTTAAGCTTCCCAATTGAATGTGGAATTGTTCCATCAATAAAATTCCCTCCCAAATCAAGAGAAGTCAAGTTGCGTAGGTTTCCAATTCCTTCGGGTATCGTTCCAGTTATTTGATTACTTGCCATATATAGCATATGGAGATAGGTTGACAAGTTGCCTATGATGCTTGGCAACACACCAGCCAAATTATTTTTGTCGAACTCCAGAATTTGCAATTGAGTACAATTGGTTAATGAGGAAAGGAAGTCCAAATCGCGAGCTTTCCCACTCCCAAAATGATTATTTTCAATGTTAAATAACCGAAGTTTGTTCAAGCTTCCCAAAGTAGTAGGAATTGGTCCACTAAAACTATTTAATGATATATCAAACGCTACTAATTTAGAGAGGTTGGATATGGAAGATGGGAATGTTCCGGTGAACTGATTCTCTCCAATAAAGAATGTGTGAAGATGGGGAAAAGCAAGGTGTAATTTTGAAAGAAGAGTACCCACTAACTGGTTGTCTACTAGATCAAGAACATAGATATTTGAAAGGTTGTAAAGTGAATTAGGAACTATGCCTGACAAATTATTTACAGACAAAGAAATCCATCCCAAATTTGACAACTTACCCAAAGCGTGGGTTATACTTCCTTCCAAATGATTCCTTGTAAGTGATAATGTTTCAAGCGATGAAAGATTTCCCAAGGAAGCTGGGATACCACCAACTAGATTATTGACTCCAAGCCGCAACTCAGTAAGCTGTGTCATAGATCCAAACCATGAAGGAATATTCCCAGTGAGATTATTGTACACCAAGATAATTACCTGGAGACCTGAGCAGTTGGTTAGCTCCATAGGAACCTCACCATGAATATTATTCATGCTCAAGTCAAGAATCTGTAACCTCTTCAAACGACCAACTTCTTTAGGAATTTCACCATGCAAGTTAATATTAGTAAGATTGAGCTTCCTGAGGAATGTTAGATTTCCCAAGGATGGTCCAAGAGTACCACCCCAGTTTTCATTTTCCAGTTGCAAGACTGAGACTCTCATGTGGTGGGGATTGCATACAACTCCTTGCCACTGGCATAATTGGAGAGAATCATTCCATGATGGTAGAGAATCGGGAACTCCATTGGTAAGCTTTTCCTTCAAAGCAAGCAAAGCGAGCTTATCAGTCTCTGAACTCAAAGGCAGAGCCACTATTTTAGACGGCATGTACACCAAGGTTTGTGAAGCAATACATAGAAAAAACATGATGAGAGCCATGATTTTTCGGAGAGACAAGATGTGCATTTTCTAGTAGAGAAGAGGAGTATGAAGAAATATTTGGTTGAAACAAGCACCTAAAGTCTTGCATTTATAGACATTCTAATTTACTTCAGTGAAGACACGAGTTGTGTGAAATGTAGTTCGACTTGCAATGTTCGCAACATTAAATCATATCTTCAGTCTAGTAACACCAAAGGTCATCGATTTCAATAATTGTAAATCTTAACATTCGATTATATATTATTTAAAATAATTTCAAAATTGCTTTTTTTACAATTAAAGAATTAAATTTGTTATATTTCTACCTTAACTATATCTTGCACCCGTGCGATGGACGGGTTGGCTCTTTTTTTTAACACTAAAATAATTTTTTAATTCTTATTATTTATTAATTGTTATAGTTACTAAAATTGAATTTAAAAAATACTCTAAATATGAGAAAATATTATTCCTATAACATTGGGACTAAAATTTTTGCCGATAGATTATGATTAGTTCTATAGAACACTTATTAAGAATAAAAAGTGGGTGTTCGGTGGCTTGCATTAAATATATGCATATAAAACAAATGCTATAAATAAGTTCCTTTCCTCTCTTTGATTTTGGAAAAGATAAAAATACATATATATATATATATATATATATATATATATATATATATATATATATATTCAAAAGAACTTAAAATTGTTTCAGTGAATTACTAAATTAGCTCTTAATTTTTTTTTTAGAGAATCCAATTACTTCCTAAGACATTAACTTACCTCATGGTTCTCAAATATTTCTCCAAGCATTGAAGTTTAAAGCCCTTAAAAACTAAATTGAACTGTAGATTAGTTTCAGGCTACTGTAAAACATTTGAGAACCATAATTCTAGTTTAAAGATGAGTTGATCCTATATTTTTATATCCGTGTATCATACATGAAGGACTTTATCGGCTGAATTAATTGGCTCATTGAAAATCTTATTCTCTTAATTGCTTAAAAATAGTTGCAAGAAATAATCCTAAGATTATTGCCGACATTCACAATATTCGAGAGTTTTGTATGGCCAATGCAAATGTAAAATGGAGACTAACTCGCGAAACGGTATTGATGGAAATATCACATAATGATGAAGAGAATGGTTGACACTTGATATTCTAAAGTAGTGTGCTTGTGAATGGAAAAAAAAATGTTATTCCAACACCTAAAATTGGATGACTCAACACTCACTCAATTATTGTTAGATGTGATGATGACCCTATTATCCCTACTCATCCATCATATTTAATAATAATAAAATGTGTATCTCAATTAGACACTCACTTTTAGATTTTGAAATAATAATCCCATTAATGAAACAAGATTGCACCGTAAAAGTTAATGGAAGACCAAGACTTACATTTGGAAGTGACTTGGGTGGAATCCAGCTAGCAACTTTGTTTAGGAAATTCCCAGGAAAGCGTTAAACTTACGCACAGGGTACAACAATAATTTGGACGGAAACTATTAGAGTCCTATAACAATTTTTTAAAATTTAAATTTTCGGAATTACTCGACATAAATACTCCTGGATAGAAGAATAACTAGAACTTTGGCAAATTTTGATTAAATTTGATATTTCTTGTGACTATTTAGCATTATAAAGCTCAATGTGAACCATGTAAACCTATTTGATTGACTTGATTAATCTTGACTTTTGGCATAATTTAAGCAGTTTTTCCCTTTTAGATGAAAGTTCAAAAGAGGAGGGAAAAAAGGTCTATTTAAGATTAAAGCAAATTACAAATGATTAATAGCACTGCTTTACCATATGGGCCTTATAGCTATTTTAGACTATCAATTGATTCAATATCGATTGATACTATGATAAGTTGTTAACATTCCACTGTTTATTGGAAACATTTGTGTCATTTTCCTTGAACCTTGAACATTTTAAATAGCTATATTTTTATAAAATATACATGTTGATTTTAGAAAAAAAAAAAAGATTACATACATTAGACGTACCAAATGTTGTGTAATGCTGTAATTGTGCTCTTGAATGCTACAGTTTTAATTCGCGAAGGGGAAGGTTTTGCTTTGCCTTTACCATATGAATTGGATTGCATTTGCATCTCCAGCAAAATAACGTTCCATCTGTAGACATACTTCTGATTCATTCCGAGTTTACCAACATTCAAGATCTTGGGTAAGTATCAAATTTTCTAAATTTATTTGTGTAGAGCACTTTAGGAGTAATCAAGCTTGCCAATTTTGTTGAGCTTAGTTAGTAGTATTATAATAGCATTATGGTTCAAATATGAAATCTCAAATGCATGAAAGTCGCATCTTGATTATAAATCAATCAGTTTTGGCTAAATGAGTTTTTAAGGTGTCGACGACCATAACTAAAATTCAAAATTAAGTGTTAATGGTTAAGACTTATAAATGAAACAGATTTTCTTATAGGAATGAGACTCAAATATTATTTTATGAGAAGACACTAATTGCGTTAATTTTTATAGCAATAGGATTTTTTTCAAATAATATATAATGATTGAGATCAGATTAAATCTCGATTAGTTTTAATTCAGGTTTTTTTTCAAAAATTATTATCATATCTATTTATTCTTAAATCATTATATAAGTTTTTCAATGAGTGAGAAGATATGAAATTATTTCTGAATTGTTATTTATGAATAATGATAAGTAATCATAATTCTCAAATATTTAAATTTGAAAATTATATAATGCTCTAAATAATCAGGTTATATAACGATTATCAAATTATTCAAATGCTAAAAGTCATAATTTTTAGATCAAAAGACTTTTCCCACTCAAATTAATGGTCTTTTCAGCTTTCCTCTATAACACCTCGAGTACATGTGTCCGGACAAGTCCAGGATGGCACAAAGGTCCCTCAAGATCCACCTGTGTAGCCAGGAAGGCTGGATGCAAAAACCATGTTGCAGCTAAAGTTCTACATAATTATGAGAACAAGTTCGCTATGGCAAGATATACTCGCTGCAATGAGTAAGGGTTTCAGGCTGCCATGGCGAGCACAACACAGTGCTAAAATGACACAATTTAAAAACCTTCCCCCTTCGGTTTCTCATTCCAAAACCAAAACTCTCCTTCCCCAAACCCCATTTTCTCTCTTTCTCTCAATCTCACTCCAATCCATCTCCCCTAAGCTTTAATGTATGTGTTTATTGTTGATGTATGCCTTCCTGCTCTCCATTCCTCTAAGTTCTTAGTTTGGGTATTGTTATTTCTCTTATTGTTTGTCAAGTGAGAGTGCTCCCCCAATGTTGTTAGGGTTCGTTTAGATTACCTAGAGACACCCATAGAGTATTCATGAATTTTATGGTTGTTATGACAGACATTGGTACCATCTCTCTCCCAGAGCTCCCATGGAGTTGGTCCTTCATATTCCATCCCTCCAGGTGAGTGGGTTTGATCTTATGGCCTTATGTTGGTTATTATATCACTATTTTCAAGCATTATAAAATATTTGAGATTAGAAATTGTGTTTTTACATGAGATGAATTTTATATGAAAATGTGCAAGAGCTAGAAAATATGTCTTTGAACTGTTCGTGAAAATCCATGGGACCATATTTGATATGAAATTGCTATTATATGATTCATGCCATGATTTTAGATTTGGTTTTGATGAAATGAAATGTGAAATATTATGATATTCAGGAGATGCAAGATTTGCTTAACTTAGAAATTATAGGAACCCTTTTCATGAAATCCAGTATGGTTTAGAATAAGAATTGCTGAGAGGAAAGTTGAGTTAATGAATTAAATCATTAACCTTAGTACCAAGGCCCACGAGGGGCAATTTATCCCCATGATTAGATCAATCCATGAGGGTCGCGATTTGTGAATGATCGTTAAGATTTCAGGGGCTCTTGTTCACAAGAGACGGAGCACCTCCCTTACAATTTATGGATAGTCTATTCTTTTAGTAATCCTTGAGAAAATAAAGATGTTTTTATGTTTTTTGCCACCTATATATGATTTGATAGTTATTATATAAAATAAATAAAAATGATTAAGAATTTTTTTTTTGCATTATTATTTATGTATATTTCTTCTTGTCCCATGTATGGTTGTGGGTGAGGATCTACTAAGTTTTATGATAAAACTCACCCCTCTTTTCCCTTTTTTCTCATAGACTGGTTCAGCTTAGGATCCTCCTCCTCCCCTCAGGCACTAGCTTTCAGTTGGGTGAGGTTCACGTTTTCATGAAGTGTTATGTCGTTTTGGTAGAGTGCTCTAGTGGCAATGCCGGGTCTAGACCATGCATATATTTATATTTTGATTTATCATAATTCTTTTGTATTTAATATAATATAGTTTTCATGATTTTTTGTAATATAGCAACTCGTCATTAATATGTATCACAGCTATAGTTTTATAGATGATCATGAAATGAATTACTCAGAAATTATTATTGCTATGATTTGGAGATTTGAAACCTAGTATGTATTTAGAAATGAATTTTCTTTATAAAAATGTGCATTTAGTACGACTTAGTGATCATCAGATTTACGTGGGGAAAAGGTTCACGTGTTAGTCACGATCCCAAATTTGATCGTGACACCCTCTTCATTTAGTGATAAAATTATTTTAATTTGAATTTAGAAGTCTCTTTCATTTAATGATAAAATGTAAATGTCTCGATTTTATTATAGGCCTCAATCTTTTTAAATTCATGTATAATTTTATCACATTATTTCTACACTTCAATAAAAAAAAATTATTTCTACACCAATAATTATCATAATTATTTCTTTTTAATTTGTTTAGGACTGTGCATTGTTTTATAAAAAATCTTCATAAATGTCTAAGATCATTGCATTTTGATGCCATTTTTACATCATCGGGAATAAAAGTATTGGTAGCTTCCCGCAGTCAACTATTGACAACGAGTGAATTTCTCTTTCTAACAGGGAATATGAGCAGAAATTAAATCCCACTTATCCATTAACATATCATACTTTTCATAAAGATTAATATTTTGACATTAAATATCTCAACACTCACCATACCCTCCATTAACAATAACGAGGAACGTTGGATATTTCAATACTCACTATTCATTACTTTTCATTAATAATTATAGTAAGATTTTTTAGAAATCTTTTATTTGTCCCGTGCAAATCACGGGTATTAAACTGATATAATTTAGAAAGCATGTATATGCAATGCCCTAGATTAAAAAAGACAACAAAAAAAAGTAGTAATGTAAATTAGCATCTTTTATTTATGCCATACAATTATAATTACACATAACTTTATGCAGTTTTCTTCCACTTAGAAAAAATAATTATGCAGTTTTGCGCTATTAACTTAAATCCTTAAAGTAATTATTTGTGGTATGCCGGTTTTGATTTGTCCGGACCAAAAAACTCAAGTGATGTTTTGGTTATTTCACTACAAGAAATTTGGCCTAAAACTACACTTGTTTTTGGCAACATATGAAAAATGTGACTTATGTATACATAGACAACACTTTTTTTAAATGTGTTGCTATTGATATCTAAAAAATGTTATTTTATCTACTCAAAAGTGTTGCTTTAAATAATTGGTCACACCTATTATAGCAACATTATGAAAAGTGATGCATTAACTTAAAAGTGTACCCTTTTGTTAAAAAAATGTTGCCTTTGACAATTGGCCACATATGATATAGCAACTCTTCAAAAAGTGATGTCTTAACTTAAAAAAGTGTAACCTTTACTATATGAAAGTAACACATTTAGAAAAAGTGTTGCCTATATGTGCATAAACAACACTTTTTACGTGTATCTAAAACTAAGTGTTCTTTTAGGCATAAATTTCTTGTAGTGTTTTTACATGCACTGCCTACCAATCTTTTCCATTTCAAAAGAGGACGTGCTAATTCCCCCATTTGTAATCGATGTGGGAAGGAGCAAGAAACTTGTATTCACCATCTTAGAGACTGTCCAAAAGTTCAAAAAGTTTGGGATTCCATAGACTTTTTGAAAGAGCCTTTGTTTGATGAGTTATAGGATAGTCATTGGATTAAATCTTTTGGACTTGGAAGAAGGCCTTGCTTTTTCTTGCTGGTTGTTGGTGGATATGAAGAGATCGCAATAATGATGTGTTTGGTGATGATACTTGGCCTACCTTTATGACAACTAGAAATGCTCGTATGCTCACTTATGATGTTCAGTGTACTCACCAGGGAAATTGTTATTGGCAAGATATGCAAGTCACAAATAAATGGTCCCCTTCTAGCGATGACTTTGTCAAACTTAATGTTGACGGTAGTGTCCTTGAGGGCCAAAGGAGGGGGGTTATGGAGGAATCATTAGGAATGTAGGAGGAGACGGTGGCAGTCTTTTTAGGTCAAGTGAAAATATACGAGTCTTTCACACATAATTGCTTGCTATTCAATGGGGTCTTCGATATGCATGGTACAAAGGTTGTAGGAATGTCATTTGTGAGACATAGTCTAGAAGCCTTCTCTTATGTGACTTCTTATAAAATGCAGAGTATTCACATTGAAAGAGATCTAATTTCTAAAATTCGGGCTAATTACCGTCAATGGTGTGTTCGCTTTGTTCTGATTTTAAGGGATGTAAATAGTTGTGCTGATTACTTGGCGTGTTGGGAGCTATCTCGAATGATGATTTCCATGAATGGGAGACTCTTCTCTGCTCTTTTCACCTTGATGGTTTCTAATAAAGAAAGCTAGTCGTGTTTTCTTTCTTTTTCTTTTCTTATCTCATTATCTACCAAAAAAATATATATATAACCTTGCCAATTTGTCATATATATACAATTTAATAACCTTTCTTGATTTATTTTGTAGCTCTGTGTGTTTTTGCCGTTTATTATTTTCCTTTGTAATTTAATTACGCACAACTCTTTTGCCAAATTGATACCCAACGCTCAACAGTACTTTATGGCTTAGAACAAGGGAAGATTCACCTATAGACACATCTTTAACATTTCACATTTTTACACACCCCAAATAAAAATAGGTGTTATTTACTTTATTTATAGTACACTCCTTAATCACTTGACTCGGGAGCATCAACTTTAGTGTGAATGTATGCAAGAATAAAATATTATATGTATGCTCACTCTGGAATTTTTCTAGCATATGCCACCGAAAGCAGGCAGTGGTGGATTCAAAGTTCCCACGTCCCACCTAGAAGTAGGATACCGCCTAAGCCTAGAAAAAGAAACAAAAATAAAGGAGGAAGATTCGGAAATAGACGAGTAGTCCCAACATGGGCATGGGCTTGACGAGCCAAAGAGTCCGCGCATTGATTGACTTCTCTGTCCTTCAACTGGGAATCCTGATTGATCAAAACTACTAAATTGAGTAAGTTTTGATCACTTTTTAAAGTTTTAAGACATGAATTGTGTTTAATTTTTTTTTTGCTATATTAATTATGTAGGTTGATTTATAGGAGGATTTGTAAGAAGTTGGATCATTACTCTTAAAGAAATTTTATATTGATTTAATTTTTCGATTATAAAAAAGCAATATTATTTTAAATTTGAATACATGTTAGTTTACTTTTTCAATTATAAAGTATGTTAATTTAATTCTTCAATCATACAAATGTTGTATCAACTACCTGCTCAACAATAAAAATATTGCTGCAAAATATTAATCCTAATATTTTGAAAAAATGCAATGAAAAACTCATTCAACTTCAGTTTATCTTCGATAGTTTGGGACAACCGACAACAAATCATAGGAACAAATTATCTTTAGTCCTACTTGCTATGAAGGTAACTTCATGTCATATGAATAGAATATATTGTCTTGTTATATATACCAAATGTTATCAATTTTATCTAAGTGAATATGTGTGATATTTAGTGTTAATATACCATTTTTAACAATTTTTATATTGATTTAAACAAAAATAAAATGCAATATTTTTTATTCTCAGATTATCCACCGTCGAATGTAGTGACTAATTCTTTCGTATATTATAGGTTCATTTAGGGGCATTGACGCTAGCCACTGTTTTAAAGTTACTTCATTTACAATGTGAGAATTGATTCCTCAACACTTAGTTAAGGAAGGAAAGAGGTTAAATAAAATAAAATACAAATTTTGACATTAAATTTTATATTTTTCAAACTGGCTAAATGAAAATAAACAATTTTAAGGAATATTATAGAATCATTAATATCATATATCAAATTTTCAAGAATTTATAGAGATGAAATAATGATAATGTTAAATAATGAATTGGTAAAATAATGATAAACATTTAAAAAATATTGATGCTAATTGATAAAGTACTTTGTATAATGGATAATTTACTAAACTTACATAGATGTTTTAATTGATAAAGTACTTTAGAGTAAAGCAAATATTTAAAACAAACATTTAAGAGTGTTGTGTAATAATTAGGGCATTTCTTAAAAGAGGGAGTCTATTTTAGAATAATTTTATATTGATGTAGAATGATTTTAAAGTTTTATAATAACAATAAATCCAATTTGATATTATTAAAAGTTACTTTTTTATATTTTATAATTTTTTAGTAAAAATAAAAAACCCAACGAATCCAAACCGATTTAATGGTTTTGGTGTGGTTTGATTATTCAAAGATAATCAAATCAAACCGAACCAAAATGAAATAAAATTTATTGATTAGATCAATTGATTTTTACCTTAAAATTGAACCAACCCGAACTGCTACCACCCCTAGTGTCGACCGTAAACAATGGAAATAACAATGGGAATGGCCACATGATGGTCTTGTCGTGGTTCTTATGACAAGCAAGTACAGTCCAAAAGCATCAGACCGATTTCTCTTGAAGAAGATTGCATTATTTGGAAACAGGGACAGTAAAAAATTAGATCTGCAATATTTTTAAGTAGATCTGAAATATTTTATTAATCAACCAGAAGCGATTGCTTGTGGTGGCAGAAGAGATAAAGGATTTGCAAAAATTTCATAATTGGGATGAATTCCAACACATGCTACGTGTTTTTAAAATTTGGGGGCTAGTGTTTTGTTTACTATTGACAAGACAATAATAATAATGGCCAAGTGTAAATGATTTAATAGAAACTAAATGATTAATTGGCGATAATGATCTAATTTAAAAAATTTTAAGTATAAAGACTCAAATAAACTTTTTTAAAATATAAGCTAAGGACTTATTTGAAAATATATTAAAATTACAAGGATCCGAGAATTAATTTAACTACATAATTTTTTAAAAGACTAAAAAGACGTAGCTTTAATCGAAGTTTTAAATAAAAATAACAGTATTTATACTAATAATAACTCAGACTCATTTTATGGAAATTTTTACCACATGTCACTTTTATAGTAATTTAGGACCCACAATTTTCATAGCTTTAACAATTAATATTTTTTTAAAAAAATAACTATAATTATTATATATCATTAAAATATCACTAAAAACTATCAGCATTTAATAGTATAATTGTACTACCCTAATTCAAGAATGAATTTTTGGATATTTCCCTGCAATTCAAATTTTAACATTCCACATCTGATTGATTTTATGATAGTGATCAACTTAACATGTGCTAAATTAGGGTAATATTTTGATCCAATTTACACTAAAAAAGTAATTTCTATATTTGTGATCAAATATTAAATTCAAATTCTAATTACTTAAATCATTTTGAACTATTTTGACACGTCATACTTGGTGAATTATAATTGAAATATTTTAATCAATATATATTCATTTTCCCTCACTTTTAATCTCAAACCTACATATTCTCATTTACTTTATTTGTCTCTCTTTTTTTTGTTTGTGATTTTTTCGCTCACACTCATTTACCGCCATCTTCTTCATTCTTCTCACTCTTCTTCTTCCTCTCTTTTGCATTATTATTTTGTTGTCTATGTTTTTCTTTTACAATTATATATGTAATATAATTTTTTATTGTAATTATTTTAGTTTAATTTTACTTTTTATTTAACAGATATTTATTTTTTTCAATTGCAACTAAATGATTTCACATCTGCATATCTCTTTTAATTTTTGCTTTTGCCTTACTCACTATGAGTTATTGTTATTTTTAAGTGCTTTGTCGTAACTATATACACCAAGTTGTAAAAGAACTGAAATCATTTTTTAATTGTTGTTATTGTCTTCAATATTGATATGTGAGCTTTTGTCAATATGAGAACCCTTTCTATTTTTCCTCATCAAAAGAGGGAGTCATTTGACTAAGAGCATCATCATCTATTTATTGCTATGTTTGCTTCTTCTATCATCATGTTTTTACTTCTCCATTCTTACAAATTCTTCTTGTTATGGTTTCCTTTTTTCTTTGTGAAACATTATTTGATTTTTGATATCGCAATAATAAGTTTTGAATTATAGTGTTTCTATTATATGATTCAGACTATTATTTGGTTTTGTTTCATATTTTTCTTATTGTCAATTAAATGGATATTCTCATTTCTAAAATAAAAATCTTTTGTTTTTACAACCTTTTAACATTGATCATTTTATACTTATTATTCTTATGTGCATAATTTTAACTTTTCAAAATAGAATTTCTATTACCATTCAAATTAAATATCACTACTGTTAATTTATTTATAATTTAATTTTTTTGTGTGATGATAGTTCATATTTGATTCTTATTTATACTGCAGTACATCTAATTAGTGTTAAAGATTTTTTTTAGAAATTTCATTTTTTAATATTTCGTGCAACATGATTTATTCTTTTATGTCTCAGATTATGTAATGAATGAATAAATGACTCATTATAGTTCTATTTCGGTCTTGCATAATATTAGACTCATTTATTCATATTCATTTATAATATTGCATACAAGAGTAAAATATTTTTCACGTAAAAATTAAAAAGCATCAAATTGATAATGCTCTATAATATAATGGGAAAAAGATTATATTATTAAAATTGAATAAATAATTGTTCTCCTAAAAAATTGACTTAGTTTAATTCAGAGAAACATTTTTACAATTTACTCAAACATATATTCTTCATTTTATTATGTTTTAATATATTTTACGCAATGTACTTGATAAAAAATTAAATTACCCCAACAATTTTTACAAAATATAAGGGAAATATAAAATTTCAAATTAATAATAAATAAATTAAATAATAAATAACAAATATTTGATAGAAACAGATCAGGCTTCTAATAAAATACAATAATAAAAAATCTAATTGACTAATACACAAATTTTGCAATTAATATCAATCAGTTTATCATTCTTATTTGAGATCAATATTAATTGGATATCAATTGTCATTTTAAATCCAAAGATTTAGTTTGTCATTATTATTATATTACAATCAATTTTTTATTTGAAATTTAATCTGATATTGGTTCAAAAGCTTCCTAATTAATATTAATTAACTAAAATTTTTAAATCAATTTGATAATAACTTTAATTATGATACCACGTTTAAATCAATTTTATATAAAAAGTTATATATCATGTTTAATACCACGTTATATTCCAAATCAATTTTAAAATCAACTTAAATATATATGACATATATTATTTAGTTAATACCACATTTCTCAATTACTATATTCTATCTATGTTATTAACTTTAATTTAGTCTGTTTGATTTTAGCAATAATTATCACTAGTCTATACTACTAATAATTTTGACTCATTTCAAGGAAAGTTTTATTAGGTGTTATTCATTGAGAAATTTATGCCCTATTTTAGGAGGTGAAATTAAAATCACATAAATTAAATTTTATTACTATTTTTATTAATTAGAAAATGTATTTTTATGTTTTTATAAATTAAATATTTTAATTTACTAAAAATATGTAAATGATTAGGGAAGCAGGTACCCGCTGGGATTACTCACAAACATGTTTAGTTTTCATAGGAACAAGGTGGAGCCTTTGTTTGTTAAACGGCAGGTACGTGGAATAATGTTCTAGCCCCATGAAACCTTTATATTCCCTATTTATAAAAATTATTTAAATATTCTTTTATATATATATATATATATATATATATATAGAGAGAGAGAGAGAGAGAGCACACCTTCATTGTTTTTAATTATTTTTTTAATTTGCATTATGTATTTTTTTTGGATTATGTTATGTTAGTAGTATTTGTTATTATGGATTTTTTTTTGAATTTTAAAATATTTTTAAAAATGATTTTCTTTTTGAAATTTTTTTTAATAAACTCGTGAATACCCATAGGGATTCAAATCATCGGGGAATAGAGATCTATGATTGAGATGGGGATGGAAATGAGAGGTAAAATTTTAAATGGGGACGGAATAAGGAATATGTCCCTCGCTCATAAATATCTATTGTTATCCCTATAAATGACTCATGATATAGTAAAATTATCCACTTATTTCTTTTCATTATTCAATAATTTTGACTTTTGAAATATATAAAATTTTCATAAAATAGACTCTTTATTGTTAGTTAAATGTTATCTATTAAGATTTTTTCAACCTTATTAATATGATATTCAAAATAAGATATAAAATAGAATGACACATTCATATTTTGTTCATTTATTTAATTATTTAACTGTTAATTTATTTTCAAAATAAATTTATACACTCAATTTTCTATAAGATATATTTAAATAAATTATTATTTATTTTCAATAATGGTCAATAAACTATTTTTTATTATTATCACATATATTGTACGGGTTAACGACTAGGGTATATATATATAAAGAAACATTGTCTATTCCTCTCTTTGATTCTGGAAGAAAAAATAATAATTTTCTTTTTTATTTAATGCAACTTAAAATTGTTTGAATGAATTACTGAATTAGCTCTTAATATATTTTTAGAGAGAATTCAATTAGTTCATAAGAAATTAACTTATCCCATGCATGGTTCTCGAATATTTCCCCAAGCATTAAAATTTGAAGCCCTTAAGAACTAATTTGCACTGTTATAAAGAAATAAAGATTAATTTCGGGCTACTTCAAAACATTTGAGTACCATGGGATAAGTTCTTTGTTAAATAACTAGTATAAGGGTGAGTAAGTTGATCCCCTGTTCCTGTATTCATATATGAAGGAATTTATTATCGTCTGAATCAATTGGCTCATTCAAAATCTTATATACTTAATTGCCTAACAATTGTTGTCAATAATCGAGCGTTTTGGATGGCGCCATTGTCAAATGTGAAAAATAGAGACTAACGAGTGAAATCAAATTAGTGGAACACATCACAAAATGATGAAGAGAATGGTGGATATTTGAAAGTGGTGTGTTTGTGAAAGAAAAGAGATTGCACATAGAAAGCTAACTCCTAAATGCCTAATGCCACTCCCATTTTTAATAACATATGTTTGATTTCTCTAAAATGTCCTCTTAGCTGATTACCAATAATGCTAACAATTTATGTAAAATTTATTTCTTTATAAAAATTGGTAGATAACTGTCAACTAATAATATTATGTCTTAATAAATTGTAAAAGACAATATACATAATGATTATGTTTCACATAAAGCGTTATATAATAAAATATTATTTAAAAATATATAATAGCACAGTTTATTGTTATTGAGTAATTAATTTATTTTTTACTTTTTATTTCTACTCTTTTAAAAATAACGTAACTTGATTAATTAAATCAGGCTTTATTATATTTCTTGCGTACAAGTATTATATACCACGACTTAATAAATATTGTTATTTTTATTTATTATTAATATTTTAATTATTTCCCATTTTGTTTTATTATTTATGTAATTAACTATTATATAAATTATATTCTGGTTGCATGCTTCTGAACATCGATATCTTTTGAGTCTAGTATTTTTTCAAAATTGATATGGCTTTTGTGTTGTGGAATGGCTCTGTCGCTGCTTTTGGTTTTTCTTTATGACCCGAAGTTTATAAAAAGGAATGCTTAATATGTGCCTTGGATGAGCATGACCGATGATGCTTGTCCGTGATTCAATGAAGACTTTGGCCTTATAGCAGCAATACGTGCACTTATTCGTTTTTTCTTGTCTTTTTCTTTTTGATGTTTGTCTTGCAATTTTCTTCTTTGGATCTGACTGCTTGTCTTGGTATCATGCTTTTGTATGTGGATTTTTGCGGCTCCCCTTCTGTGAGTGGTTTGAGCTGCTCTTTTATATAAAAAATGCTAAACAACTATTTTAATTTACAAAGTAAAGAAATTGGGTATTTTAGAGAAATTAAGCATTTGTTATTAAAAGTGGGAGTGACATTAAACATTTAAGAGTGGCAATAGCCACTCCCCAAAAGCTATTGGAAGACCAAGACTTACATTTGGAAGGAGTGATCACTTGGGTGGACTCCGGCCAGCCCCTTGACCCTTGACTCTCCACCGTCCCCTACTCAAAAAGAACGGCAGCGTTTATTCTTCTGTGGAGGTGCGAAAGTTATGATGAAACTTTGAAAAGCATTGTTCATAGTCTAAAATGCAAAATTAACTTGGGACATAATTGGATCCTTTTTTAGGTGCGAGTGTAACTCCTCCAACATTGTTTGACTTTATTTGAAGAACACAATCCAAAGCAATCAAACCCCACTCCACTTGGAGACATCAGCATCCGAAGGGCCTTCTCGGGTGGAGATAGGCCCTCGGGGTGTCCTCTTCATGTTCGCAAATCCAAATCCGAATTATGAATTGAAAAATGTAGTGTAGTCGTGCATCAAGTTCTACTGTGAATTGGAAGACTTATAATCAACAAATGAAGATATAGTATAAAGACAGCATATCCGGTGAGATGACTGTTATAATCATATATGTATGATTAAAATTAAAAGTAACAAAAAATCATATGATTATTTAAAAATCATATATATTTATATTTACTGTTGATAACTTATATGAGAATCAACATTTAAGATTTATTCCTATAACTCACAACCAATTACTCATTTCACTTAATTCTCTATCTCGTCTACCTATCTATACTACTAATAATTCACACTCATGGAAAGTTTTATCATATGTCGCTTTTAGAGTTATTTAGGACTCACAATTTTCATATACTAGTCATTTGACCCGTTTGATACATGGGATGATAATAAAATATAGTTTATTAATTATTATTAAAAATAAATAATAATTTATTTAAATATATCTCATAGAAAATTATATATATAAATTTCTTTTAAAAATAAGTTAATAGATAAATAATTAAATAAATAAATAAAATATAAATGTGTCATTCTATTTTATATCTTATTTTGAATATCATATTTATAAGGTTGAAAAATCTCAATAGATAACCTTTAACTAGTAATAAATAGCCTATTTTATGAAAATTTTACACGTTTTGAAAGTTGAAATTGTTGAATAATATAATGAAAGATAATAAGTGGACAATGTTACTATATCATGAGCCATGTATAGGATGACAATGGTTATCCATTAGATGGACATATTCCCGCCCCGCCCCATCCCCATCCCCATTCCCGTCACAGGTTCTCATTTCTTATTTCTCGTGGGAATTTGAATTCCTATGGGTATTCGCCAATATTAAAAAAATTTCAAAAAGATAAAAGTTTTTTAAAATACTTTGAAATTCAAAACATAAATGTCGTTAATAACAAATATTACTAATGCAACATAATCCAAATTAAAGATAAAATATATACATAAAGCAAATCCAATAAAAATGATAAAGTGGATATTTAAATAATTTATGTAAATGATGAATTTGTAGGATTCCATGGTGCGATGACTTTATCTCGTCCTACCGTTTAACAAATAGGGACTTCACCCCTTCCTCATGAAGATTAAATATATCCTTATTCCCGTCCCCATTGCGAGTATCCATGGTATTCAATTCAACAATATTTTTTTTTCATCCTAAGCCATTTACGTCTTTTTAATAAGTCAATTTTAAAATATATGTTACAATTAATGTGCCATAATTAGTAAAAAAAAGTCATAAATAATCATAATTTATGTAGTTTCTTAATATTACATATGAGTTGTAGTTTTAGTTTATTATCAACTTAAAAAAATATTATAATAGCTTTTATATAATTATATAATAGTTGCATATGGTTAATAAAATTTTTGTTAATTATAATTTTTTTATGGTAATGTAATTATAATAGTTTTGTTATCATTAATTAATACTATAATAATTATACATATAAAATTTTAATGATATAATAATACGTTCAATTATCATTTTGTTTATATTATTTGTTATTATTTTCATATTAAATAATTTTAAATGAGATATTTTGTAGAGTATTTTTATTGTGTTAATGAAAAATATGAAGGTATGATTGAAAAAATAATAATTAATAATTAGAAGGTAAATTAAATTCAAAAACTTACTTTAATTATTACAATTATGAAAATGGTAGGCCATAACTTTCTCTATGAATGACACATGAAAAACTTTCCATGTAATGAGTCTTAAATATTAGTATTATATATTTAACAAGTAATAATTTTAAAAAAATCATAACCATAATTATTATATATCATTAGAATATCACTAAAAATTATTAGTATTTAATAGCAGAATTGCACTACAACAATTAAAGAATGAATTTTCAAATATTTTCCTAATACAAATTTTAACATTAGTATTTGACTGATTTCATGATTATAATCAACTTCACATGTGCTAAATTAGGATAATGAATTGATCCAATTTACACTAAAAAAAGTAATTTCTATATTTGTGATCAAATATTAAATTCTAATTCTAATTACTTAAATAATTTTGGATTATTTTAACACGCTTGACATCCTTGCTAAATTATGATTGAAATATTTTAATCAATATATATTCATTTTCCCTCACTTTTGACCCTCAAACCCATATATTCTCATTTACTCTATTTGTCTCTTTTCTTTGTTTGTGATTTTTACGCTCTCATCTCTTACTATCATCCTGTTCATTCTTCCCTCTTCTTCTTCCTCTCTTTTGCATTATTAATCTGCGTTTTTCTTTTACATTTATATATGTAATGTATTCTTTTATTGCAATTATTTTATTTTAATTTTACTTTTTATTTAATAGATATTTATTTTTTTTAGTGCAACTAAATGACTTCACATCTGCATATCTCTTTTAGTTTTTTTCTTTTGTATTACTCGCTATGAGTTGTTGCCATTTTCTAGTGTTTTATAGTGGCTGTATACACCAAGTTGTAAATGGAATGAAATCATTTTTTAATTATTGCAATTGTCTGCAATGTTGATATGTGAACTTTTGTTAATCTGAGAACCTTCTCTATTTTTCCTTATCAAAAGAGTGAGTCATTTGATTGAGAGCATTATCATCTATCTCTTGCTATGTTTGCTACTTTTATCATCATGTTTTTGCTTCTCCATTTTTACAACTTCTTCCTCTTGTAGTTTTCTTTTTTTCTCTGTGAAACATTATTTGACTTTTGCTATCGCATTAATAAGTTTTGAATTATAGCTATGATTCATACTATTATTTAGTTTTATCTCATACTTTTCTTGTTGTCCATTAAATGGATATTCCCATTTCTAAAATGAAAATCATTTTTGTTTTTACAGCCTTTTAACATTGATAATTTTGTACTTATTATTCTTATGTCTATAATTTTAACTTTTTAAAATAGAATTTCTATTACCATTTAAATTAAATATCACTATTATTAAACTTATATTTATAATTTTATATTTTTTTTGTGAAGATAGTTCATATTTGATTCTTATTATATTTTATGAATTTTATGTGGTAGTACATCAAATTAGTGTTAAAGGAATTTTTTTAGAAATTTAATTTTTTAATATTTTGTGCAACATGATTAATTCTTTTATATCTTAGATTATGTAATGAATTGATAAATGAACCATTATAATTCTATTTCGGTCTTGCATAATATTAGACTCATTTATTCATATTCATTTATAATATTACACACAGAAATAAAATGTTTTTCACATAAAAATTAAAAAAGAAACAAACTGATAATGCCCTATAATATAATGGGAAAAAGATTATATTATCAAAGTTGAATAATAGTTATTTTCCTAAAAATTTGACTAAATTTAATTCAAAGAAACATTTTTACAATTTACACAGTCATATATTCTTCATTTTATTATGTCTTAATAAATTTTATGGAATGTACTTGATAAAAAAAATTAAATTACCCCAACAATTTTTACAAAATATAAGTGAAATATAAAATTTTAAATTAACAATAAATAACAAATATTTGATAGAAACAAATTAGACTTCTAATAAAATAAAATAATAAAAAATATAATTGATTAATATGTAAATTTTACATTTGATATCAATTGGTTTATCATTCTTATTTGATATCAATCATTTGATGTTATGGTTAAAACCTTTGGTTTATCATTTGATGGTCATATGTATATATATCAATAAAACCTTAGCACACCTTCATTTTTTTAAAATTATCCTTTTAGAATTTGCATTATGTATTTTCATTTTTATTTTGGAATATGTTATGTTAGTAGTATTTGTTATTATGCATATTTTTGTTTTGAATTTCAAAGTATTTTTTAAATTTTTCTCTTTTTGAAACTTTGTTAATAAAATTGTTAATACCCATAGGATTCAAATCCTTGCGGGAATGAGGATCTGTGATTAGGATGAGGATAGGATGTGAGGTAAAATTCTAAATGGGGACAGGGATAGGGGAGATGTCCCCTCACTCATGGATACCTATTGTCATCTCTATAAATGACTCATGATATAGTAAAATTATCCACTTATTCTCTTTCATTATTTAACAATTTGGACTTCGAAACATGTAAAATTTTCATAAATGTCATCTACTAAGATTTTTTCAACCTTCTAAACATGATATTTAAAATAAGATACAAAATAGAATGATACATTCATATTTTGTTCATTTATTTAATTATTTAAGTATTAACTTATTTTCAAAATAAATTTATATACTCAATTTTCTATAAGATATATTTAAATAAATTATTATTTATTTTTAGTAATGGCCAATAAACTATTTTTTATTATTATTCCACATTTATCAAGTCATAAACATCATCTATTCCTCTCTTTGATTCTAAAAAGAAAAAATAATAATTTTCTTTTTATTTAATGCAACTTAAAATTGTTTGAATAAATTACTGAATTAGCTCTTAATATTTTGTTTAGAGAGAATCCAATTAGTTCATAAGAAATTAACTTATCCCATGCATGGTTCTCGAATATTTCCCCAAGCATTAAAATTTGAAGCCCTTAAGAACTAATTTGCACTGTTATAAAGAAATAAAGATTAATTTCAGGCTACTTCAAAACATTTGAGTACCATGGGATAAGTTCTTTGTTAAATAACTAGTTTAAGGGTGAGTAAGTTGATCCCATGTTCCTGTATTCATATATGAAGGAATTTATTATCGTCTGAATCAATTGGCTCATTCAAAATCTTATATACTTAATTGCTTAACAATAGTTGTAAGAAATGATCCGAAGATTATTATGGCCGACATTGTCAATAATCGAGCGTTTTGATGGCGCATTGTCAAATGTAAAAAATAGAGACTAACGAGTGAAATCAAATTAGTGGAACACATCACAAAATGAAGAAGAGAATGGTGGATATTTGAAGTGGTGTGTTTGTGAAAGAAAAGAGATTGCACGTTAAAAGTTATTATTGGAAGAGCAAGACTTACCATTTGGAAGCAGTGATCACTTGGGTGGACTCCAGTCAGCCCCTTGACCCTTGACTCTCCACAGTCCCCTACTCAAAAAGAACGGCAGCGTTTATTCTTCTGTGTAGGTGCGAAGGTTATGATGAAACTTTGAAAAGCATTGTTCATAGTCTAAAATGCAAAATCAACTTCGGACATAATTGGATCCTTTTTTAGGTGCGAGTGTAACTCCTCCAACATTGTTTGACTATATTTGAAGAAGACAATCCAAAGTAATCAAACCCTACTCCACTCGGTGACATCAGCATCCGAAGGGTAGGCTTGAACCGATCCTTCTTGAGTGGATATAGGCCCTCTAGGGTCCTCTTCATGTTTATCAAATCGAATTTCGAATAATGAATTAAAAGATGTAGTGGAGTCGTGAATTAAATTCGACTGTGAATTGGAAGATTTATAATCAACAAATGAAGATATAGCATAAAGACAGCATATCAGTTGAGATCACTGATCTCATACAAGACTGATTTATCGGAAACATTTGTGTCATTCATCTTGAACCTTGAACGTTTTAAATATATTTTTATAAAATATACATGTTGATTTCAGAGAAGAAATAAAAAGGTTACATACATTAGACTATCAATCAATTCATTACTGTTGCACTCAAAAGGAGTGATTAATTCCTTTGAGGTGTAGAGTTTACAAATATAGGAATTGTCTTCGGCTATGAAATCCTCTTCATACACACTTTTAGGAATTGAACCCATGATTAGATATTTAAGGAGCCTAGTTACCTATTGATGAGAATTCAACTAAGGCCAACAACGTTCAACATCAATTACAATGCATGGATGACCCAATGACTATAGCTAAAACAAAAAGCCTAAAAGAAGCTTTGCAAGGCCTAGTTATGGAATCAAAAACCAAGAGCAATCCAGTTGGGCTTGAGCTCCCAAAATGGATCACTCTTATTTAGCTGGAAGAATAGCCAAGTCCAACATGAAGCAATCAATTGAAGACCCATGATAAAGGCCAATTCAAGTGATCAAGTTACAAACAGATTGGACTAGAATAATTAGTTTAAATTATATGTAATTTGTCTCATTTTCTTGTAATTTTCATGCACCTTTTAATGTCTTCTATTTCAGAAGCTTTTTATTGTTTTCAAAGTCAGATTTTAAGTGTTTTAAGACTTCTTAGGCAATTATGATAGATAGTGGGTGAATTACTTGTGTTTTCAATCATAGTGGGACTTTAATGATTAGTGGATTGTGTAGAGGCTGTAATTCAATGTTTTTGCAATCCACTTAAGATTATAAATAGGAACTCAATGTAAAAACATAAGGAAGATTATGAATAGACTTCTTTTGAGTTTTCTCCCATTGTGAGAACATCTCTTGCTCTTGGACAGAGAACTAAATCTGATTTTATCAAAGCAATTGTGGCAATCAAAATAAGACTGATCACTCACCTTCTTATCTTCTCTTGAGTATGGTGACTATATCTTTTTTATTAAACACATATAAACTTGTTGGCACCATATTTTACCAAGTGTCAGATTGTCGACTGGCATTCGACTTTGACAGTCAAAGATTAGCATTTTTTTGGCATGTTAAGAATTGACAACATTGTGTGAAATTGACAAAGCCTCTAATCTGTCAAACAACATGTTAAAATCCAAGGAAGGCCAGTTGTGACAAAGCTTAAGTATCCAATTTGGCAACTCAACATTGACAAAGGGAGATTCACATGACAACAAAAGACTAATAATGATCAATTTTCACATTCAAAGTTTGACAACAAGTAGACAAGTCAAAGAGTTTGTCATTCAAGACGTAGAAAATTTTAAAGATCTTAAGAAGATCGTCACAATGATTACTAGGAGACAGATGTTGGTCGCACGATTGTTAAAAGTTTCCAGGTTACTATTAGAAGCCTTATGAAGACGTGACGAAGTGGTAACTGTCCGATGACAAAGGTGCATGATGAAGAAAATAAATGTGAAAGACACGTGGACGACATTCAAGGACAGTCAAAGACAAATGTCAAGATCTTAAAGTCTTAGGATGTTTATAAATAGAGTTTGAACAATTGCAAATAGTTGGAATTTTTACTCACACACTCACTCTAAAAAGTCACCCAGATGACTACACAAAGCCTTGAGTTAATTGAGTAATTGTTCTTAACCCAAATTCCTTCCAGTTCTTTACATTTTCTGTACTCATTTATATCATGTCAATCAATTACTTTACATTTCTGCAATTTCTTCTTCTCTAATCTGTCAAACATTACATTTACACAATCACAACACAAATCACGTATATTACATTCCATTCCATCCTCATTTCATAAAAACAGTTTGGCGTTTTTTTTGGCGGAGAACCCAAGATAAGTAGTTTTTCGCTCCAATCGAGATTTTGAAAAGCAAAGAACATCCAAACTTCTAAGTTTGTCAATCTATGTTGGTTTAGAGTAATTTGGCCTTCTGCATAAGGAGATTGTCAATTATTGATTGTTGACAATATAAGTGTCAAAATTTGTTATAAACAAAACTTAAACACAACCGTAAACTATAACATGAAAGTGTAAGGCGATCCAAATTATACTAGTTGTTGATTAAAGCAATTCAACTCAAACAAAGCTAAATCATATTACCTATCAATTGCCTAGGCCTCATGGTTATTTCTCTTTTTTAAAAAATAAATTGTATTTGACAATTTTCTTCCACATTTTACTATGAGTATAGATACCATGCACAGAAATACTAATTTTAACCTGAAAATAGTTCATAATTATAAACAACTTGCTAAAACTTTTGATTATTAGTAGAACACACTACTATAAACTTCTTTCAAAATATTATTCACGTAAAGGAACATAAGAAATAATCATATATCAGTATTTGGAAATCAAATAGCTTATCATATAACTTATGTTAAAGGTTGAAATATGTTTTTCATTTTGTCCCTAAAAAATAAGTAGATTTTGGTTATGGTCTTTGAATTTTTCTTATTTCAGTCCAAATATTTTTAAAATTATTAGATTTTAGTCCATATTCCATTAATCTATACATCTTAAAATATCGAGCTAGCTAATAAAAAATTATGTCATCTAATCCTTCATGATAACTAGCCATCCCATCACGTTTTTATTCTATGGGTCAAAATATTCACTCAAATCAATGGCACGTTAGATCAATCTAATATCTTATGTTATTCCACCTAATAACATTTAAGATCTTGGCCAAGTATTAATTTCGTAATTTATTTGTGTAGCACTGTACGAGCAATCAAGTTTCTCAATTTTTAAACGGGTCATGCCCTCATGATCACTTTTAACATGATGTCAAATTCTTTTGTTTTTTTCTATTTTACAAAGTTATTAAAGCTGAGAATTCTTCTTAGGATTAGGGAAGGGAAAGGCGGGCATTAAACACTGAAACTCCTAATCAAAAGGTATAGCAGACAACTACAACCACTACAGTGTGTGGGCTCTACCATATGACATCAAATTCTTACAATGATCAACTCTCTCTTTTACATGCTTACCATATCTATCTATTTTATATTAAAAGTTTGATATATAGTCCTACTCCCAAGACCAAAATATTTTCCTACCTAAATTTTTTTGACAAGTGTCACATCAATAATTAACCTCAAACTAATCATCATCCCTCATGCATATAACTAATGCTTTGCCCTTTTTACTTCATCTGTACAAAAATAAAAAGGCAAATAGATTAATAAGAAAATAATAAATATATTTTGATATTAGTAAAAAGATGTATAGGTGGATTATTTTATCTCTATTAAAATATAAATTTATATTATTACAATGCTCATGAAAAATAAATATAATTAATTATATTATGGGTAGTATTGAAAATAAAAGATTTAATGCTTCTTGATATAAGAAATTAATGAACAAATGTTTTGCAACAAAAAAAAATGGACAAATGGAATGAAATAGAGAAAGTAATTTTTTAACAAATTTCTAAACAAATAATAAAAGCACCAAAAGCAAAAATTGTGTGTGGGAGCAATATTGAAAAGGACAATAGGCATGCTTCTCACTAATTTGCCATGTCCGTTTCCGAAAATTGCTTTTCAATGGGAGGTAATCAAGGTTGGCTGAATAGAGTAACAACCAATTTACTAATATTGAGCAAGTAACACCCAAGTAAAACCCAATTACGCTTAAGTTCGTATTTGGATTCTATTAGTTGTCACTTATGCCTTGTGTTTATTTTATTTTGAAAATAACTTAGAAAAATAGCGGATAATTTTTTTCTTCTTATAAATTACTTTTTGAAAGCTTAAGCTTGTAGCAAGAAGTGAAATACATAGCGCTTACATAGATAGTAATCAAAGTTACTTTGTTCACTTAATTTAAATGAGAGGAATAAAGGACTAAATGTAGAAATATCATCACATAAATTGAAATATACTACTTAATACATGAGTCATAATAGGGCATATACCCTAGCGATAAATTATTACAAATAACAATATAAATTTTACTACTACTCTATTTCTCACAACTATAACATAACTAAAAATTGGAGTGGTAATTCTTAAAATGTCTGAATTATTCACGTGTTGCCTCCTTCCTTAACTATAGCTCCATTGCTTTAAGTGACCCGTCTATCTCTGGAAATGACAACGAAAAAGAAATATAGTAGTGAGAAATATAAAATTTTTCAATAGGAGTTTCTACTTGTACTAAAGGTGTCATCATTGTCATCCCAGTCACTTTGGATTTGTTATAAAAAATGAACAGGTAAGGATTCAATTATCAAACTTTTCGTAAATGTGATTAGCTAAAGTGAAGTTGCTTTTAAACTATTCTTGAACATTAGCAGAGACATATATAACATAACTCATCAATTACTATTTAACACTTTACTTAATAATCTCTTTGCAAACTTCACAATCACATAAACATTTTCATTCATGATATTCATGCATGACATTTTACTTTCTTTCATTAACGTATTTCTCAATCACTCACGGGATGAATGCATCAATGCCTTAGACCACCCTAAAGGGTAATGAGCTCATATCATAGCCGTCGCCACAACCTTTTGGTTTTCTTTCTGTTGTTGTAATCTCAACGGTTAAGCCGTGAACTTAGCTCAAATCCACTTTTCCAGATTTTCATTGCTACTTTCCTAGGCTTTACTTTTATTTTCTTTCCATTACTATAATCTCAATGGTTAAGTCGTGAGCTTAGCTTAAGTCCATTTTTCCAGACTTTTATTGTTATTTTCCTAGGCTTTACTTTTATTATTTCATTTGATGTATGCATATCATCACATAATTATAAATAAATCATGGACAATCAATCATTCATCCTCATCATTTCATAACTCATCACCATACATTCACATAAACAATATCTCATATACATTATATCAAACAGTAGGCTTTTCATGATAAATCACAAGCCATATTTCATCATTTGAAGCCAATAAATCAAGTACCCTAAGGTCCTTAAAAGGTTATAGAAGTCTTAGTGTTTACACATTATAGAGTCTTTCTTTCCCTTACAAATTCTAACCAAATCCTTTTCTCTTAGTCATCTTTGTACTCTTAGCATTCCATTAATACATTAATACACTTTAAAATGTTATCCTTGGGCATTTAGAGGTTCTTTATATATTTTCAAGCTCCCTCATGAGTGTTATATATATATTTTTCCTCTTGAAGTTTTATTGCAATTTAAATCCTTAAAACTCCCTCTCTTTACAAGACTTGAATCTTCTATTTACAGTTTGACATATTTTATAAGAAAATTTATAACTTTCTGTATACTTGTTATCTCATCCTCCTAAAGATAATTTCAGATTCCTAACTCATCAGGTTTTTCATTAAGGGTAATTTCATTAACAATATATTTATGGTTATGTCATAGTACCTTTGTAAATTTATCCCTTTCCAAACTCTCACACACTGCCCCACAAATTTATTTCTTATTCTGTATTTTCATGATGCAAAACTTTATACATGGCATACATACATGGACGTGTTCCTCTGTGTATTAGCTTTCCAACAGTGTTGAAATCAGGCTGTTTGCATTTTTCTAAAGTGAGTTACACCTATTTTACTACTAAAATCAAATTCAAAGTTTCAGTCTTAGGCTCAACTTTGAAAATTCATATCTTGGGCTAGAAAACTCCTTTTTAGATGATTTCTTTGGAGAGTATTTTAGAATGTGTCTAATTTATGGTAAAAATAGTTTTATTTTGAGATACTTCATATTGTATGAACATTGCTTTACGTAATATTTGTTGCCAGAAAAAGCTAGAAAATTCAGCATCTACTATTTTCATGTATGGATTCACCTTATCAAAGCAAGATTTACATACCATATTCTGAAGCCATATTTGAGTATGAAGACATTATAAAAGCACTCAGAAATATAAAAGAGCATGTTGTATTCTCAAAAATATATTTCACAAACAACCATTCAAATCTTCTGTCAATAACCAAACTTGAAACATTTTAACCATGGACAAAGTTAGGAACTAAGAATGCTTAAACAAATAAAGAATAAGCTCCTACCTCTTGTGTAGAGGATTAAAAATGAGTCCTTCTATTCCAAGAGATCCCATGAACTCAAGGAGGACAAGACAAGAAAGCTTCCTTGACAAAGGCTTGGAACGCTTAGTATTTGTGCTATTATTTTACAAGAATTAAATGATGTAGCTCTTGCAAAGCATGGTAAGGTCTCTTTGTGGTTTGGAAAATAAAATGAATGGAAGAGAGTTTGAAGATTATTTATAGTGGAAAGATCAAGAAAGAATAAGAAGGAAAACACTTAATGCTTAGAGCATAATTTATGCAAGCATGTTTCCCTAATTTTGGGAATGGGAAAAGATTTCATGATTAGAATGTTTTATGTCTAAATTTGGGAAAAAGAAAAAGGTACATGTTTTATGCAAGAATATTAGTCAAATTTAGGAAAAGAAAAAGTTCCATGTTTTATATAAGAATATTAGCCTAAAGTTAGGGAAAAGAAAATGGTTCCATGTTTTATGCAAACATGTTGACCTAAATTTATAATTATTAAATTAGTGGCATTGTGGAAATTTCTTAATTCAAGATAAGGGTATTATAGTAATTGGACAATGTTAGTGGCATTCTTGAAATTCTTTTTATAAAATAAGGATATCTTTGTCATTTATTATAGTAAGGGTATTTTTATAATTTCCACTAAGTAATGACATTTTTATAATTATTTGCATCTTTTACACCTAATTATTCTAATATTATTCATTATATTTTATGACCCTTGTCCAAATTTATATTTAATCATTAATTATGATTAATTAATCTTTCTAGTTATGAATTTGGGGATGTTACAAAGGACATTCACATGAGTTAAGCCAATGGGGGGGGTTTGGAGAACTCAGCCTTTGTCTTGAACAAAGCGTCTCTCAAATTATGACAAAAAAAAAAGAAAAATGATATCTTAATATCCAAAAAGTAGATATATCATTTGACATCATTGTACCAACATTGGATGAGATTGTGATCTCCATTCACTTCTATAATAAACTCATGCAATGATAATATTGTGCTTCTCAATATAATATTGTTTACAAATAGCTTATATCATTTTATTTTATTTTTCTTTACCTATGAATTTTAATTCATGGATATACCAAGCAATTCTTAATATTTTTTTTCGCTGCTAGCAATTCTTAATATGTATTTCTCATAAAGTCATATTGTTAGCAATTGCCCAATAACAATATTTGTGAACAACCATCTATATAGAGTTATGAAAGACGACCATAAATGCTAATAACCCCAATTTTATTTTCTGAGTTAAGCACACAATTCATCATTAGGTCAAACAAAAGATTATTTGGGTTTTTGTATTATTTTTAAGTCAAAATAAAATATCATTTTCTATTTTTGGATGCCAAAATATCATTTTGGATGGTTGAATAGTCTTACTCTCTAGGCATGCCAATTGTCACTCAATAGTTTAAGTTTTTTCTCCAAACTTGCACCAAAAAATAGATTTTCACATTTGCCAAGTGTTGTCCAAATATCATTCTACATTAAATATTAATCACTCACATTAATTATTTTCTATAAATTTAATTATTTTTTCGTATGGGATTCCACAACTTCAATAATTTATTCTTTTCTATAAATCATTATTAAAAATGTTATATATATATATATATATATATATATATATTCTTATATATCAAAATACATGATTAAATTTCTAATGCATTGCACATGTTCGCACTAGAGAAAGTGTTAGCTTGATTTGGAAAAACCTACTTTCTAGTCATGGACAATTTTATGTTGCGATTTCTAAAGTTACCAACCAGAGAGGATTTGATATTTTCATATGTTATGATGATTTAAAGAGCACTAATGAAACCAGTATTGATGAGTGTAAGAAAGTGTTTAGAAATGTAGGTTGAATGTTATTTTAAGTTGATCAATAATTCAAGTATAATTTATGATTAACTTATTACACTATCTAAACTATTTCTATATCATACATATATAATTTAAAATTGTATATCCATTTGATTTATTTATCTCATAATTGCACGGCTCACATTCTAGTGGGCTTTAAAGAACTGCTATTTATTCACTATTTATTGGAAACAGACAAACAGTGGTGTCATTTATCTTAAACCTTGAACGTTTTAAATAGCTATTTTTTTAGGTTAAATAACATCCACCCTTTAAAAAAAAAAGTTAACACCTACTCCTTGAAGTTTGTAGAAATATATCAGTTGATTTTAGAAGAATTATGTTATTTGTACCCACTTAATGTGGACAATATGTTGATTCACTTTCATCCACTATTGGATAGAGTATAGACCCCATTTAAATAGAATTTACATCCTATTCAATAGTAAGTGAGAAGTGAGTCGGCATGATTGTCCCATATCAAATAAGTACACATAACATTTTCTCATTTCAGAAAAAAAGAAGTTACATACGGTAGAAGTATCATTTAGTTTTAATATTAATCCGAAGCCTTTACTAATAAGTTCTACTTAATAACTTAAGGCTTCTCATTTAGTTTCGATAATCCAACGAACAACAAAAAGTGGCAAGAGAACAGTATTAGTGAATAGTGACCATCCATTATTCGGGAAGAGCATTTCTATAATTTGTGTTTCAATCGTAGTTATTTTTTTGTAATTAACTGTTTCAATTGTAGTTTTATTCATAAGCAAAACTGCAACCTTGTTCTCCACTTTTATTGGCAATAGGATGACCAAATATTCCATATTAATTCAAGCCGCTGATACAAAAGATAGAGCACTAGACTGATACATAAGATGAGACACTGTTACACAAGATAGAGTACATAAACCAAAACTATTATATCACCCAATATGAGTTAAAGAGCTGCTGCTACAACAATAATGGACAATATAGGAAAGACTCTCCAAGTGAGAAGAGCTAATCTGTTATCACGGAATGGTTTCTACTGAGGCAACTTTTGTTTAATTGCATGCAGCTCCCTTACAACATCTTTTACGTTCATTCGCTGAGCAGGAAATTCTGGAGAACATGCAACTCCAATCATAGCAAAGGACATTGACACTCCCCAATGACCCTATTATCTTCTTCGGGAAATGGAATGAGCAATGGTGGATCAACAATTTCGGTGATTCTTTCTGGAGTTGCCATATTACAGAACTTGTGTAGGTTTAGACCTTCACCAAACATGCTATCTGTAGGTTTCTTTCCATGAGCATCTCCATCAGAAGAATTCCATAGCTGTAGATATCCCCTTGTGGTGATACCAGGCTACTTGCCCCATATTCTTTCCATTCAAAAAATAATTCTTTAAACAAAAATAAAAGATAGGATTATAGATAAAATATGGTCATATAATATAAATTACACTAACATGCCTCTGACAAAATGCGAGTTAACAATATACCAATTTCCTGTTGTTGCACCGGTTACCAAAGAAATGTTGTAAAAACATTTTAAAAAATACACGTGAAAACATTTTAAAAGGGTAGTAAGAATCAATAGCACTTTACCCGGGGAATATATCCAATGGTTCCCTTAATTGCAAAGGAACTAGCTTTATCTCTATTGGAATGACTAGTACCACCTTGAAGGAGCCTAACTAGCCCAAAGTCTCCCAAATGGGCAACTAGGTCATCATCTAGAAGAATATTACTTGGCTTAATATCATAGTGAACTATAGCTTCTACAGAATCATTGTGATAATCCAATGCATAAGCTACATCAAGAGCTATATTTACCCTATGTACAAAGTTGAGATTTAGATTTCTAGACTCGTTGTGTTCATTGCTATGCAACAAGCTTTCTAGACTTCCATTATTCATGAACTCAAATACTATTGCCTTGAAATCTTCACCTTTATAATCAACACTTGAACAACAAGTCAGTATATTGAGAAGATTTTGATGCTTTAATTTTCCCAGAGCTTTGCATTTGACCATAAAACTCTTTGATGCTCCATGTGTTTGAAGATTTAACACCTTTGCAGCAATAGGTCTTTCATAATGGACAAGAGTTCCTTTAAATACAGAGCCAGAGCTTCCCGTGCCAACTAAATTGGGTGAAGAAAATCCATTGGTTGCTTGATATAGCTCTCCATAAGAAACCCTCAAGTATCTATATTTCAATGATGGTGAAGAAGATAAATTTCTGGGTTCTTCCAAAGATAATAGATACTAATAAAAGCATCAAAGATATCAAAACGCCACCAATTATAATCATGATGATAAATTTCTTTTTAAGAGACCTCGTTTGTTTGTTTGAAGGCATCCTAGGGCATGCATGGAGATTTAAATGAGGTATCCCGCCACAAAGATCCTTATTTCCAATGAGTGATATTGCTGTGATGTTACTAAAGACTCCTCTTATTGGAACCTCACCCAAGAGATGGTTATAAGACAAGTTCAAACTATTCAACAATGTCAGATTCTCAAGTTCATGATGGATTGTGCCTGACAAGTTGTTGTTAAAAAGGTCCAAGTTTTTTAGGGATCTTAGAGAGCCCAAGAATGAAGGTATACTTCCATGGAAGAAGTTTCTATCGAGTACAAGCTCTGTTAATGCAGAACAAGCTGCAAGTTCCATGGGTATTTCACCAGACAACTTGTTTGCATATAGATGTAATGTGGAAAGATGCTTCAAGTTACCAAAATCTGAAGGAAGGGGACCAGTCAGAGAGTTGATGGATAAGTCTAGAGTCACTGAACCTTCCATATGGCCAAATGTTTGATCGGGTATATTACCACTTAAGTTGTTATCAAAAACAACAAATTTCTGCATGTTGGTGCAGCAGGTAGAGGTAAATGGAATGCTTCCTTCTAATTTATTATGCCCAAAATAAACTTCAAACAACATAGTAAGATTGCTAATGATAAGAGGAATGTTACCTGATAGTTTGTTTTTTTGCAAGTCCAATCTTCCTAGATTTTTAAGCTTCCCAATTGAATACGGAATTGTTCCCTCAATAAAATTCTCTCCCAAAATAAAAGAAGTCAAGCCGAATAGGTTTCCAATTCCTTCAGATATCGTTCCAGATATTTGATTACTGAACATAGTAAGCAATTGGAGAAAGGTAGACAAGTTGCCTATGAGACTTGGCAATACACCACCTAGACTATTTCCGTCCAAAATCAGTACTTCCAATTGAGTACAATTGATTAATGAGGAAAGGAAGTCCAAATCGCAAGCTCTCCCCTTCCAAAACCATTATTTTGGATGTTAAATAACTGAAGTTTGTTCAAGCTTCCGAAAGTAGGAGGAATTAGTCCACTAAAATTATTTGATGAAATATCAAACGATTCCAATTCAGAGAGGTTGGATATGGAAGATGGGAGTGTTCCAGTGAACTGATTCCCTCCAATAAGGAATGTGAGAAGATGGGGAAAAGCAAGGTGTAATTTTGAAAGAAAAGTACCCACTAACTGGTTGTCGGTTAGATCAAGAAGATGGATATTTGAAAGGTTGTAAAGTGAATTAGGAACTATGCCTGACAAATTATTCGCTGCCAAAGAAATCCATCTCAAATTTGACAACATACCCAAAGCATGAGTTATACTTCCTTCCAAATGATTGCCTGCAAGAGATAATTTCTCAAGTGAGGAAAGATTTCCCAAGGAAATATTGTAAATCTGAACCTTGATTTTATATTAATTTATATAGAATAATTTAAAATTTCTTTTTTACAATTAAAGAATTAAATTTAATATATTTTCTGCCAACAAGGTGTTGGGTGGACATACTATGAGAAGAAAAGCATGATACATTTCTAAAGAACGAAAATAATGGCGCATAAATTTTCAAAGAGAAACGACGTTTAATTCAACTTTTATTTAAAAATACATTAAATATATGTATCTGCTATAAATAAGTTCCTTTCCTCTCTTTGATTTTGGAAAAGAAAAAATTATATATATTCAAAGGAACTTAAAATTGTTTGAGTGAATTACTAAATTAGCTCTTAATTTTATTTTTTTTTTGGAGAGAATCCAATTACTTCCTAAGAAATTAACTTACATCATGGTTCTCAAATATTTCTCCAAGCATTGAAATTTAAAGCCCTTAAAAACTAATTTGCGCTGTAGATTAGTTTCAGGCTGCTGTAAAACATTTGAGAACCATAGTTCTAGTTTAAAGATGAGTTGATCCTATATTTTTATATCCATATATCATACATGAATGAGTTTATCGGCTGAATTAATTGGCTCATTGAAAATCTTATTCTCTTAATTGCTAAGAAATAGTTGCAAGAAATAATCCTAAGATTATTGCCGACATTGACAATATTCAAGAGTTTTGTATGGCCAATGCAAATGTAAAATGGAGACTAACGAGTGAAACTATATAGATTGAACATATCACATAATGATGAAGAGAATGGTTGATACTTGGTATTCGAAAGCAGTGTGCTTGTGAATGGAACAAAAATATTATTCCAACACATAAAATTTGGTGTCTCAACACTCACTCCATTACTGTTAGAAGCAATGGTGACCTTTATATCTAATAATGATGAAGTGTTTATTTCAATTGGATACCCATTTTTAAATGCTAGAATAATAATAATATCCGTTAATGAAACGAGATTGCACAGTGAAAGTTAATGGAAGACCAAGTCTTAAATTTGGAAGTGACTTGGGTGGAATCCAGCCAGCAACTTTGTTTAGGAAACTAGCAAGGGAGCCTGTGTAATGCACGGACACGTCTAAGTTTAAAAAATCACGTATAACAACACAAGATAACAAACTTACACCAGTATTATATTTTTTTATTATTTTAATATTTTAATTTTGTTAAGTCCACTCCCTTATTTTGCCTTCTTATGCATCTATACTTATAATGTAATGTTGTTGTAAATAAAAGTTGCAATCTAACATTACTCTTGCTTTTTTAGGATAAATTACACTGTTTCATTTTTAAATTTTGTGAATTTCACTTGTTTGTACATCTATTTTATTTGTAAAATTTATTGAAGAAGTTTTTGAGTTTGTGAAATTATTACACCAATCTCCTATAAATTTGTAAATTCATCATGTTGTCCACCCTTTTATTGCATAATAAATAATACATTAAGTGGAGGTTAATGTCACTCCAACAAATAAAAGGAAATCGAGGTGAATTTCATTGAATATCAGGGAAAGTCAATACATATAGCTAATATCAATATATAAGTTTAAATAATTGCAATTTTACATATAAATAACATATATGCCACCATCAATTCAACTCAAATATTACATAAATAACATATAAATACCTACAATAATTTTGTCTTCTTTAGAAAATTAGGAATAGCAAAAAAGAAAATTATATTTCACAATTATACGATATTAGAGACTTGATAAACTTAGTTTTTCATCTTTTATAAAATGATAGCACCATTGTGCAACACAAACAATTAAAATATCTATCTCACAACACTACCTTAGGCTCATGATTGTTCCTTCCATAAAGAAGTTGAATTACAACAATATTGCAATAATATTAAACTAACTGTGATTTTACATTAAATAAAGCCAAAATTCGAATAGGAGTAAAAATACTCATATTATGATTAAATATAGTGAAAAATATCAAAACCAATAAATTAAGACAAGGTTACAGGAGCAAAGTTATCAAAACTTGACCTTTTTTACCTTGTGCTTTATGTAAATATATGAAGTGACAAATTAAATTACACTCCCTCAAGAGTAATAAATTTGTGGTAATTCCTTAACAATTCTCTCATTAATTTTAGTCATTCATCTCTAAAATTAATTTTAAAAATATGATTCCTAAAAATTAAATAAAAAAACTTGAATATATTTTAGTTTTAAATAATATATTAAATTTTGGTTTTGATCTATAAAGTAATTGATGTTGATCTGTATTATTTAATTGCTTTCCTATAATTATTTAAAAATATTCATTTACATAGATTTTTAAATAAAATATTTTAAAGCAATGTAAATTTTAATTTTTGTTTTACTATTCGAAAGTTTTGTCACTCACAGTAGACCTTAAACAATTTTCATATACAATTATATAAAAATAAACTATTTAAATATAAAAGAATGTCACACACACACACAAATTAATAATAATAAAGTATGGCTACAGAATTCATATATTAATATATATAATGTATATATGAACGTTCAACATTATCATTATTAAAATTATGAAAAACTAATATTATTTTTCATTTCGTGGTCAAATAGTGTTAATATAAATTAAAACTAATGTTATATATTCACTTTCACTAATAGATATAGTGTACACCTAGATATAGCACACCTATTTTATGTTATTTGGAATTTATAAAAGTCCTAGCTGGAAAAGTCAATGACATTTTTAAATGTTTTGAACTCTTAACGATGAAAACCCGAAAAGCTCACCATGTATGAAGTTGAACAGTAACGTTACAGTGGTCTTGGAAAGTCCCTAATTGTATTGTGTATAGATAGATTCCCAGGAAAGCGTTAACCTTACCTACAGGGTAGAACAATAATTTGGACGGAAACTATTAGAGTCCTATAATAATTTTTTAAAATTTAATTTTCCGGAATGACTCGACATAAATACTCTTGGATAGAAGAATAACTAGAACTTTTGCAAATTTTGATTAAATTCGATATTTCTTGTGACTCTTTAGCATTATAAAGCTCAATTTGAACCATGTAAACCTTTTTGATTGACTTGATTAATCTTGACTTTTAGCGCGTAAATGTAATTTAACCAGTTTTTTTTTCTTTTAGATAAAAGTTCAGAAGAGGAAGGTAAAAATGTCTATTTAATTAAAGCAAATTACAAATGATTAACAGCATTGCTTACCATATGGGCCTTAAAACTATTTTGGAGTACTATCAATTGATTCAATATCGATTGATACTATGATAAGTTTTTAACATTCTACTGTTTATTGGAAACATTTGTGTCATTTTCCTTGAACCTTGAAAATTTTAAATAGCTATATTTTTATAAAATATACATGTTGATTTTAGAAAAAAAGATTACATACATTAGACGTACCAAATGTTGTGTAATGCTGTAATTGTGCTCTTGGATGCTACGGTACGCGAAGGGGAAGGTTTTGCTTTGCCTTTACCATATGAATTGGATTGCATTTGCATCTCCAGCAAAATAACGTTCCAGCTGTGGACATACTTCTGATTCTGAGTTTACCAACATTCAAGATCTTGGGTAAGTATCAAATTTTCTAAATTTATTTGTGTAGAGAACTTTAGGAGCAATCAAGCTTGCCAATTTTGTTGAGCTTAGTTAGTAGTATTATAATAGCATTATGGTTCAAATATGAAATCTCAAATCTTTACTAATACGTCGCTTTAGTTACTTTAGGCTCGATATTAATTTTCGGTAATCCACTGTGCAATAAAAAGTGGCAAGAGAACAATAGTGACATCTATTTGGGAAGAGCATCTCTATTTTTTTGTGTTTCAATTGTAGTTTCATTCACAAACAAAACCGCCCTCCCCTTCTGTTCTCCATTAATATTGGCAATAGGATGACCAAATACTTAATATAAAATCAAGCCACTGATACAGAAGATAGAGCACGTAAACTGATACGGAAGACACCGATTTATAATATAAAGCACATAAACTGAAACTGTTACATCGCCTAGTTGGAATAGAAGTGGTGTAGTGCACAAAGAAGATTTTGAAAATGAATTTTTAGTGTAGTGCACAAGTACCATTCAGTAGAGACTAACACATTGTGGATTAAAGTTAGAAGTGTTTTGGGTGGCCTATGTCAAATGTGAAACAGAGACTAAATGACTAATGCGTGAAGCTTACAGTGGGGTGCATGTCAGAAACTCGCCAAAAAAGAAAAGTTTGTCAATTTTTATAAACAGTGGACCCCTCATGATAATTTTTAACATGACGTCAAACTCTACCAATATGATCAAGTCTCTCTTTTACATGATTATCCTTTCATTTCATTTAACTTGATCAAGTGTAAGGTTGGAAATATGATCATGCATATCGTGTCAATGTATTACTTGGGAGGATTCACTCCCATATGAAATGTTCCAAAAATCTATCTGAAGTCTTTATTAATACGTTTTATCTTAACAACTTTAGGTTTCACATTTATTTTCGGTAATCCGCTATACAGTAAAAAGTGGCAAGACAACAACGTAACACAGGATTGTGACCATTACCTTGGAAGAGCATTCCTTTACTTCTGTTTTTCAATTCTACTTTTATTCATAAATCATAAGCAAAATGGCCCCATTGTTCTCCATTGCATTGGAAATATGATGACCAAATACTTAATATAAAATCAAGTCATTGAAACAAAAGATAGAGCACATAAATTGACACACAGGACGCTATTACAATACATGACAACACTGATACATTATATAGAGACATATTCATATTGTTACACGACCTAGTAGGAATTGGACTGGTGCGCAGTGCAATGAACAGCAATGCACTGAAAACAAGTGACGGATAAAACAAGAATAGCTCCGCACGCACATGAATACAGTTGCTATTATGACAACAACGGTTCCTAGTTGGGAAGCTTCTGTTTAGTTGCATGCAACTCCATGATAACATCTTTAATGCTCATTCGTTGAGTGGGGAACTCTGCTGAACAAGCAACTCCAATCCTAGCAATGGACAACAAACATTCTCGAATGTTGTCTTTTGTATCTTGCTGTCGTGTGATCCTTCTCTCCTCTTCATCAAATGGAATGAGCAATCGGGAATCAACAACCTCAGTCATGCCTTCTGAAGTTGCCATATTACAGAATTTGTGTAAGCTTAGACCATCACCAAACATGCTATCTGTTGGTTTTTTTGGTGAGCATCTCCAACAAAACAATCCCGTAGCTGTAGATATCTCCTTGTGGTGATACTTGACCACCTTCTCCATACTCTGATTCCAATAACAATTCACTAAACAAAAATGAATGAAAGATAAAATATAGTCACGTTCACATATATTGATTACAAGTAAATCATTTTTATATAAATGATTTCTTAAAGGGTTGATTTCCCTAGCTAAAATTTAAAATTAAGTGTTAATGTTATTTTTTGGTCATCCATATTAATGTTGAGGACCTAGTAAAGTATGAGTTGTAAATAAACCAGTGTGTAATTATGAAGCTATATATAAAATCTAATATGAATGAGAATACATGTCTCCAACAAAACGCAAATTAACAAGATAATTTTCCATGTTGCCATGAGCAAATACAGAAATATATGTAAAACATTATTAAAGGATAACAAGAGGTAAAAAGCACTATTTTACCTGGGAACATATCCAATGGTTCCCTTAACTATAGAGGAACTAGCTTTATTGGAATGGCTTGTTGTCCCATGAAAGAGCTTTGCTAACCCAAAGTCTCCTAAGTGGACAACCATGTCATCATCGAGAAGAATAATTTAGGACGTGGAGGAAGTTTTAGATAAGGTATCCCACCACAAAGATTTTTGTTTCCAATGAGTGATATTGCAGTGATGTTACTAAAGACTCCCCCTATTGGAACCTCACCAAAGAGATTGTTATTATAAGACAAGTCCAATTTATTCAACAATGTCAAATTCTCAAGTTTGTGTGGGATGATGCTTGAGAAGTTGTTGTTAGAAAGGTGTAGGATGGTGAGAGATCTTAAAGAACCAAAGAATGAAGGTACGCTTCCATGGAAGAAATTTCTTTCCAGCTCTAGCTCTGTTAATGTGGAACAAGCACCAAGCCCCATAGGAATTTCACGAGTCAACTTGTTTGCAAATAGATCTAATATGGAAAGATGCATCAAGTTACCAAGCTCAGGAGGAAGGGGACCGGCCAAGGAGTTGCTGGATAAGTCAAGAGCCACTAAACCTTCCATATAGCCAAATGTTTGATTTGGTATATTCCCACTTAAGTTGTTTTCAGAAACACTAAACTTCTCCACCTTGGTGCAATATTTGAGGGTAAAAGGAATGCTTCCTTCAAATTTATTACTTCTCAAATAAACTTCAAGCAATATAGTAAGATTGCCAATGACAAGAGGAATATTACCCGCAAGTTTGTTATCTTGCAAGACCAATCTCTCTATATTTTTAAGCTTTCCAATTGAATTTGGAATTGTACCCTCAATGAAATTCCCTGCCAAAATACGAGAAGATAAGCCGAATAGGTTTCCAATTCCTTCAGGTATCGTTCCGGATATTTGATTACCTGACACAGTGAGAACATTGAGATAGGTTGATAAGTTGCCTATGAGACTTGGCAACCCACCATCTAGATTATTTTCATCGAACATCCGAGTTTCCAGTTGAGTACAATTGGTTAATGAGGAAAGGAAATCTGAATCGTGAGTTTTTCCACTCCCAAAATTGTTATCGTCAACTTTAAATAAGCCAAGTTTGTTTACACTTCCCAAAGTAGTAGGAATTGGTCCAGTAAAACCGATATATCAAACGCTTGCAATTTAGAGAGGTTGGATATTGAAGACGGGAGAGTTCCAGTGAATCAGTCATTCCCCCCAATATAGAATATACGAAGTTTGGGAAAACAACTATCTATATTTGAAGGAAGGGTTCCCACTAATTGGTTCGTAGACATATCAAGATTTTGCATATTTGAAAGGTTGTAAAGTGAATGAGGGACTATGCCTGACAAACTACAGCCCCAAGAAGCAGCTTTGTCAAATTTGACAACCTACCCAAGCCATGAGTTATACTTCCTCCCAAGGGATTACCCGCAAGTGATAAGCACTCAAGGGATCAAAGATTTCCCAAGGAAGGTGGGATAGTACCAACTAGATTATTGACTGTAATCTGCAACTTAGAAGTTGCATCATAGATCCAAACCATGAGGGAAATTTCCCAGTGAGATCATTGAACGGCAAGAAAATTACGTGGAGACTTGAGCAGGTGAGTAAGCTCACTGGGAGCCTCACCCTGAAGATTATTGTTCTCAAGTCAAGAATCCGCAACCGCCATAAACGACCAACTTCTCTTGGAATCTCACTATCACCATCTCTTGATGAGTCCCCACCATAGAAGAAAACTAAGCCACCAGCCATAGCAGTTAGAGTTAGTTAACATTCTGTTAGTTTTTGTCAGATTACTGTTAGTCTTGATTAGTGTAAAGTCTAGCAAATAGTTACTTAAGTAGAAACTACAAAAAATATAGTTTCTGTAATTCTCTTAGTTAATCAATAAAATCTTCTCCCTTATGAAGATCTTGTCACAATAGTATTTTTTATTTCTTTGCTTCAATTTGATTTCTTTGCTTCCGTCTTCATTCCTTTGAATCTTTCTAATCTTAATCTCCAAACTTCATCATCTCCAATCTTAACAATGGCAAATGCAACTACCAATCCTTCAAGTCCCTACTTCATACATCCGAATGAAAACCCAGGAGTCTCGATCATATCTTCCACACTCGTTGGTCACTCGAACTATCACACTTGGGCTCGTGAAGTTTCCATGGCACTTGAGCTCAAGAACAAACTCCAATTCATCAATGGCACGATCTTGAAGCCTCCCAACTGATCCGTTGCATGAAGCTTGGTCAAGATGCAATACCTTAGTCCTTTCTTGGATCAACCGTTCCTCAGCCAAGAAATTGCAATGAGCATGCTATGGCGCACTGGTTGATGTGTGGAATGCTCTCCGATACGCTACCTACCAAGGTGATGACTATGGTGTGTCTTCTTTGCTTGAAGATTTTTACGCTCTCAAACAAGGTGATAGATCCATTTCCTCCTATTTTACACATCTTCAAAGTGTTTGGAAGAACTTGAGACTTTCGTCCCATTCCCTTGTGCATGTGTTGTCCGTGTTCTTGCTCTCTCATCCCCACCCTGCAAGGTTACCGTGATAAGGAATTCGTCATCAAATTCCTTAAAGGATTAAGTGACCAATACTCCACAAGCCGCTCTCAGATTATGCTCCTGAACCATTTCCTGATATCAACCAAGCTTTGTCATTGGTACTTCAACATGAAAGGGAAATCGTGGGTGAACCAATTCCCAGCTCTCATTGCTTCTGCGATTCTACAACTCGAGGCAGAGGCCATGGTCGATCACGTGGTGGAAGAACACAAGAATATGGTGGACGTCCTAAGGTCGTGGTAGACCTTATTGCACATATGTCATCGATATGGTCATACCATTGACCAATGCTATGCAAGAACGGAGTCCCACCAAACTTACAATTCAATCCTGGTTCAAGCACATGCAATTACCTCTGAGGCAAATGATGATAGAGGTCCTCCAATGGTTACTCGTCCTTGACAACAAGTCCTACGGATCCACGTGAGTTCTTAACTCCTGAACTTCGCAGAAGCTCCTAGCTTTCCTACAACAATTGAACCACCCACAATCAACAATGTCTCAACCTCACAAGTCACCAACCCTCAGGTAACCCTTTTTCTCCTTCTTATGGCACATATCATCCTAGCTGGATTTTGGACTCAGGTGCCACAGATCATGTCTGTTACTCTTTGTCCAAATTCGCAGCTATAAGAAGGTGAAACCAACCCTCATTCGACTACCCAATGGTACCATCATAGCTTTGAAATAATTGGCACTGTCTTCTTTACTCCTACTCTATTCATTTCCAATGTTTTGTTCATACCTGAATTTAATTTCAATTTGATTTCCATATCTAAACTAACCAAAGCCTTACAGTGTCAATTAACTTTCACTGATCATAACTGTGAAATTAGGACAATGCATCTTTGAAGAAGATTGGCAGTGTTAATTGAAGGAACCTACATGCTCAATCTGCCTAAGTATGACCCCTTAGAATCAAAGACTTCTCACTACCTCAATTGCACACAACATTCTTTCACACCACCTTTGAATAAGTCTGATGTATGGCATGCTAGATTAGGTCACTTGTCTCATGAAAAACTACTTGTATTAGCTCAATCATTTCCTTATATTAGCAATAACAAGTTGAATAAACATTGTTCCACATGTCATTTTGCAAGACAAAAACATTTACCTTTTTCCCTAAGCAATACCGTATCTGATACATGCTTTGATCTCATTCACATAGATATATGGGGACCATTCCACGTTCCTTCCATGTTTGGTCATAAATATTTTTAACTGTGGTTGATGACAAATCAAGGTTCACTTGGGTGTTTTTAATGAAAACAAAATCAGAAACAAGATCTCTTGTTAAAAATTTCACTGAACTAGTTCAAACCCAATTCAATGTTAGAGTTAAAACAATAAGGACAGACAATGGACAAGAGTTCAATATGCCTCACTTCTACAACTCTTAAGGCATTATTCATCAAACATCTTGTGTTGAAACTCCACAACAGAATGGTATTGTGGAGAGGAAACATCAACACCTCTTATCCATTGCAAGGTCACTTCTGTTTTACTCTAATCTTCCACCCATTTTCTGAACTTTGCTGATCACATGCAGCATTCTTAATAAATAGAATCCCCTCCACACCACTGTCAAATAAAACACCTTTTGAAATCATGTTCAACAAACAACCCTCATTTTCTGAAATCAAAATCTTCGGTTCCCTATGCTATGCTTGCACTAATTTTGCTGTAGAAGAAAATTTGATGCTAGAGCAAGACAAAGTGTTTTTCTTGGTTTAAAACTGGCACTAAAGGATATGTCCTATTTGATTTAAAAACTAGAGAAACTTTTGTGTCAAGACATGTAATATTCCATGAGCACATACTCCCATTCACCAAAATTCCAACATTCACACTCCTGCATTCCATCATTCACTCACTGACACTTGATTTCATCCCTACACCACACACTATCCTCAACCCTACTCCACGTCCATAGCACTCCAACTCACATTCCCCAAGTCCTAGATACAACTAGCATTAATCCAACCCTTCCAAATAGCAGCCCATCATTAACACAAGTTTTACCACAAACCTACCACATTTGAAGCCAACCATAATACACATATCCCTGAAACGTTGAACAGCGTGAATCTAACCCCCTTACTTCCAACAATCACACACCTTCAACACATACACCCACACATGTGAGAAGATCTGAGAGACTAGAGACCACCCTCATACAAGATTATCACTGTACATTAATCTCCATCTAAACGCCATCTACTTCTAAAGTTGTACACCCTCTTTCACATGTTATGAGCTTTGAAAACCTTAAACCCAAATACAAAGCCTTTTCCTTGGCCATTTCCTCTCAGATAGAACCCAAAACCTACAAGCAAGCTGCCTTCATGACTATTGGATGAAAGCTATGGATGAACTAAAGGCTCTTGAGAACAAGACATGGATTCTCAGATTTGCCTCAAGGAAAGAAACCATTGGATGCAAATGGGTTTTCAAAATCAAACATAATTAGATGGCTCAATTGAAAGGTATAAGGCTCGATTAGTAGCCAAAGGTTTTACACAAACTGAAGGAATTGACTACATGGAGACCTTTAGTCCTATAGCCAAGATGACAACCATAAGAATTGTCCTTGCCATTGCCGCTAACAAATGGTACCTCAAGCAATTGGATGTAAACACTGCATTCCTCCATGAGAACTACCTGAAGAGGTGTACATGCTTCCACCACCTGGATTACATGCCGTCTTACCTGGCCAAGTTTGTAAGCTCAGAGATCTCTATATTTGATTAAAGGCCAGGAGACAGTGAAACAGAAACTTACTAAGGTATTGCTTGAGTGAACTTGTTCAATCAAAAGCTGATTACTCACTATTTGTTAAGAAATCTGGATCTCTCATCACTATAATCCTGGTATATGTAGATGACTTGCTTTCACTGGTAATGATCTAGATCAATATCAGTTAAACACAAGCTGGATGTTTTGTTTAAAATCAAGGATTTAGGTGACTTAAAATACTTCTGGGGATGGAAGTGGCCAGATCAAGAGAAAGGCATTGCACTATTTCAAGAAAATATGCTCTTGAACTCATCCAAGATGCAGGTCTCTTAGGCAAAACCAGCCTCTACCCCATTAGACCCATCTGTCAAACTCCAAAAGGAAGGATCTGAACTCCTCAAGACGAGCAAGCTATAGGAGATTAATTGGTAGACTAGTCTCTTGACCAATACCAGACCTGATATATCATTTGCAATAAGTCAATTGAGCCAATATTTGTCTCCCCACCATAGAACATGAGCAAGCTGCATTTTGGGTTTTGAGGTACTTGAAAGGTGCTGAGCAAAGGGTTTATTCTTCCCTTCAACCTCTGATATGAGACTTGAGTGCTTTCAGTGACTTCTGATTGGGGTTCATGCCCGGATACCCGGGATTATCAGGATTTTCTTTTTCTTTGGCAAAGCTCTAGTCTCCTGGAAGAGCAAAAAGCAACCAACACTGCACGCAGCTCTTCTGAAGCTGAGTATCGAGCTTAGCACATGCATGCTGTGAAGCACAATGGCTGAAATATCTCCTTGATGATCTGCAAATCCCTACCGGTAGCCCCACTCCTCTCTTTTGTGACAAAATCCAATTCATATTGCTACAAACCCAGTTTCCATGAGAGAACAAAGCACATTGAGATGGATTGCCACACAGTGAGAGAGAAGCTACAAGCAAGATTGATTCATCTATTGCCCATCAACACTAAAGCTCAAACCTGACATATTCACCAAATGTCTACATCAATGCCGTTCCAACAAATGCTCTCCAAGCTTGGCCTACTTGACTTACAGGCCAGCTTGCGGGGGTATCACCATCTCTTGATGAGTCCCCACCATAGAAAAACTAAGCCACCAGCCATGCAGTTAGAGTTAGTTAACATTCTGTTAGTTTGTTATATTAGTCAGCATATTTTTAGTCTTGTATAGCTGTTAGTGTAACTATAAATAGTCTAGAAAATAGTTACTTGGAAAAGTAGAAACTACAAAAAATATAGTTTCTGGAATTCTCTAGTTAATCAATAAAGTCTCTGTCTTCCCCTTATGAAGTTTCCTCCCCTCAAGTCTGATGTATATCAAGATTTTAATTCACCCTGCAAATTGATATAAGTAAGATTGAGCTTCCTGAGGAAGGTTAGATTTCCCAGGCTGGTCCAAGTGTACCACCCAAGTCTTGATGTTCCAGCTCCAACGAGACTCTCATGTGGCGGGGACTGCATGTAACACCCTCCATTCACAGAAATGGAGAGACTCATTCCATGATGGCAGAGAGTAGGAGCACCATTGGTAAGCTTTTCCTTCAAAGAAAGCAATGCGAGCTTATCAGTTCTGAACTCAAAGGCACAGCCAAGTTGTTGACAGCATGTACACCAAGGTTTGTAAACCGATGCAGAGAAGAAAAAGATGAGAGCCATGATTTTTCTCTGTGACAAGAAGTGCATTGTGCTGGTAGGTAAGAGCAACGTGAAGAAATATTTGGCTGAAACAAGCATCTAAAGTCTTGCTCTTATAGACCTTCTCATTTGCTTCATTGAAGAGACAAATTTAGTTATGGATTGACTGAAATTCAATCTTAAAAGGATCATAACTGTACAAGATTAAAAATATTATCTTAGTAATTCAAATATATATTACAAGCATAAATTCATCTATAAAATACAAATAACAACTAGAGTATATCTTCATACTTCTTATACATTTCCATTCAAATATAGTATTAATGAATTAAATGTAGGAGCTGAATTTCATATGAATATGTACGTAAAGGTTTTATTGAAAAACTAGAGATAAAAATCTTCTGTCCTTCAAATAATTTCCATATTTCTGTCCCTTCAATCACTTATTGACACATGAAAGATACATATTGTATATTTGGTAACTTATAAATTTTTAAATTTATATTTGTATTGACTTTTATCTTTCTACGTGGTAATAAATGATTAGAGAGTGATAGAGACAACATTTGAAAATAGAAGATTTTTCATCCAAAACTATATACATTAAATGATAAATCCTACAATACAAAATAAGAGTTATCTTATTTAAAAAACATTTTTTAATTAATAATGCTTAATGGTTTTGTGCCAAATTTAGAATGTACGCAATGCCCTAAAAAACTATAAAAAAAAAAAGAAGTAGCAATGTAAATTAACATATTTTATTATCACCCCTCCTCTCTTTGTTTTTGAAAAAATCCTTGTTTTCCTTTTATTTAAAGCAACTCAGAGTTAAATAAATTCAATTTTGATGTGTTTGCAGTTTTTTTTATAATGTTATCCAATCAAAAAATTTTATTTGCATGATTTTTCAATTCAAATAATGGTGTAGTTTCTTAAAACTTATCTCATAGCTCTCTAATAATTCTTCAACAACTAAATTTTTATGGCCCTCAAGACCTGAGGACTAATTTGCACTGCTATAAAAGATTAATTTCAAGCGACTTTAAAACATTAGAGGATGATGGGACAAGTTAAGCTCTTTCTTTTCCAACATTAATTTGATTATTTGAAGATGAGTTGATTCTATGTTCTTATCATATTCTGCTGAATTATTTGCCAATGTCAAATAATGGAGATTAACGTGCTTTTAGCAGTGTGATCAGATTTTTGTCTATACACTAAAAAAAAAAGTATTTTTAACAATTAAAGTGTCAATAAAGCATCATTAAGAAAAATTACTTTTGATATAAAGTGACCATAAAAAATATTTATAAATTTTTATTAAATATTAAAATATTTTTAGATATTTATGATATTTAACAGTTAAAAAATTTATAAATATTTTTAACGATCAAAATTATTTTTTATTATAATATTTTTATTGATATTTTAAATATTTAAATCATTGAAAATACTCAATTTTTCAACTCTAAAACTATATATGATTTGGGGTGCGCCAATGTTTTAAAGCGAAAAAAGAAATGCTTTGCCTAAACTATAATTTGGAGTATCCAAACATACTTTTCAATCAACACGTTTCAAATCAATCTTCAAACAGGGACCGCAGCAATCTTCAGGTGTTCTGGATGGCCAATGTCAAAAGTGAGACAGAAACTAACGCGTGAACCCAGATTGATGGAAAATATACGGGAGCTGTAATTTGTACGAATAATATCAACTTACCAGTCGACCACTTTTTACATCCACCAATCAAAACATGATATTCTTATTTTAAAAATTTCTTTTTCATGAAAATGTTATTTGACTCATTTATGGAGTCATGTCAATTCACATCTCATCTCTCTGGATGGGATGTGAACCTTATTTGAATGGTGTCCATAACCATCCAATTAGATGAGGTTGATCACGGTATCCACACTCATAAATATAAATAACATAACTCTTTATTCACGGCATCAAAAGGGTATCAACTGGAGTGTGTCAATATTGTGAGTCCATCTATCATTTCCCAAAATATACTATGCAAAGAGGCGCGTTCTGCTATACATCAGAAAGTAAATGGTGTGTGGTGCACATTGATGGTGTATCGTAGATATCAACTTCAATTAGAGGTTGAAATACTTTTCATACACTCTCTCTTTCCTCTTATTGAGATCAAACATGTGCAACTGTTTCATTGAATAATTGTAAATGAAGCACAAGGCATAAGGATATATATAGGATGTGATAACAGCCTTAACAACCTAACAAACTAACACTCATTGTTATAACAATCTTAATGAACAACCTAAAACTCCCCCTCAAGTTGGAGATATATATATTCTTAACTCCCAACTTGGACATGAGGGATGAGAAATGAGCAATGGGAACAGGTTTTATGAGAAGATCCGCTAGTTGATGCCTTGTAGGGCCATGTATAAACTTGACTTTGTCTTCATTCACTTTTTCTCTTTTAAATAAAATTGCAATTAATTTCGACATGTTTGGACCTTTCATGGAATGTTGGGTTAGTTGTAATGTGAATTGCAGCTTGGTTGTGGCAGTAAACCATAGCCGAATCAATATTGATGTCAAAATCATGAAGCAGATTTTGATTAGAAAATAACTTTCCACTCTTGTTAGTTTATGCAGTATACACTCTTTTTTTATATACTTTACTCAACTTGATTAAGGGTCAGTTTGGATAAATAATATTTTTAAGCACTTATATAAAATTTATTTCTGAAAAAAAAAATACTTATTTTAAGTATCTTAAAAAGTTTTTTTTTGAGAAGTTAGATATTTTTGTTTTTGAAAATGTGCTTCTGAGAAGTTAAATATGTTTGAGAAGTTAATTTTCAAAAGAAATTCTTTTTAAAATACTCCCACTAATATTTTTATTATAATGTATTCAAATTAATATAAAATAATTTATTCATAAGTTACTTTTAAAAGTTATTTTTGCATAATTATTTAGATAAGTTATTTATTCAAATGGATCCTATAAACCACTTTTTGAAAACTAATAAGTTATATAGCCAAACAAATGAAAAAGTTAAAATGTGACTTCTACAAACTAAAAAAAAAAAAGTCATTTGCGATGTTATCCAACAGACCTTAACAATGTGTTTATTTTATTTTTTTAATACTTAAAATTAATTTTTTTATAAAAACTACTCATATTAACTCATACTCAAAAGTTAAGACATCTTTTTGAAATTTGAATAAAAACTAAAATTAATAGCTTCTACGAAAAGATTTTTTTTTGGTCAAAAAATGTTGAAACAAATGCACCCTTACAAGATAAATTATTTTGTTATGGAGATTAGATAAGAGAATAGCTATAATATGAGATTTGAGATAAAATTACACCTACTATGACTTTTTAAATTCCGCATTATACTATGGCTTTTTAAATCTCGTATAATGCGGAATTATGGAGCATAAAATACCATCACTAATGATTTTTGCATGTTAGCATGTGAAATGCTTCACATCACCTTCATAACACATGCCACGTGTCGATCACTGTTGTTACCAGTGAAAATCTTGCACGATGCAAGCTATTGCAACTGTTCCTGACCTCCGTGGTGAAAAAAAAAAAAAGAGGATAGGTTGCACGGTGCACCCATAAGGAGGGTGCACCGCCTATGGATTTTGTATTCAAAGACAGCACCCCCAAAAGACACTTCTTTCTTCTTCTTTCTTTTTTTCTTCCTTCCTGTAACACGGCTCTCTCTCCCATCTCAACATCTGTCTCTCTCTCTCTCTCTCATCTTCTCTTTCGATTTTTCTCCCGCTCTCAACCAAATTCATCCAAACAATTTCCAAATTTCTTCTCTCTTCTTTCTCTACAAATCTAACCGAATAGATTTCACAAAAAATTCCTCCAAATGGTGAAGTCATTAAGAAACACTCGACCTCCACTCGCCTCACCCGTGGCAGGAGAGGGCGCAAGCACCACCACCTACTGCCCTTCCCTTTTTGGCACTGCGATCTCTCTTCCTTCCCTTGCTCCACTATTCATTGTTTCTCTCCTAAGAAAGAAACTGATTGGAGCCATAAGTTTTGGGTTGCTCCATCCCTAATCTTTCTCCTGAGAGTAGTGGGTAATATCAATCTTGTCCTATTTATCAATTTTGAGTTCTCTATGTTTATCAATTGTAGAATTGGGGGTTTAGAAACCCTAGTTCTTTAGATTTAGGATTTTCTATCAATTGAAGCTAATTGATGTAAATCGATGGTATTGTTAGCTCTCTAAAAGTTTGTTTGTCTTGTTCCTAGAGTTATAAAGCAAACGGATATCAACTGGAGATTTGATAGCTCACTAGTATTCTACGGTTCTTTGGGAACCATCTGAGTAGATAATATATCTGTAATTTACTTTTGCATGGTAAATTTTAATTATAAATATGCTATTAAAGTGTTTTATATTTACTTAGTAGATTTTATTCATAAATAGTCATGGAGTTAGTTGAGAAATTATGAATTTGAATTGAAAATTGTTCTTGAAATGAAGTGTGAAAGTTTCGATGTTCTTGTGTTTGGTTATAAGATATGATATATGTATTTGAATTATGTCAAATTGTGAAGTCATTGTAAGACTACGATTTGGAAAACAAAGTAAATGAAGAAAGAAAAGAAAAGAGTTCTTAGTTTGAAATATTAGATTAATATGAAGATTGAATTTTACATTTGTAAATTGTGTTTGATAAAAAAATTTATTTAAGAAAACCATGATGGGTTCTATGATGGAATTACCGCTTGCCATAGCGAAGAGAAGTAATGGCAATACCGCTAGCCATAATGAAGAGATATAATGGCATTACTACTCGCCATAGCGAAGAGATATAATGGCATTACGCTTACCATAGCAAAGAGATGTAACAACCTATGTGTACATAGTTTCTCTTAGTGAGATAAAGTTTGGAAGAACCTTATTTGAGAATAATAAACCTTGTGATTGATGGGTTGAGATTACTCCCAAATAAAATTTATGCTTCTTATGTAACCCCATGGATATTTGAGTATTTGATGATAAAGTCAATTTTTTTTTATGTGAGAATAAGGAATTGGAGAAAATTGTGAGAAATTGTAGTTTAGTAACTATTTTTTATATTATACTTCGAAATCTCATGTCATGACTAAAACCATATTCTTATGAGTTATTATTATGTTTATATTGTTTTATACTTGCATTTAGTAAACTATGGATATTCTATCTCTTTCAGTTGCAAAACTCACTCTGTTGTCCTTTCATCCTTTTAGATATAGGTGCTGGTGTTGGTTCTGTATTGTTCCTCGGCACAACCTTAGTTGATTTTGAGTTGGTAAGCCTTCTCATGGAGGCCCCTTTATATTGGAACCCATAGTTTGTTTTAGCCTATTAGTTATCAGCTTCATATGTCAAGCAGAATCCTTAGATTTATGTTATGCTTATGTTTCAAGTCTTATTACGTAGCTATATAAATTATGTCATGGAAAGGATTTGTAAACTTAATCTGGTTTTATGATTTGAACTATGTTTTTCTATCATGTTTAATATAGTTTGAAAACTAACTTGGTGTTATGGTTGGACTATTCTGAGATATTGTTATATGCTGGAAGACATATTCTGAGAATGTTTAATGCCCAAGTGCTGTGAATTTATTTGTGGTTATTGCAAATTATATTTGTATTTAGAAAATATTAGAGAAATAGAGGAGACTCTTCCATTTTCCTGAAAAATGACGTATGTTAAGGCTTGTTAGGAAAGGTGTCCATGTGCCGGTCATGACCTAAGTTGGGTCATGACACCATCACAACACATGGCCACATGTTGGATTATCGTTGGCCTTGGAAATCTAGCACCATGCGAGATTTTTGGATTTAATTTAATTCAAATGTTTTTGTTAATTACGTTCTACAAGCTCGATAGCCAATGAATGGTAATATTAGTAACTTCTGAACCTTAAATCACTACGGACCTCATCAATATTTTTCAATCAAGTTGATAACGATGGAAAGATTAAAAAACAGATGATAATATAATATTGCATTAGCTAACCCCAACATTTTCCTTGATATTGCATTCATTCATTTGAAAATATATAACAAACACTTGTGCAAATTAAATTAAGAAGCCCTATTAGTCAATTAATTTAATAGAATTTGGTATGGACTGTATTTTGATTATTCTATCTGAGGTTACGTAGGAGTCATAAGGTTCAGAAGAAAATTCTGTTTTTGCTGTTCGAGTCACTTCTATCTTCGCCTGGTCCTAAGAATATTTCAACTCAATTAATAGAGCTTACATATTTATTTCCAATAGGAAGGGACTGAATCCTCTCATGTGCAAGGCATATATATATATATATATAGGAGATTGCTAACCTCCAATCACATATTATGTGGAGGTTAGCAATGTCCACATTTTAATTTGGACATAAAATTATCTTATCTCTTTCTTCATTCAATTTGAAATTTTGGATAGCATTGTAATTTTGTTTAATTCACATTTATTACTCATCCTTTAACTTTTCTCTCACCTAATTAATATCCATTCTTCACTACTTGTCACTATATAAATTACTATTTTAAAAATATTATATGATATTATTATATGTTGAATAAATATATTTTAATAATTTTAAAAAATAAATAATTAGCTTATCAAATTTAATTAGAGAGCTTTGTTAAAAAATAATAATAATTAGAAAGTTTCACATCAAAAAGGAAAAATTAATCAGAAAGCTAATAAATTAAGAATTCAATTTTTTTTAGCGAACAGAATTCAAACTTTCTTTTTGTCCTGATATGACCATTTATTGCAAGTGAACAACCCACTAACAATTATGTCCCATCAGATGAATACCGAGACTAGTGTACACAATACGTAGAGATTGGTTGTGGTTATCCCCCTCCAATGAGGACCAGCCACCCCTCATCACCAGCTAGACCATGCATTCCCATACCACCAACCATTCCCACATCACCAAGCCAGGACTAGTCATTCCCACAATACCATCCATTCGCAATTAGTACCAGTCACTCTCAGAACCAGCCATTCCCTATGCCTATGCTATCCCCTCGCAGGAGGTTGCGCCTTGCCAGTTACAAATGATGACGTGGATCAATGGTTGAATTTGAGTGGGAATAATTAGCGTCCTCCCCATTATAGAGTTCGACATAGCGTTGTACCACCGTGAATGTCCCTAGATGTAGGGGCAACCGACGTGTTTCAAGGAGCATTCTGAGTTGAGGAAGAAGGTCCATTGACAGTAGTAGCACTAGAGAGTTTAGGATGAATAATTCTTACAACATTAACAATGCTAAATCTGCACCCGACGTGACTTTGACCTGAACATGTATGCTAGTGAACCTAGTGTACAGGAAGATGTGTCTGACCCATAGCTAAAGAGATGCAACCTCAGCCAATACTCTCCCCAGTTGATTAGTGGATGACACCAATGATGCAATTGTCTCATACAAAGCATGGGAGGGGGTTCAAGAGCACATCTACATCTGGCGGTGTAGCAAACATAAATCTAAATATGTAGGAGATGATGATGGAAGGAGGAAGAGGAGGAAGGGATGGAGAGGAGGAGAAGCAGGAGTCCTGCACACATTGGCTAAGAAGGTTTGGCTCCGACTTATAAAAAAGCTTCAGCCACCTTTCAGGTGATCTCATTTGGGAAAGAAGCTGCCTAAGGGGAAATATTTATCAATGTCCTTATTTTATCATTTTTGTATGACATGTACTTTTTGTGGTTCGATGTAATGTGAATATTATAATGTCTTTAAATTAATAACAATTTTTCTATTTTTAGAGAACATTTTATCTAACAAAGCTATTACGAACATAAAATGTCATTGGCACAATTTTACACTATTTAATGTAATGAAGATTGGATATGAATCTAACTTATTAGTACCTTCTTTTTTGGACAAAAAAGTCTTCTTTTTTTTTTTCAAACTAGTAACACAAAATCAACTGATCAAACAATGAGGAAGAGAGGGAGGACTACTCGAACCAAAAAAAAAAAAAAAAAGAGAATGAGGAACTATTTTATTTTCTCACCTCAATACTCTCTATTTTAGCGCACAAATATCTTTCTTGTATAATTTGAACTAACCATGTAAAGAGAAACTCATGAAATGAATTTAAAGAAAAGGAGGGGCTATCCTCATTTTCCCTCCTCACTGCAAGAAGCAAGATTAAGTTGTTATAGTATTTTAAAATTTTATAACAACTTAATCTCACATTATGCAAAATAATAATCGTGACTAAAAGAGAAAAGATAATGATAATTAATAAAATGGGGAAATTCACTTTTTTTTAGCACATTTATTACAGAGGCCACAAGTAATTGCAGGTGCGTGGCTGTTGGTTGACATTTCTTCACACAACAAAACAACTATAAAACATTAAAAAAATAAACAAAATAAAAGAATATGAAGTGGTAACAATAGGTGTACCATGCGAGATTTGTGCTAAAAAATTTTAAAATAAAGTAGTTACTATTTACTATTTACAATGTTATTATTATTTAATTTTTTCTTTGGAAATCTTGCAGCATGCGAGATTTGTGTTGAAAAATTTTAAAAATTATTTTTTTTAATTATGTCCCACAATGCGAGATTTTAGAACTCCCACACCTTTGTAATTTGCTCTTAAATTCCATATTATTGTACGATCAATACTCAAAACTCATACTAAAAAAACCTCCATATGGCTTGTTGACTGGGGTTGTACAATAATATGCATTTGAGAGTGTTAATATGGGAGTGCGGAGAACATAATCCCCCACCAAGCAAGAAATTGAAAAAAAGAATTTTTTTTATTTTTTCAACTGAAAAACTTGCACAGTGCGAGATTTTGAAAAAAAAATGTTTAAAAATAATCTCGCATGGTGCGGGATTTTTAAAAATTAAAATATTTAAAAAGTTTGCCTATATAAATCTGTGTTGAAATCCATGGAGCATTTACATTATGTGAGAAAACACATAAAGCACTCTCGTTGTGAGCATTTAGTTGCGAGGAGAGAAAAAGAAAAAAGAGAAGCATTCTGTTTCACTTCATTTTATCATTAGTTTGTATTTGCATTCTTCATCATCTTTTCATGTATTCAGAAAGATATCACATAGAGCATTTGTCATGCATTCTTCTCTTTCTTTTTTTGGTCTAATTTTCATTCTCTTACCCGTGCTTAGTTTATTTTGTGTTAATAATTTGAAAAAAAAAAGTTATTAGTTTCTTTGTTCAACAGAACAAAAGTATTAGTAAGGAAAAAAGTGAGTTTTTTTTTTTATCCTAGTTTTTTTAGTCCAATAGAATAATGTTTCTTTGTCTAAGTTTTTTTTTTTTGGTCTTCTTCTTCATCTTCATTTGATCAGGAATTTTTATACTACTAGTCTGTAAGGAAAAAAAAGAATAAAAATGCATACTAATGTAAATATAATAGTATATTTCAATGACAATATTATTACAAATTGAATGTTGGGTCACATTTATTTGTGAGAATCCAGCATTTTTTTTATTCCATATACTATGTCATTTTTGGAGTTAGAAAGTGGACTTTGTTAGTGCATAGATTTTGGGACACCTAAGACAGTGGAAAAAATAACTTATAGGTGTCTAATCCCAATTTTTGGCAGATTCACACATTTTCAAGAGTTTCAATAAGCGACAATGATCACATGCAACAAATGTTTCAAACACATTTTCAATCGGCATTTTTCCTCTTCACTATTTTTTGTAACTCGCCTTACTACACTCACGAGCACAGACTCATAATATGCTACATAAAAGATGAAGAAAACACAACCAAAGCTTTAATCTTGCTCCTCTCCTCTTCTTCACTCTTCTGATATTTCTTGCATTCTCTCCACGGTTGCATCTATTATATAGGCAGGCAAGCCAAGCACAATGCATGAACATTTTCAAAGAATCTCACGTGCTTGTGCATAGTAGGGAGGGGACAAATCAGATGTCACGGAGGCGTCATGTGGCTCGCATGAGGAGAAGGGCCACTGCGGCAGAGAAGCTGAAATCTCACATCATGAGCGATTTTCAGGTGCCTCAGGGAGCTGCCGCGTGGAGTCGCATGCATAGGAGGGACCCTGCCTGGACGAGGTGACAGGTGCTGAAGCTCGCATCGTGCACGATTTTTGGGAGCCACCGTGTGGCCTGGTTGGACGCTTGTCCCCTGAACGATGTGACAAGCCAAAAATCTCGCACCATGCAAGATTTTGAGGGGCCAAAGACTCGGCGAGACGTGGCTTGACATGCTGTCATGATAGGAGTTTGTTTCACGTGTTGTACAGTGCAAAAAAGGTTAATCATGAGTTTAGTTGGTAAAATCTCGCATTATGCGAGATTTTAAATCCATATTGAGTGTCATTTTCTCTCCAATCTCATATCATTGCAATTTTAGTCTTCTAACCTCCATATTGAAATCAATTTCCCAAATTTTTTCACCTAAACACCTGGAACACTAAAAAGTTAATAAGACATAGAGACTGGAGAATGGAATGGAAAAGCTAGATTCAAATTGAAAATTGATGGATTAGATTAACATACTAGAGTAATACAATTCTTAATATAATAAATTATTCTATATGAAATTATGCCCAGCTTAATTTCAATTCTTAAGGTGGCATTGACTGCAAACTATAAACCATATTGAATTAAAGTATACTCATAATGACAAGGAAAATCAAGGTGGCATTTTTCTTTTGCGTTTTACAAAACAAATTTGGACAAAAATCGCGAGTCTTGGGCAAGGTATTGCAGAGTAAAGAGTATCATTACCCCAAAAGCACTCCAGGTCTCCAGCCCCAATGACACTAAAGGCAGTGTTTTTCTCTTCCGTGTAGGTGCTAAATTAGTGACAACTGAGACTTGGGGAGTGTTTTCTCTTCTGCGTAGGTGAGAAATTAATGAAACTTCAAAAACAATGATTCAAAGTCTATCGTATCATAATTTGGTCGTTTTTTTTCCTTTTGGACTCATGATGTACACAACTATACCAACTTGGACAAATTGATTGAAGACAAACAATCTAAAGTGACCAAACCTCCCACCCTACACGGACACATCAACATCAGTACATCACAAACGTAGGCATATGTACATATTGACAACTAGAAGACTTGCAGTTGCGCCGCAGAATAAGAATAATCATTCATTCATTCATATCTTAATCGATAACGATAAAAGAACAAAAGAAATAAGAGGAGAACACTGACGTTTCCAAAAGAATAATCATTCATTCATTCATTCCTTTTGCTGTTTTTCGTACATCTCTGCCGCAATAAACGGAGCGTTAAGAGAATCACGTAGTAATTACTAATTAGTAACAATAAAATATGAAAAGGAATGAAAATTGATGAGATTGTTATTTTATAAAACCATATTTGAATATTTATTTATATTTTTTTTTCTTTTTGTTAAATTTAAAATCTCAATAAAATGTTGACCTCTTGCGCACTTTGTTCATGTTGAATGTGAAGGTCTCCCCTCTGTTGCGGATGAATGAACAGCTCTCGGATGGTCATAATTTCGAATTGTTTGTTAGCCACTCCAGGTACCTTATGGAGAATAAGAAACTGGAGGGAAATTCTAAGAAGGGGGGGTTTCAAAAGGACCAGACCAAAGGTTAGTGCCTTTGCGTTGCAGACGTCCATGCGCAGTAAGAAGAAGGATTTCCTCTGTGAGTCTCGAGAGGAGGACAATCGTTTTCTGGAGTCCTCAGATGGTTTGGGTGAGGCCAAGCATTCTTGGGATTTGGAAAGGAACTGGGGTTATCCTCAGTTGATGGACTGTAATGTTTTCATTGCTCGTTATGTATTTTAGTTCTTTGCTGATCAGTTTGGTTTAGTTGTCAATTGTTTTTCTTAGTTCAGTTGGTTTGGGATGTTAGGGGCTACTCCTTGGCCTAGTTTTTGTCTTTCTTTTTTTTTTTTTTCAGTTTTGGGCTCTGTCTCTGGTTTGCTTTGCTATGTGGCCGTGTCATTGTTGTACCTTTTGCTACTCCCTATAGAGTAGCAGCAATTCATTATCGGGAAAAAAAAGTTGAAAGTGTAAAAGAAGTTGTAACCTTGCAAAAATGTCTCATTGTAAAGAGTACATGACACATAAGCTAGCTTTACATTACATAACACATAAGCTAGCTCTTACATCACCATGTAGGAATTGAAGTGGTGTAAACTGCTGCACTGCACTGAAGAGTTGTGCACAGAAAACATCTAATGCATACAAGACTAACCAAACTGAACACAGCTAATTTGTTATCACAAGAATGACTCCTAGCAGGCCAGCTTCTGTTTGATTGCATGCAACTCTGTGATAACTTCTTTTATGCCCATCCGCTGAGCAGGGAACTCTGCAGAACACGCAACTCCAATCCTAGCAAAGGACAGCAGACACTCCTGTATGTTGCCTTCCATATTTTGTTGTCGCGTGGCCATCTCTTCTTCAGCAAACGGAATGACCAATCGTGAATCAACAATCTCATTGATTCCTTCTGGAGTTGCCATATTACAAAACTTGTGTAGACTTAGACCCTCACCAAACATGCTATCCGTTGGTTTCTTTCCAGTGAGCATCTCTAGAAGAAGAATTCCATAGCTGTAAATATCCCTTCGGGTGATATCGGGCTACCAGCTCCATACTCTGTACAATTCTAATAACAATTCTTTAAGCAAAAATTGAAGGAAAGGATTACCAATAAATCACAGTCATATCTTGATTTTAAACTTAATGGCTGAATGAATCGAATGAATTTCCACAATTAAGGTACAAGCAAGAGCATCAATGTTTGAGACTTAATAAAGTTTGTGCCGTCAACATACTATTTGTAATTATCATCAAACTATTGTAACAAATGATAATAGCATTCAGCATATATTTTACAAGATAACTTTTGTTTGTCACCATAGACTAGTAAAGGAATATCAAATATTTGAAAGAATGATAGGAGATAAAAAAGCACTTTACCAGGGGAAACATATCCAATAGTTCCCTTAATTGTAGAGGAACTAGCTTGTTCTCCATTGGAATTGCCAGTGGCCCCAGAAGGAGCCTAGCTAATCCAAAGTCTCCCAAGTGGGCAACTATGTCATCATCAACAAGAACATTACTTGGCTTAATATCACAATGAACTACAGCTTCTTCAGAATCATTATGAAGGTAATCCAATGCGTAAGCTACGTCAAGAGCAATATTTACCCTTTGTATAAGGTTGAGAATCAGATTTGTAGACTCATGTTCATTGATGTGCAACAAGCCTTCTAGACTCCCATTAGGCATGAACTCAAAAACTATGGCCTTGAAATCTTCACCTTGATAGTCAACACTTGAACAACAAGTTAGTATATTGAGAAGATTCCGGTGCTTGATTTTTCCTAGAGCTTTACATTCAGCCATAAAACTCTTTGATGCCCCGTGTGTTTGAAGATTCAACACCTTCACAGCAATAGGTTTTCCAAAATGGATAGAAGTTCCTTTATATACAGAGCCAAAGCTTCCTGTACCAACCAAATTGGATAAAGAGAATCCATTAGTTGCTTGATGTAACTCTCCATAAGAAACCCTCAAGTACCTATGTTCCAATGATGGTGAAGAAGAAAACTTTTTTGGTTTCTTCCTAAGATAATACACACTGATGAAAAGCATGACAGAGATGAAAACCCCACTAATTACAATGATGAGAATGAATTTCTTTTTAAGAGACCTCTTGTGTTTGTTCGAAGGCATCCTAGGGCATGCAGGAAGATTCAGTTGAGGTATCCCACCACAAAGATCTTTATTTCCAATGAGTGATATTGCTGTGATGTTATTGAAGACTCCTCCTAATGGGACCTCACCGTACAGATGGTTGAAAGATAAGTTCAAAATATTCAACAATATCAGATTCTCAAGTTCTTGAGGGATTCTACTTGAGAAATTGTTGTTGGAAAGGTCTAAGATTTCGAGGGATCTTAGAGAACCCATGAACAAAGGTATACTTCCATGGAAGAAGTTTTTGTCTAGGTCTAGCTCTGTTAACGCGGAACAAGCACCAAGTTCCATGGGAATTTCACCGGACAGCTTATTTGTGTCTAGACGTAATATGGAAAGATGCTTCAAGTTACCAAGCTCTGAAGGAAGGGGACCAGTCAGGGAGTTGATTGATAAGTCAAGAAGTACCAAGCCTTCCTGCTTGCCAAATGTTTGATTGGGTATATTACCGCTTAAGTTATTTTCAGCAGCACTAAACAACTGCATGTTGGTACAGTATCCAAGGGTAAATGGAATGCTTCCTTCAAATTTATTACTAGCAATATAAAATTCAGACAACTTAGTAAGATTGCCAAAGACCATAGGAATATTGCCAGATAGTTTGTTCACTTCCAAGACCAATCCTCCTAGATTTGTAAGCTTACCAATTGAATCTGGAGCTTTACCCTCAAGGGAATTCCATCCCATTTCAAGTAAAGTTAAGCTAACTAGGTTCCCAATTCCTTCAGGTATCCTTCCAGTAATTTGGATATTCGGCATAGCAAGCAGATGGAGATGGGTAGATAAGTTGCCTATGAGCTCTGGCAATACACCACCAAGATTACTGTCCCCAAAATACAAAGATTTCAATTGAGTACAATTAGTTAACGAGGAAAGGAAATGCAAATCGTGAGCTCTTCCACTCCCAAAACCATTATCACCAATGATAAATGTCTCAAGCTTGTTTAAGCTTCCCAAAGTAGGAGGAATTGGTCCATAAAAACTATTTGATGATATATCAAGTTCTCGAAAGTTAGAGAGGTTGGATATGGAAGACGGGAAAGTTCCAGTGAACTCGTTCCCTCCAATAAAGAATACGTGGAGATTGGGAAAAATAAGGTGAAAATTTGAAGGAAGAGTACCTACAAATTGGTTATCACTTAGATCAAGAATAATAATTTTTGAAAGGTTGTAAATTGAATTAAAAGCTATGCCTGAAAAATTATTTCTACCCAAAGACATCTCTTCCAAATTTGACAACCTACCCAAAGCTTGAGTTATTCTTCCTTCCAAATGATTCTCTGAAAGATACAATGCGTCAAGTGTTGAAAGATTTCCCAAGGAAGGTGGGATACCACCAACTAGATTATTGACTCCAAGGTCCAACCCAGTAAGCTTCACCATAGATCCAAACCATGAGGGAACTTTCCCGATGAGATTATTCCCTGCCAAGTAAACCACCTGAAGACATGAGCAGTTGGACAGCTCCATAGGAACCTCACCATGAATATTATTTGAACTCAGGTCAAGAATTTGCAACCTCTTTAAACGACCAACTTCTTTTGGAATCTCACCATACATGTTGATGTTAGAAAGATTAAGCTTCTTGAGGAAGGTTAGATTTCCCAAGGCTGGTCCAAGAGTACCACCCCAGTATTGATTTTCCAGTTCCAAGACTGAGACTCTCATGTGGCGGGGACTGCATGTAACACCCTGCCATTCACAGAAATGGAGAGACTCATTCCAGGATGGCAAAGAGTCAGGAACACCATTGGTAAGCTTTTCCTTCAAAGCTAGCAATGCGAGCCTATCGGTCTTTGAACTCAAAGGCATAGCCACTGTAGTTGACGGCACGTGCACCAAGGTTTGTAAGCCAATATAGATACAAAACACGACGATCAGAGCCATGATTTTTCTGAGTGACAAGAAATGCATTGGGCTAGTAGGGAATAGAAACGTGAAGAGATATTTGGTTGAAACAAGCACCTAAAGTCTTGCTTTTATATAGACTTTCTCATGTGCTTGATTGAAGAGCCAAATTTTGTTTTGGAATGACTCGAAAATCAATCGAGAAAGTTTTTTTTTTTTGTGGTATAGATCCAAAAAGGTTTAAAACAGAACAATATACAAAATATTATCTTAGTAATTCAAATATATTACAAGCATCAATTCATCTATAAAACACAAATAACAACTAGAGTATATCTAGATACAACAAAGTTATTTCAACACCCAACTTTTTTAAATACTCTACTCACAAAATACATGAATCTCACTACTTATTTTTTTTTTCCTAATTTATTCTCTCTCCATCACTTCTCTCACACCATAATGGGTGTCTACACCCATGTGGGTGTTAAAACAACATTTTCCTATCTACATATACATTTCCATTTAAAGATACTACCTCTGTCCATTTATACGTGTCTTCTTAGAATCAACAATATTTTGGTACATTGAAAACTAAATATATCCGGACACAAATATGTATGTAAAAGATTTATTGTAAAACTACATACATTAAATAATACTTCCTCCGTTTTACAATAACTGTCGATTATTTACTTTTTTATGTTTCAAAATATCTGTCCATTTACAATATCTAAATAGCATTAATTTTTCTTCTATTTATACTCTTAATATAAATGTGTTAGTTGAATATTCAACATATTTACAAATATGAGTAATAATGACTAAACATGGATAATTTTGTCAATTCATATAATTTTTTACATTTATCAAATATTTTTTTTATTTTCCTTGATATATGTATTGTTTAATTTTTAATAATTATTGTGAAATAGAGGGAGTAAATCCTACTGTACAATGCAAAATAAGAGTTATCTTATTAAAAAAAACTTATTTTTAATTAATAATGCTTAATGATTTTATTAGCAGCTTCCTCCTTGCAACATTTGGCAAAAAACTTTTCCCGCTCAAATTAATGGTCTTTTCAGCTTCCATCTTTCTTCATTTAGTGATAAAATTAATTTAATTTGAATTTACAAGTTTCCTTCATTTAATGATAAAATGTAACTCTCTCGATTTTATTATAGACTTCAATCTTTTTCATGTGTCATTTTATCACATTGTTTCTACACTTTAATAAAAAAAATTAAAAAATTATTTCTATACCAATAATTATCATAATTATTCCTTTTTAATTTGTTTAGGACTGTACATTGTTTTATCAAAAATCATAAATATCTGAGATCATTGCATTTTGCTGCCTTTTTTACATCATTGAGAATAAAAGGATTGGTAGCTTCCTGCAATCAACTATTGACAAGGAGTGAATATCTGTTTCTAATAGGGAATATAAGCAGAAATTAAATCACACTTATCCATTAACATATCATACTCTCCTTAAAGATTAATATTTTGACTTTAAATATCTCAATAGTCACCTTATCCTCCATTAACAATAATGAGGAACGTTGGATATCTCAATACTCACTATTTGATACTTTTCATTAATAATTATAATAGGTTTTTTAGAATATGTTTGTATCTGTAATTATATTTCAGTTCATGATACTTGAGAAATTGTTGAGGTTTGTATCTCTTAACAACTGAAATGCTTTTTAAATTTTATTAATGATTTTCTTTTTTGAAATTGTTGATACAGAAGTATTTGTTTATTTATCAGCTTTTAATTAGCCCTCAAAATGTCAATTAAATTTTTGTTCAGATTTATGTATATTGAATGAAATATCTACAAATTAAAATTGATTTTTTGCAAATGATATAAAAATTGATTTAAACGTGGTATCATAAATGATACAAATTAAATTTTTGGGTTATAAATATAGAATCTATTTCAGGAATGAGTATAGAAAATATGTTAAAGAAAAATAGAACAAAATATTAATGAAATTAATGCCGCATAAGTCAAACATTTTCATTGCAAAAAAAAAATAGCATAATAAACCATAAAATAATACTTAGGTAACTCCAAGTATATATGAAATCTGAAATAAGTACTAATAAGCACCAACCAAACTGACAATATTAGGCAAAGCACCGAAAAGAGTAAAAAAACATTTTCCTAAGCTTGAATCATTAATTATTCTTCTTTGAAGATTCTCTTAATCTTGTTTGTTGAATTGACATATTCATATGTTGGAGCATCCTCAAGCAAGGCAATCTATTCTCCTTATGGTATGCTTCTTTTCAAAGATGGAGTTCCAACATTTGAGAAATTTTCACCTTGTTCACTGCTTTCAATCACTATTCCAGAATTATTGTTCATCAATGGTAACTGCATGATAGCCAAAAAATCATTTTATTATTAGGCATAATTAAGGAATACTTTTTTTAAGAAAAATATTATTGCTCATTAATGGTAACTACTTGTTGGAGAAAGAATCATTTAATTATTAGACATGATTAAGAAATATTTTTAAAAAAATATATTTTGTTCACAATTAGTATGTATAAATGTATAATATGACTTACCACAAAGTCAAGATTGTATTTTTTCTGGAATGCATTGATTATCGACTTGTCACTGCATAGCTTCAAAACATGGATCACGCAAGGGTTAAGTGAATTGAAATTTTGAATCTTGACTTGAACCTTGAAAAGAAAATGCTTTTCCTTGAATCGATAAATCTCTTTAGGGTACGGATACTTGTTACCACCCTACATGTAGAGTATAGAATATGTTTAGTAATATGTATATAGGTAAGCAAGTATAAAGCAGACAAAATGAAAAGTAATTATATTATACTTTTGCAATTGAAGAAAGTCTCAAATCAAAGACACTTATGTTCAAGAACTTTGAAGCTTCACGATTGAATAGCCAAAAAGAGGCTGAATCTGTTTCATCTACCATTCATAGATTGATGCTATACCTAAAGATGAATTGATCATATATAACTTCACTTAGAAAAAGAGAGCATACTTTACTGGCAAAATTCACAACAACAGAGGCAATATTTTAATTCATTACCTTGGTGTAAATGTAGAGCAATCAATTTCACACTTTTTGCTGTACAATTTACAATCCTCCTCTTGTAATCCACTAAAACACCTCTTACACAAGCGGTACCACCAATCATATTCGGTCTCAATCTCTTCCATAGTTCCAAGAGTCACGAAAACTTCATTCTAATCACATTTAGAAAAACAAATGTTAGTAGACAATTAGCTCGAAACATATAAATTAAATATATGATATATATTAGACAAAAACAAACTATGAATATGCCTCCATGATTTCCTTAAGGTCTGAGATGGGCTTGTAAATGGACAAAGAAAGAAAGTCTTCCTCCATAGAGTATTGGGGTTCATGAGATAATACATCAATTGTTGGGAAGATGAGGAATCACCTTCTTGCAGCCTAAAATTTATTAAAAATAACACATAATTAATAGTAGTTACATTTTCCTTCCAATTAAGCAATTAAAAAACTAAACATAATGGAAAAGTATTATTTACTTTGCACGGAAGCTTTGTACTTCAGGAAAGTCTTCATTTATGAAAAGCCTTGATATATCAAAAGCATTGGAGACTCCCATCGTACCTATGCATTATTTTAATAAAAACATAAAAAGTTAGAAAAATTAAGAACAACCTAGAATCGTGTCATTTCATGTTATATATATATATATAGAGAGAGAGAGAGAGAACCTCAGTACTTCTTCATTTTCCCAATTGCAATATAACAATGTAATTGTTAGAAGGATGTGCCTCCATATATTTCAGAAATTGATAAGCATATTCCTCCCATAAGGTAACCCTTAACTTGCTTCCACCTCTACAATGATTTCAAGTACATGTTAGGTGACGATTAACCACAACAAAATGTAGGTAGATAAATCATAGAAAATTTCTTATAGATAGCATTTACTTACTGCAAGTCATCAAGATCAATTTCTAGGTATTTAGATGATTTCCCATCCTTGGTGTGATCCTTTGGATTCCCTTTTCCTTTTATCAAACCTATTATATTTGAAAACATTTATCTTTAATTCAGAAATTATCGTAACAAAATATAGAAAGAGTTATATATCCATATTAAATATTCATTAGTTAGAAGCATACCTACTAAATATGCATCTTCCTTTGTCTCACTCAAAATTTGGTTATGTAGCAAAAAACAAAAGCCATTTGAAGGAATGATCGAGTCTAGAATTAACTTAACAGTAGTGTCTTTTTTGAAGAATATTCAACATTCATGCTTAGAAGGCTTTAATCTTACAGAATTAGGTGCGCTAGAAACGTCTAATAGCATATAAACATTTCCTTCATTTACCAGGCCTTCAAATATGCATACATGCATATTTTTTATAATGCATTGTATTCTGTCACCCTTAAATTTGAGAAATATATAGTATCAAAATATATATTAAAAATGTAAAGATAAGAATGAAACAACGATTCATGGTGAATACTTTTTCATCCATAACTATCATTTCTATTGAAGGTTTTTGATGGGAAATGAAGCCGGAAGCCTCACAGTTGTATAATTCTAACCTTTAAAGTCCAGACCTTTTGCTTGGAGGCAATGTTAATACTTTTGATCATATCATACCTATGAAAATTAGTATTTGTGCAATTAAAAGTGTTGCACAAGAACAAAATAAAAATAATTAAGCATATATCTAGACCATAAAGTAGATACACACATACCTATCAGCCATAATAAAATCCAAAGAAATGAGATAAAAATTGTGAAACTTGTTAGGCTAAGAACATGTGCTGAACAAAAAAATACCATCACAAAATGGTTCATGATCATCAAATCAATCATATATATATATATATATATATATATATATATATATATATATATATTTCACAAAGATAATTATGGTTCAATTGATTTGTGATTGATGAAATATTTCTTATATTTTTTAATTATGTATTTATGATTTCTGATCTAATTGATCTGAATATATTTATTATTTAATTGATTCATTAATTAATTGATATAACAATATACATTTCCGATTGACTGTATATTTTGTTATTGAGTCCATAATTGATTTAGTAAATTATTTCATTAATTTTTCATACATCAATATATCATTGTTTCAAATAGTTACTTTATTTGAAATTATTAAATAACTCAAAAATTTTTCAGGTTAGTGAATAAATCAATGTACAATGAAAAAAATCAATCAATATATATAATTGAGATTTGAATCGATTTAAATATACTATTTAATTGATCTCAATCAAAAAATTACTTAACCGATATGGTATTAAGTTTTTAAATATTAAAATAATAGAAATTGGAATATAACAATAATGACAATCTTAATTATTGGGATATAAATTGAAATTTGATATCATATTAATATGACATAACACTATTTTAAATTATATGAGATTAATAAGAATGTTATGACCAAAGCATAATATTAGAGAATCGATATTTGCAGGAAGAAAATATCAAATACATTCTTGGATCATAAATTAATATCCGTTAATCCTACATTAATTTTAGACAATAATTATTTTACGAATGAGATTAATTTGGATAATCTTTGTGACTTTATTTTAATCAAATATATATTAATTAAATAATTCATTAAATAATTAAATATATATGCATTAAATATATTTTTTATTACTTCAATCATTTAATTAAATGATGGAATATTCCTTATATTTTTTAATCATGTATTTATAATTTTTGATCTAATTGATATTAATATATTTATTATTTAATTGATTTATTAATTAATTGATATAACAATATACATTTTTGAATGACTGTATATTTTTTTTATTGAGTCCATAATTGATTTAATAAATCATTCCATGAATTTTTTATACCTCAATATATCTATGGATTATTTCAAATAGTTACCTTATTCGAAATTATTAAATAACTAAAAAAATTTCAGGTTAGTAAATAAATCAACATACAATGAAAAATCAATCAAAATATATAATTGAGATTTGAATCGATTTAAATATACTATTTAATTTATCTCAATCAAAAAACTAATATACCGATATGATATTAAATTTTTAAATATTAAAATAATAGAAATTGGAATATAAAAAAATAATATTAGAGAATCGATATTAGTAGAAAAAAATATCAAATATATCTATGGATCATATATTAATATCCTTGAATCCTATATTAATTTTAGACAATAGTTATTTTACAAATGAGATTAATTTGGATAATTTGTGTGACTTTCTTTTAATCAAATATATATTAATTATAGAATTCATTAAATAATTAAATATATATGCATTAAATATATTTGTTATTATTTTAATCATTTAATTAAATAATTAACTTTCTTTTAATCAAATTGAATTAAGAAGAAATGAAGGAAGAATTGTCATATTGGATTTTCTTATCAGGATAAACTGTGTATATATATATATATATATATATATATATATATATATATATATATATTATTATACTTCCCCGTGCAAATCACGGGTATTAACTAGTATAAGTTAGAAATATGTATGCCCCGCCCTAAAAAAAAAAGTCGAAAAAAAGGTATTAATGTAAATTAACATATTTTATTTATGCCATACAATTATAATTACACATAACTTTATGCAGTTTTCTTCCATTTAAAATAATAAATTATGCAGTTTTGCGCTATTAACTTAAAATAATTATTTGTCGCATGCCAGTTTTGAATTATTTTGTACAAATTCATGTATAACCTTACCAATTTGTCATTGTATTCAATTTAATCACTTTTCTTGATTTATTTTGTAACTGTGTTTTTGCCGTTTACTATTTTCCACTGTAATTTAATTACACAACACTCTTTTGCCACACTGATACCCAACGCTCAACAGTACTTTCGGGCTTATAACATGGGAAGATTCATCTATAGACACATCTTTAACATTTCACATTTTTACACTCTTACTATAAAAATAGGTGTTATTAACTTTATCTACAGTACACTCACTTTAATCACTTGATTATGGGGCCATCAACTTTAGTGTGAAAGTGTGCAAGAATAAAATGTTACATATATGCTCACTCATCAGGAATTTTTCTAGCATATGCCACCGAAAGCAGGCAGTGGTAGATTCAAAGGTCCCAGGTCCACCTAGAAGGATAGTAGGATACCGAGTCTGGGCTGACTTATTTATGTATTTTGTCATTGACAAATTTGTCGCCATTTTTTATCATCAAATATTTTATTGTTCAATACTTCTTTTTATGATTGATTAAATGATAATTTGAATAACTTTGGATTCAATTAAATTAAATATACAATGAATAAGAAGATCTGATTCAAATTTAACAACATAATTAACAAATGAAATAAGATTATTATAGCTTTTAAAATTGTTATAATTTTGGAAAATAATCAGATTGATAAAAGAAGTTGATTATATAACATCCTAGATGGTCGTAAAAATCTTATTAATAATAATGATTGATAAGATTTTAAAAAAATCTTTCTTAATTTATGATTAAACATCTGAATAAGATTATTTAGTCTAATTATATTACGATTGCAAATATTGGATTATCATATTATATAACAATTGATCAGATAATCAAATTGAAAATTATGATTTTACATTGAATATTAGATTTAAAAATCATTTATAATTTGAAATTATTTTTGAATTTTTATTTATGAATAATAATTAGTAATCATAATTTTCAAATAATAAGATTATATAATGATTATTAGATTATTCAAATACTAAACATTAAATTCTTTTTCAATCAATATATGATGATTGAGATTAAATCTCAATAAGTTTTAATTTAGATTTTTTTTCAAAATTATTTTCAAATCTGTTTTTTCTCAAATCATGAGTAATCATAATTTTCAAATATTTATAGTTTAAAAATTATATAATGCAATAAATAATCAGATGATATAACGATTATCAGATTATTCAAATATTAAAAATCATAGTTTTTCAATCCCAAAAACTTTTCCTGCTCAAATTAATGGTCTTTTCAGCTTCCCTTTTTCTTCATTTAGTGATAAAATTAATTTAATCTGAATTTAGAAGTCTCTTTCATTTAATAATAAAATGTAACTGTCTCGATTTTATTATAGACCTCAAGCTTTTTCATGTATCATTTTATCACATTATTTCTACACTTCAATACAAAAATATTATTTCTACACCAATAATTATCATAATTATTTCTTTTTAATTTGTTTAGGAGTGTGCATTGTTTTATCAAAAATCTTCATAAATGTCTAAGATCATTTCATTTTGATGCCATTTTTTACATCATTGGGAATAAAAGGATTGGTAGCTTCCTGCAATCAACTATTGCCAACGAGTGAATATCTTTTTCTAACAGGGAATACAAGAAGAAATTAAATCTCACTTATCCATTAACATATCATACTCTCCTTAAAGATTAATATTTGGACATTAAATATCTTAATAGTCATCATTACCTCCATTAACAATAATGAGGAACGTTGGATATCTCAATACTCACTATTCATTAATAATTATAATAAGGTTTTTCAGAAATTTGTTATACTTCCCCACGCAAATCACGGGTATTAAACTGGTATAATTTATAAAGTATGTATGCAATGCCCTAAATTAAAAAAAGGCAAAAAAATAGTAATGTAAATTAACATCTTTTATTTATGCCATACAATTATAATTACACATAACTTTATGCAGTTTTCTTCCAGTTAAAAAAAATAAATTATGCAGTTTTGTATTAACTTAAATCCTTAAAGTAATTATTTGTGGTATGCCAGCTTTGAATTATTTTGTACAAATTCATATATAACCTTACCAATTTGTCATTATATACAATTTAATAACTTTTCTTGATTTATTTTGTAGCTCTATGTTTTTGCCGTTTATTATTTTCCTTTGTAATTTAATTACACACAACTCTTTCGCCACATTAATACCCAACGCTCAACAGTACTTTCAGGCTTAGAACATGGGGAGAATATTCATCTATAGATACATTTTAACATTTCACATTTTTACATACTTATAATAAAAATAGATATTATTAAATTTATAAATAATACACTTTAATCACTTGATTATGGGGGCATCAACTTTAGTGTGAATGCATGCAAGAATAAAATGTTACATATATGCTCGCTCATCAGGAATTTTTCTAGCATATGCCACCAAAAGCAGGCAGTGGTAGATTCAAGGTCCCGGGTCCCACCTAGAAGGATAGTAGGATACCGAGTCTTGGCTGACTTTTTCTGATGAGGTAGGGGCCTAAGTCTAGAAAAAGAAACTACACACAGAAAGAATCGGGGGAAATTAGTCCACCATGTGTCTGCAAGGAAATAAACAAAAGTAAAGGAGGAAGATTCGAGAAGTCCCAACATGGGCATGGGCTTGATGAGCCAAAGAGTCCGCGCATTGATTGACTTCTCAGTCCTTCGGCTGGGAATCCTGATTGATAAGGAAGGACATTAATGGCTCTAATCAAGGCAGCGCTAGTCTTCTGACCAAACAAAATAAAGAAGAAAAATGGAAAAGCTAGTCTGGAGGTGTGGGTCACTCTCTGATAACAGCGAAATAGCACAAGAAGAATGCGATTAAATAATAACACGTTGAATTTGAGACCCAAATGTAGTTTAATGCGCATTATGGGCGGCATAGTATCCATTAGATTCCAAATGCGCATTATGGGCGGCATAGACAAAATTAATTACCATCAGAATCCCTAATGATGCCACCGCACGTTGCTGATGTGGAAGAGAAGAAAGAACCATATGAATTAATCTTGTACCACCCTCGGGATGGGGCACCCAATTAATATGCTGCACTGAAAAACTGCGAATGCATCTTTTAGATGCTCCCAAGGCCTCCATTGCATAAGACACATCTTTAGCCAGCTGAAAAATACTACCACTAGTGATGTCAGGACTCAGGAGGGCAAGGTTCTTTTATCCTCAAGAAAATTGTTATTTCCTCCTATTCAATCTTTCTACAATTTTTTCTAACTACTAAATTAAGTAAATTTTGATCACTTTTTACAGTTTTAAGACATGAATTGTATTTAATTTTTTTTTTTACTATATTAAGTATGCATGGTGATTTATAGAAGGATTTGTAAGAAGCCGGATCATTTCTCTTAAAGAAATTTTTTATTGATTTAATTTTTCAATTATAGAAAGCAATATTATTTTAATTTTGAATACATGTTAGTTTGCTTTTTCAATTATAAAAGTATGTTAATTTAATTCTTCAATTATACAAAGGTTATATCAACAACCTGCTCAACATTAAAAAATACAAATGATTTAGTATCTCAATTTTTTCAAATTTTCAGTTTAATTTTTATTGCTGCAAAATATTAATCCTAATGTTTTTAAAAAATGCAATGAAAAATTCATTCAACTTCAGTTTATCTTCGATAGTTTGTGACAACCGACAACAAATCATAGGAACAAATTATCTTTAGTCCGACTTGCTATGAACGTATCTTCAAGTCACCTAAATAAAATATAGAGATAAATGTATTTTACCCTCCTAATTTTAGGTCATTGCAATTTACACCTTAACTTTTCAAAATGTGCATCCGACACCCTAGATTTTTCAAACTTATAAAACAAACCTCAGTATAATTTTGACAACTAATAAAGGTAAAGTTTATGTGCACTTAACCTCCTAATATTTTTAATTTGTGAAACCAGACACCATGAATTTTAGGTCATATGCAATTTATACCTAACTTTTCAAAATGTGCATTGCAACACCTTGGATTTTTTAATCTGAAACAAACCTTAGTATAATTTTGCAACTAATAAAGGCAAAGTTTATATGCACTTAAACCCCCTAATGTTTCTAATTTTGCAACCACATCTTGTCTATGAATTCTATGTGAAATTAATCCACCTGGTTTTTTTTATTGTGTGCAATTAAACACCCTACTATAACTTAAAGTTTTACATTGTTTGAAAAGTATGAGATATTTTACATAGCTTGAAAAGTTAGGGTGTTATAATACGTTTAAAAGTCATGGTGTAAATTGCATATGACCTAAAATTCAGGGGGTAAAATACATTTAACCTTATAATATATTGTCTTGTTATATATACCAAATGTTATCAATTTTATCTAAGTGAATAAGTGTGATATTTAGTGTTAATATATCATTTTTTTTGGTAAAGAGTGTTAATATATCATTTTTAACAACTTTTATATTACTTTATTAAAAAAATAAAATACAAATCTTTTTTGTTCTCAAATTATCCATCATCAAATGCAGTGACTAATCTCTTCATATATTATAGACTCATTTAAGGGCATTGATGCTAGCACTGTTTTAAAGTTACTTCATTTTTAAGTTTAGAATTGAACCTCAACACTTAGTTAAGGAATGAGAGAACCCTTATACCTATCTTTGGCTTTGAGATTAAATAAAATAAAATATAAATTTTGACATTAAATTTTATATTTTTCAAACTAACTAAATGTGAAATAAACAATTTTAAGGGATATTATAGAATCATTAATTACATATATCAATTTTTCAAGAATTTATAGAGATGAAATAATGATAATGTTAAATAATGAATAGGTAAAATAATGATAAACATTTAAAACATATTGATGCTAATTGATAAAGTACTTTTTATAATGGATAATTTACTAAACTTACATAGATGTTTTAATTGATAAAGTACTTTTTTTTTTGGTAGATATTGATAAAGTACTTTAGAGTAAAGCAAATATTTTAAAAAACATTTAAGAGATGTACGTTGTGTAGTAATTAGGGCATTTCTTAAAAGAGGGAGTGTATTTTAGAATAATTTTATATTGATGTAGAATGATTTTAAAGTTACTAATTTTATAATTAAAGAATTAATTGATATCAATTTATTAATTAAGGACTAAAATAACACACTTATAATTTTTTTAAAAATAGACTAAAACTATGTGCAATTCAGTTTTACATAAAAATATAATTGAATATAGAGTAAAAATCTATTTTGATTTTGAAAGATACATGTGATATTAACTTAATCTCTACAACTTTTTTGATATAGAATAGATTTTTGAAAGTAAAAGTATGACATCATGTTAGGCTCCTGAAAGTTTTTAGTATTAATTATGTCCCTAAAAGTTAAAAAAGTTATATCATCTTATTTCTTAAAAGATACATGCAAAATCTATTTAATTTCATTTTCAATAAAACACAAGTTTTTAGGGAATTATTTAAACGGTTCAATCTTTTTTCAAAAGAGCTTGTTTCGAAGTTTGAACCCTTAATCGTATGAATAAAATTTGCCCAAGACTTAACTCATTTCTATTGAGTAAATTTTCATTGGGTTAAAAACACATTTGATATCAAACAACTTTCAAGAATTAATGTGATCTGATGTCATATTTTACTTTTCAATCATCTATTTAATTTCAAAAACTAGATTGATATGACTTTACCATTTTGGGATCGAAATGTGCTTACTGTTAAACACATGTATCGAAACGAGCGTTATAAAATCCTCCCCTACTCTCTTTGTTTTTGAACAAGAAAAACCTTAGTTTCCTTTTATTTAAAGCAACCCGAAATTATTTGAATGAATTACTAAATAAATTTAATTTTGGTGCATTTATTTTTTGTTTCTTGTAAAGTTATTCAATCAAAATTTAGATTTGCATAACCTTTCAATTCACGTAGACGTGTAGATTCAACTATTATAATTAATATAAATATTTTTTACACTGTGTATATTAAAATTATATTATTTATAAACTTGTTAAATTTCTTTTAAACAATCCAATTAATTTCTAAAAAATTAATTTATCTCATATTTCTCGAATATTTCTTCAAGCACTAATATAACTAAGCACTAATTTTTTTTAATAAAAAATTAAAGATTAATTTCAAGCGACTTTAAAACATTAGAGGATTATGGGACAAGTTAAGCTCTTTTTTCTTTCAATAACTAATTTGAAGATGAGTTGATCCTATGTTCTTATCCTATTTAGCTGAATAATTTGCCAACGTCAGATGGAGATCAACGTGCTTTGTACTTTTGTAGTGTGTTCAGATTTCTATTCATCTATTTATAACTCCAATTCATATATGATTTGGGTGGGCCAATGTAAAAAAAAAAAAGGCCTTTGCTTATACTATAATTTGGAGTATCCAAACATACTAATCAATCAACGCGTTTTAAATCAATCTTCAAACAGGGACTGCCGCGTTTGGAGTCAATCTTCAAGCGTTTTGGATGGCCAATGTCAAAAGTAAAACAGAAACTAACGCGTGAAACCAGATTGATGGAACATATACTATATAGAACGATGAAGAAAACAGTTGATATTTGAAAATAGAGTGCATGAGAATAGAAAGAGAGTGCACTTCGGAGACTTTCATTTGGAAGTGACTTGGATAGGCTCCAGCCAGCAACTTTGTTCTGGAAGGATCAGTCTAATATCTTCACAAAAACACTTGTATTCGAGCATATGGAACAAGAACGTGCATACTCTAAGGTGACAATATTGTTGTAAAATGAGAGAATATTGGAGGTTAACAATAACCACCACTGTGAATGGATCCAGTTTAATATATACTGCTGAACTAAAAAATTCTCGTTCTTTATAAATGAATCTTCACTCGGCTCAATCAAATAATACGATAAAAAAGTGGGAGAAAATGATTAACAGTTCAGTAATACTTTTTAGTTTTTATTGTCTAAAGACAGCTCTTATTTGACAAATTTGGACCGAAAAATAATAGAGCGCTAAAATAGTATAATAGATTGGACTTATGCAAAAGTTATCTATGAAAAGTAACTCATGAATACATTATTTTTTATTTAAATATATAATAACAAAAATATTTATTTCTAGTACTTTAAAAAGTATTTTTAGAGAAACTGAATATTTACTTTTTTAAAAAAAAAAGTTGCTTCTTGAGAAGCTATATATTTTTGAGAAGCTATTTTTTTAGAAGGACATTTTAACATACTCAAAACAATTATTTTTATTATTAGTGTTTAAATTAATACAAAATAACTTATTGATAAGTTATTTTTGGAAGTTACTTTTGTATTAATGCTTAAATAAGTTATTTATATATCCAAATGGATCCTAAAAATAACTTTTTGAGAACTAATAAATTGCATAGCCAAATATGAGAAAAAGTAAAAAGTGTGACAATGTTACAAAAAAAAGTTATAAGTAGTGTTATCCAAATAATGATTATCAAACTCTCAAGTTAACTTGCTTAAAAACTAAAACCTAGTAACTTGGATATACTTTTATAAACTTGCATAAACCTAGATAAACTCATGAGTTTACACTTTTACTTAGATTTTGGTCTATCAAGCAACAAAGCATTAAGTTTCACAATAAATACTCGTAATGGGATCTTTCAAAATTGAAGTAATGATGTATTGAATTGAGATGTTTTGATTTTTCATATCCTAAAGTCTTAATTTGTTATTAAGATTTTGATTTGTATTTTATATTTTATGACATGTATTTGCTTCATTATGATATTGCAACTGAATTTTATATATGTGTTTGTTGTATCATAAATTTAATTTACTACAATTAGATGCTATAAATATTTTTTAATATTGTTTTCAAAATAAGTAAACTCTCATGAGTTTACGATTCAAGTTTATCTTGGGTCCATGAGTTTAGGTAAACTCTCGAGTTTGATAACATTAATCCAAACGGACCTTGAGAAAGTGTTTGTTTTAGTTTTTCAAATACTAAAAAAATAATTTTTCATAAAAATCACTCACAACAACTTATACTCAAAAGTTAAAAGTGTGGCATCCCATGCTGCTTTATGAATTGATGCCCCACAAACCAACACAGGTCTTCTCACGTGCTTGTCCTTACTCACACGCTCCCTGGGAAAACTTCCCAGGAGATCACCTACCCAAAAATTTCTCCAAGTCAAGCATGCTTAACCGAGTCTTTAGTGATGGTAAAAGAATATGTATCTTGTTAGTATAGGTAGTACCATTCAATACATGTTGTACATGTATTATTTCTCTAGACAACTAAAACACTTGCATTTGCACCTCATTCATTCATTTTTTTTCCATTCATATATTAATCACTAACGAAAAAGAAAAGAACAAAAGAAATTAGAGGAGACCACTGAGTTTCTAAAAGAGTGAGCGAATCGATCGCCTTCTTTTGACTGTTTGCCGCTATACTGAGCATTAACAGAATCACGTAGTAATTACTAATTAGTAGAAATAAAATACGAAAAGGAATGAAAATGGATGAGATTGTCATTTTCTAAAACCATATTTGAAATAGGGGAAATTCCAAGAAGAGGGGTTTCAAATAGGGGAATGGAATAAGACTAGACCAAAGGTTTAGTGCCTTTGTGTTGAAGACGTCATGCACAGTAAGAAGAAGGATTTCCTCTGTGAGTCTCGAGAGGAGGAAAATCGTTTTTTTGCAGTCCTCTTTTGGTTTACCTGAGGCCATGCATTCGTGAGATTAGGGAAAGAAACTGGGGTTATCCTCAGTTGATGAAGACGGAGTTATTCTGGCTCTTGTTACGGCTCGAATTTCAGTTAAAATCGAATTGTTATGTTTTTGTTGCTCTTTGTGTATTTTAGTTCTTTGCTGATCGTTCGATTCGGTTGTTGGTTGTTATTCTTAGTTCGGTTGGTTTGGGATATTAGGGGTTGCTCTTTTGCTATATTGTACTGATATTTCATCATTGCACTCTGCATAGTATTTAGAACATATCATGTCTAATACTAATTTCGTTACTTTGATACTTCAAAATGTGTTAAAATTAATTTTTTGGATGATTTTACAAATTGGTTTGTGTAAAAAATGTCATTGATATACATATTTTTATATTTTCTTAAGATAGTTATGATAAAAGTCAAATAAATTTAATAATAAGTTGATAACAATACTTTAAATTTAATATAAAATTGGTATATATATATATGTATCCCCATATCTTAAATTTCATAATTTCACTATATTTTCGTATCAATGTCAGATCATTTCAGTATCATATTTTATCTGTGTTTTGTAGCTCCTTAGCCTAGTTTTTGTGTCGAGTTTTCCTTTTTTTTTTTGGTTTAGTTTTCGGCCTTGTCTTTGGTTTGCTTTGTTAGATGGTTGTATCATTGTTGTACCTTTTGCTACTCCATAAGAGAGTCTAGCAGCTATTAATTATAGAAAAGAAATGTTGAAGTGTTAAAAAAAGTTGTATCCTTGCAAAAATGTTTCATTGTAAAGAGTAAATAACACATGGAACCAAATCTTGTCTCCCCATTTCCAATTTCCCTGCATGTCTCCTCAATAAAATTTTAACAGGTGTGTAATGATGACATCATTAATCATTTTTTATTTAACCAATTTTTTTTTAAATTTACAAAATTTGAATACATGACAAAATTTGATTGAAGGACAAGGAATGGAAGAGAGAGCGTGTAGGAGATTTGAATCCCATAACATATAAGCTAGCTCTTACATCACCATGTAGGAATTGAAGTGGTGCAGACTGCACTAAAGAGGTGTGCATAGAAAACATCTAATGCATACAAGACTAACCCAGCCGAACACAACTAATTTGTTATCACAAGAATGACTCCTAGCAGGCCAGCTTCTGTTTGATTGCATGCAACTCTGTGATAACTTCTTTTATACCCATCCGCTGAGTAGGGAACTCAGCAGAACACGCAACTCCAATCCTAGCAAAAGACAACATACACTCCCGAATTCTGCCTGCCATATTTTGCTGCCGCATGACATCTTTCTCCTCTTCAACAAATGGAATGAGCAATCGTGAATCAACAATCTCAGTGATTCCTTCGGGGTTGCCATATTACAAGACCTGTGTAGACTTAGACCCTCACCAAACATGCTATCTGTTGGTTTCTTTCCGTGAACATCTAGAAGAAGAATTCTGTATCTGTAAATATCTCCTTGGGGTGATATTGGGCTACCTGCTCCATACTCTGTATAATTCGAATAACAATTCTTTAAACAAAAAATGAAGGAAAGGAGTACAAATAAATCAGAGTCATATCTTGATTTTAAACTTAATGGCTGAATGAAAAGGATCAATTTCCATAACTAGGGTACAATCATGAGCGTCAATTTTTGAGACTTAATAAACTTTGTGCCCTCGGCAAACTCTTGTGATTATAATCAAACTATTGTAATAAATGATAATAACATTTCAGCATATATACATTTTACAAGAAAACTTTTCGTTTGTCACCATAGACTAATAAAGGAATATTACATCTTTTAAAGGATGTTAAGAGATGAAAAGGCACTTTATCAAGAGGAACATATCCAATAGTTCCCTTTATTGTCGGGGAACTAGTTTGTACTCCATTGGAATTGCTTGTGGCCCTGTGAAGGAGCCTAGCTAAGCCAAAGTCTCCCAAGTGGGTAACTATCACAGTGAACTCTAGCTTCTTTAGAATCATTGTGAAGATAATCCAATGTATAAGTTACATCAAGAGCAATGTCTACCCTTTGTATAAGGTTGAGATTTAGATTTTAGACTCATAATGTTCATTGTTATGCAGCAAGGTTTCTAAACACCCATTAGGCATGAACTTAAAAACTATGGCCTTAAAATCTTCACCTCTATAAGCAACACTTGAACAACAAGTTTGTATATTTACAAGATTCCAGTGCTTGATTTTTCCCAAAGCTTTGCATTTAGCCATGAAACTCTTTGATGCTCCACTTGTTTGAAGATTCAAGACATTCACAGCAATAGGTCTTTCAAAATGGACAAAAGTTCCTTTATATACATAGCCAAAACTTCTTGTGCCAACCAAATTGGATGAAGAAAATCCATTTATTGCTTGATGTAGCTCCCGTAAAAAACCCTCAAGTACCTACGTTCCAACAATAGTGAAGAAGAAAACTTCTTTGGCTTTTTCCTGAGATTATAGATAATGATAAAAACTATGAAAGAGATCAAGACCCTGCCAATTACACTAGCGAGGACAACTGTCTTTTGAAGAGACCTCTTGTGTTTGTCTGAAGGCAACTTAGAACATGGGAGAAGATTGAGTTGAGATATCCTGCCACAAAGATCCTTGTTTCCAATGAGTGATATTGCTGTGATGCTATTCAAGACTCCTCCTCTTGGGACCTCACCATAAAGATGATTAAAAGACAAGTTCAAATGATTCAACAATGTTAGATTCTCAAGTTCATGTGGGATTGTGCTTGAAAAGTTGTTGATAGAAAAGTCTAACCTTTCAAGTGATCATAGAGAGCCCAAGAATGAAGGTATACTTCCATGGAAGAAGTTTCTCTTCAACCAAAAGTCTGTTAATGCAGAACAAGCACTAAGTTCCATGGAATTTCACCAGTCAACTTGTTTGTGTGTAGATATAATATGGAAAGATGCTTCAAGTTACCAAAATCTGAAGTAAGTGGACCTGTCAAGGAGTTCATGGATAAGTCAAGAGTCACTTAACCTTCCATATAGCCAAATGTTTGATTGGGTATAAAGCCACTTAAGTTGTGTTCAGAAACAACAAATTTCTGCATCTTGATGCAATATCTGAGGGTAAATGGAATGCTTCCTTCAAGTTTATTAATGCCAAGATAAACTTCAGATAACATAGTAAGATTGCCAATGACAATAGGAATATTACCATGTAGTTTGTTCTCTTGCAAGTTCAATCTTACTAGATTTTTAAGTTTTCCAAATGAATCTGGAATTGTTCCCTTAAGGGAATTCCCTGCCAAAATAAGTTCAGTTAAGCCAAATAAGTTTCCAATTCGTTCAGGAATTCTCCCAGATATTTTATTGGTCGCCAATTGAGACGTGTAGATAAGTTTCCTATAAGATCTGGCAATACCCCACCTAGATTATTTTGTTCCAAAGTCAGTCGTTCTAATTGAGCACAATTGGTTAATGAGGAAAGGAAATCTAAATCATTAGCTCTTTCACTCCCAAAACTATTAGTATTATGATTAATGTCAAACAAACAAAGTTTGCTTAAGCTTCCAAAAGTAGGAGGAATTGGTCCACTAAAATCATTAAATGATATATCAAACTCTTGCAATCTAGAGAGGTTGGATATTGAAGATGGGAAAGTTCCAGTGAACTGGTTCCATCCAAGAAAAAGTGTGCGAAGATTGGGAAATACAAGACGCATATTTGAAGGAAGAGAACCCACTAAATGGTTTCCATCAAGATCAAGAACATGTATCTTAGAAAGATTGTAAAGTGAATTTGGAACTATGCATGACAAATTGTTTCCAGACAAAGAGATCCATCCCAAATTTGACAACCTACCCAAAGCATGAGTTATGCCTCCTTCCAAATGATTCTGTCCAAGTGATAATGTCTCAAGTGATGAAAGATTTACCAAGGAAGGTGGAATACTGCCAACTAGATTATTGGCTCTTAGAAGCTATCGAGGAAGCTGCATCAGATATCCAAACCGTGAGGGAACTTTCCCAGTGAGATTATTTCCCGTCAATTCAATTACCTGAAGACTTGAGCAGTTGGTTAGCTCCATAGGAACCTCACCTTGAAGATTATTAAAACTTAAGACAAGAATCTGCAACCTCCTTAAACGACCAACTTCTCTTGGAATCTCACCCCGCAAGTTGGTATAATTATGTAAGATTGAGCTTCCTGAGAAAGGTAGATTTCCCAATGCCGGTCCAAGAGTACCACCCAAGTCTTGATGTTCCAGCTCAAGATTGAGACTCTCAATTGGCGGTGACTGCAAGTAACACCCTGCCATTCACAGAAATGGTGAGACTCATTCCATGATGGTGGAGAGTCAGCAGCACCATTGGTAAGCTTTTGCTCGAAAGCAAGCAAAGCAAGCTTAATTATCGGTCTCTGAACTCAAAGGCAAAGCCACCGTAATTGACAGCATGCAGACCAAGGTTTGTAAACCAAAACAGATACAAAACATGATGAGAGCCATCATTATCCTGTCATTGCCTTTTCCCATTTACTATGCGCAGTGGAAGCAATACGGAACAACAAGCAATATTCATCTTTGTAAGCTGTGAAACGGGTGCTTGTTGACGTGTGATTCATATCATTAAAACGAATAGCAATGCAGACCAGGTCCCATGCGATTTTCTTGATATGGCTGGTATATTTCCTGTAGTACCATGCTATCTTCACAATAAGGCTGCTATATTGTTCCAGTAGTAGGCTTATTCATATAATAATACGGCGCAAACGTGAATTGGTAGCAAAAGATACAAAGGTGGTTGGCTTGTGTGTTATTGAATCTTGATCAGTTGAGATGTCTTGGGGTATATCTTGAGGAATAATAGGAGTCAAATGGGGGTTGGTTATAACTTTAATTTACGGGGCATCTTTTGGAGCCCTTGGTGTTTTTTCCAGATGGTATTATGCCTGTCCAGGTTGTCTATGTTTCTGATGTACTTCGCACATCATCCCAGTTTTGGAGTGAGATGATAATTATAATAAGAAAAAACTGTTGTGTTTTTTGACTGAATTAAAGTATTCACCGTCAGAAAGTGACTAATCTTTCGAGATATAAAGTTCCAAAGTTGGATTTTGTCTGGGCCACTAAACCCTCTCCACCCTGGCCGCCAGCAAAAATCAATCACTAACTAAACACACCATCAGATACTGCCGTGCGCTATGCCACTTTTGAATCATTTTGTAGAAATTCATATATAATCTTACTAATTCATGTATAATCTTGTTAATTTGTCTGTATATACATCTGATATCACCTGACGCTCGACAATATTTCAAAAGGGTGTTTGAAATGATTTGATTATGTGGGAATTGAATTTAATTTTATTACGAGTTGAATTCTTATATTTGATATAAATCAGTAAATTATGGGATATAAATTAGTAAATTATGGAATTGGATTCAATTTTTTAGTATGATACATATATATATATATGAAAATGAATTGAATTCTGTATTTGACTATTTTACTCTTCATGAATAAAACACATGACACAATCAAAACAAGTGTTTGAGTATTTCATTTTTTAAGCTCAAATTCATGAACAAATCACATATATTTGCTTTTGAACTTTTTAAGGAAATCCAATTTTTTTTTCAAATTTTAAATTTATAGATTTAATTGGTTCTAAATCAAGAAATTGAATTAATCCCTTAGTAAAATTAAATTCTTGAAATTTTCAAACAAGCTATGAGGTTTTGTTAGCACATGCCACCGGAAGCAAGAAGTGGTAAACGACAAATGTCCTGACTAAGTGTGTATTTGGTTTGGCATTCTAGCAACCAAACCCACTTTAAAAACCATTGAACACAAAGGCTTCATGTTTGGGTTTTCTTACTTGTGGTAGATCCATGGATTTTTGGCTTTCAACTCCCATTTTTGATTGTATAACCATACATATAAGATCAAGATTAAAAATAATTAAAAATGTATATCATCATTTAAAAAAGTCATGTACCTTTAATTTACGTTTGAATTTTGATAATTTAGTCGACTGTTAAAATTTACTCCTCTAATTCGCACATGTAATTACTATCTCTCATCACTTTATTCTCGACCAAGTATAAAAATATGAATTTAATTTCTAGTATAAAAATTCTTTTTAAATGATCTCAATGTATAATTTTACACATAAAATTTATTCAAAATTTTTTTTTCTCATTTTTACTTCATAACCAAATATACCTTGGTAGTGTTAAATTATTCTAAAATGCTAACTAATAGAAATTTAAAAAGATTTCAAATCACAGTAGGTGGTCAACTAGCATGGTTTGACACCTTTTGTGTATAGAATTCAAATTCTAAAAATATTTGATTAAAATACACTCAACCCTAGGCTTGACACCTTTTGTCCACAGAAAAAAATACAAAATCCCTTTACAATAATAAGAAATGATGTTTCACCCTATTAGTTTACAAAATCTACCTTTCGATCACCCCATTTTATGAAGAACATGTTGGAAAATATAGATTATAAATTAAAATCAGTTTTTCAGAATAAAAGTTGCTTTGAAATTAGTTGTTATATTTGAATACAAAGAAGCAAATAAACTATACACAAAAATACTAATTTTAAGCTGAAAAAAGTTCATAATTATAAGGATAATATACATTTACTCCCTTAGATATCAAGAAATGATTCTATACCCTGTTTTACTGAGGGTGATTTGGTGCATTCTCTTTTATGATTTGATTTTTTTATATAAATTATATACTAAATAATAAAAAGAGTAAAATATATTTATTTAGGTGTCAAGAAATGACACTCAATCCCATTTGTTTGAAAAACATACACTCCACCCTATTTCACTAAGTGTGTGTTTGGATGAAGTATTTCCAAAATACAAGGCAATTTAAAATGCTTCAATTAAATTCCCTTCAATTTTTAAATTTTTTGTTTGGATAGATAATTACATTTCCTTCATTTGTAAAATAATTTGTTTGAACGAGATAATTATATTACCTTGATTTTAACATATTTTATTTAAAAAACATAATATATTTTTTTAAAAAAGTTTTTTTTATTAATAATCAAAATTTAACCGATCTAAAATCAATTATAATGAGTTTATATTTCATAAATTATCTTAAATTTCATTCAAAAAATATTTTAAATTTGAATTATAAAATTTAATTGTTATATAAATAAAATGGAATGATATGTACATAAATATAACATCATGTAATATAAATTGAATATTAAAAAATTTAAAATGCAGCAAAATGAATTAAAAATAACATTAAACAAAAATCTCATAAATATAAAGAAATTGTAATGGAATATAATAAAAGTGAGAGTTACCAAAATGAGAAAAGTGTATACTTGTGCATGTAGGGATTTCCAAAATTCTCTCTATAGGTGAAAATTAAAATCCTCTATTTTAGGTAGATAAAATCTCTTTTTAAAATCCCTTGAATTTTGTAATTTTTTTTAAGTGAATATTCAAACAAGAAATTTTATCATGATGAATTTTAAATTCTTCCAAAAATTACATTCCTCCCTATAATTGGTCCATCCTTAGTGCATTCTCTTTTATGATTTGATTTTTTTTATAAATTATATATTAAATTAAATAATAAAAAAGGGTAAAATATATTTATCCCTTTGAGGTATGAAGAAATGACAATCCACCTATTTGTTTGAAAAACATACATTTCACCTCATTTCACTAAGGGTGTGTTTGGTGCATTCTCTTTTATGATTTATTTTTTTTACAAATTATATACTAAATAATAAAAAATATAAAATAAGTAATTAATTTAATTTCTATGCACTGATCGCATAAAATAATATATTGCTAGATAACTTTTTACCGTATTAAACACTTTCTTGAATTTTTATCAATTCATGATTAAAACTATTTTATATTGGCATTCATAGAAATTAAATTCATTAATAATATTAAAAATTATATTAAAAGCTAAAAATAATAATTTTAAATAAATGAGATATAGAAAATAAATAAATATTTAGAATAATGTTAAAATATATAAATAAATATTAATTATTTTTAAAATAAATAATACATGATAAATAATATTAGTAATAAATAATATTAATATGAAATATAATTATTTAAATGAGATTCAAAATATTAAAAACAATAGTTTAATTATCATAGGTAATAGTTAGTTATCTAGCATGATTATAAAGTATTTTGAATTTTATTAGTTTAGTGTAAAATCAATTTTATAATACAAACTAGTAAAAATTCAAGAAATTATCATATCAGGGTGAATAGTTATCATAGTGGGTAGTTACCTTGCATGATTTAACACTTTTTAAAATTTTCATTGATTGATTTATTTTATAATATAATTATTATTTTATGAATTTAATTTTTATGTATTAACAATATAAATGAGTTCCATAATGTATTCAAACAAATATTATCACGTAATCAAAGTGATTTATTTCTGTAACACCCCAAATTCATAACTAGGTTAAATTAATGATTAAGATGAAAAATAAGAAAATCAATAGAAATTGAACAAGTGTCATGAAATATAACAAATAATATTAGAATAATCAAGTTGTCTAGAGAAAAATACAAAGAATTATAAAAATACCATTACTTAGTGGAAATTATGAAAAATACATTTACTATGTGGAAAAAATTACAAAACTACTTTTGTCTTATTAATAAATGACAAAGACACCATTATTTTATAAATGGAATTAGAAGAATACCACTATCATTATCTAATTATAAAAATATCATTGTCTTAAATAAAAAATTACTACATATGCCACTACTTTAATAATTATAACAATGTCATTATACCAATCTCTAGACTTGTCATTAAATAAGAATGAATCTAAGCCATTAGATTAAAAGTAGTAAAAAATCAAAAGGGTCAATTAACTAAAAGTTGCAAATCTCTAGTATAGAATAATAATTTATCAGTATAAGTTTCTATAGATAATTAATTTAACAGTATGAATATGATACTAACAAAATAAATAATCCAATAATGAAATCATAGAATATGGAGCTAATGGATGAATAGGTTAAAATTATTATCATGGGATTTCAATTATAGGAATAACATATAGTAGATTTGTCATAGTTTGATTAAAATAAAATATCTTATAATATCATTTATTAAATAAATTATGAAAAGATAAAATGCAATACATAATGATTCCTCCACTACATAAGCATCCAAGAAAAATAAGTTGGAGCACAGTAACCACTCCATTATAGCCAATAAGTCATGGCCTCAATGGCCTATAAAAGGATGAAGTGTGTAAGCTCATTTGCAAGTACCAACACTCTTGATAAGCCTAAATATATTCTTTTCTACCATTTCTTCTTATATTCTTCAAAAGAGTTCTCTTCACCCTTTAAACCTCATCTAAACACTTAAATTCTAAGCCCAAACCTTCATTATCCCTCACTAGAGTTATAATCTTTAACTCTAGTGAGAAATATTTTTCTTAAGCATTCAAGTCATAGAGCCAAGATTCAAGGAGGTTCATCTACGCCAAAAACTCTTGCTTAAGTTCAAGGAAGAAGAGAATGACTCCATTTAGACCCTTCATAAGAGGTAGGAGCTTCATCTTTAATTGTTCAAGCATTGTTGGCTTCTAACTTTACCTATGGATAGAATGTCTTAAGCTTGAGTTATTGTCAAAAGTTTTGAATGATTATTTGTAAAATATATTTTTAGATAGCACAAAATATTTTATTTTGTTCTAAGTACTTTTATGATGTTATCATACTCAAATATATCTTAAAAAGATGGTACGTGAAGCTTGATTTAATAAAGGTGACTTAAGACATGAAAATGATAGGTGCTGAATTTTCTGGCTATTTTGGCAGTAGGCCCTTGGAAAAGCAATGTTCATAACTTATGAAGTATCTTGAAATAAAAATATTTTTACCAGAAACTAGACACATTATGGAACACTCTCCAAAATGAATCACCTAAAATGAGTTCTCTCTACCCAAGATATAAATTTTCAAAGTTAAGTCAAAGACTGAAACTCTAAATCTGACCTTGCACTAGTAAAATAGGTGTAACTCATTCTAGAAAAATGTAAATGGACTGATTTTAATCTGTTGGAAAGCTAACACATATAGGAACATATCCATGTATGCTATGCATAAATCTTTGCACCATGTAAATACAGAACAAGAAATAAATTATAGGGATAATGTGTTGAGAAGTCTAGAAAATGGTAATTTTGCAAGAATACTATGGCATAATCATAAATATTTTTTAATGAAATTACCATTAATAGAAAGCTTGACGAGTTAGAATCTGGAACTACTTTAAAAGACTGAGATAATAAGTATACAGAAAGTTACAATTTTTCTTGTAAAAGATGTTAGAACTAAATAGAAGATTCAAGTCTTGAAAAAAGATAGTTTTAAGAATTTAAGTTGTAATAAGCTTCAAGAGGAAAAATACATAAAAATTATAAAAGAGCTTGAAAATATATAAAGAACCTCTGATAATATTTTAAAATGCATTAATGAAATAAGGGAATGCTAAATAGTTCAAAGAAAAATATTCATAATGTATACATACCAACCAAGACATCCATGACTCCCCTTAGGAACACCAAGGACTTGACTTGTTAACTTGGGTATATGAGATGTTGTCTATGCTACCCAAAGTGATATATATAGTCATGTGAATGTACAACGATGAGTATGAATGGTTGATTGTGCCGTGATTTATTTACGATTGCATGTTGATACGCATATATTCATGTTTCAAGTGAAATAATAAGTAACAAACTCATTGCTTAATCCTCAAAGGGATTAAGGTATTGGCGATTTCACTGAGAATAAAAGTAAAGCTTGGAAAAGTAACAATGAAAGTCTAGAAAAGTGAACTTGAGCTAAGCTCACGGCTTAACCTCCTAAACCGTTAAGTCACGGCAACGGAAAGAAAACCAAAAGGTTGTGGCAATGGCCATGGTATGAGCTCATTACTCTTTAGGGTAGTCTAAGGCATTGATGCATTCATCCTGTGAGTAACTCAAAAATATGTTAATGAAAGGAAAATAGAATGAAAGAAAGACGATGTCACTAAATAATAAACGTTGATAATAAGTAATCATGACATGCATGCATCTCCTAAATTATTATTATCCATTAGTGATTTTATATGATATGCTTGAATACATGCTTGATGAAATCCTGGATGGATATTTCAGTTATTGTTATAAGAGTAGTTAAAAACAGCTGCACTTTGGCTAATTATGTTTTCAAAAATATAGTAATTGAATGATCAATATGTCTACTTTTTTATAATAAACTCGAAGTGACTGGGACAACAACAATGACATTTTTAGTATAAGAAGGAACTCCTCCTAGAAATCTTGTATTTTTCATTTCTATGTTTCTTTTTCATTGTCGTTACCAGAGACAAACGTGTCCACTTAAAGCAACGAAGCTGAAGCTAAGGAAGGAAGCAACACATGAAGATTTTAGACATTTCAAGAATTAGCACTCTGATATTTAGTAGGTTATAGTCGTGAGGAACAAACCAGTAATAGTAGAATTTATATTATTATTTGTAATAACTTATGACTATGGTATATGCTTTATCATGACTCATGTATTAAGTAGTTATATTTAGATTATGTGGTGATAGTTCTACATTTAGTCCCTTATTCTGTTTATTTAAATTAGGTGTACAAAGTAACTTTAATTACTATTTATGTAAGCACTATATATTTTATTTCTCGTTACATGCTTAAGCTTTCAAAATGTAAATTTTAATTAAAAAAATTATTATTTACTATTTTTCTAAGTTAATTTCAAAAGAAAATAAAGGCAAAACATAAGTGACAACTAATAGAATCCAAATATGAACTTAAGCATAGTTGGGTTCTACTATGGTGTTGCAATTTCTATATCTACTACTTGAAAAATCATTTAAAAGGAACAATTAATTTGATAACAATGTAAAAAAATTTACATTGCCAACACATCAAAAATAAATTCTTATTATTTTATAATTTTGTTTTTGTAATATTTATTATCATATAATATCAAATATAAAAAATATACATTTCATTTTCTTTTTCTTATAATATTTCTAACTTTTACATTTTTATCATAATATACTTGTATGTAATAAACATAGTAAACATATCCAAAATAATATTATTTATGAATCATTTATAGATATATTTGAAAAAATGATGATTAAAATATTAATTTGTGCCGGTTATTTAAATTTTTATTATAGATAATTATAATTTATATGAAATGTTATATTATATATCATGTATTAGAAATTTATATATTAATTTTTATTGATTTATGTATTTTAATATTATTTTAAATTTTTGTTTAATTGTCGGTTATTATTTATTGTTAAATTTTTAATTAAAATAATTATTTAATGCTAAATTTTAAAATTATCTATCATTTTAAGATACAAAAAGTGATTATGATTGATAAGTTTATTTAATACGGTGAGTTGGCCACGGAATTTGCAACGAACTAGTTTTCCATCGCAATGTATGAAAATGATTGAAAATAGCAATGCAGTAACGATGGAGCTGTCCGTCACTAAACTTAGCAGTGAATTGCTCCTCGCTATCCCTTGCAAACAGTTTTCGCAGAAAATAATTTTTGTGAACTAACAAAAGAGACGCCCCTCTACACACCTCATCTTCTCGGCGCAGCCACACCAAAGCCCCAATGGCTCCGATTTTGACTTCCTCACCCTCGACGATGTTATTCCTACTCCCCCAATAATGTATTGTAGTTATTATCATTTGATTTTGTCTTATTTGTGTCTTTGTTTTGGTGCAGCCATGGAAGCGTTGTTGTCCCTTCTGCCACCTCGACGGCGTCGTCCCCTCCCTCAGTCTCCGCCTCGTTGCCTCCACTTTCCGGCGCTTCTTGACCCCTCCCTCCTGGGTTTCGGATTTGCTCCTCGACGGCTAGATTCACCGCCGGTGATCCCTAGGGTTCGCAAATCCTTCCTTTTTTGCGCTCTCTCTCTCTCCCCTTCGTGTTCTGGACGCTCGCCTCTATCTTTGCCTCCTCCTCTGTGAGTTCTCTGTTTTTGTTTTTCCTTGTTGTTTTCTTTATTCTGTTGTTAGCCAAATTTTCAATTTTTCCTTTTGATCTCACAAGTTTTAGCTTCTGTTGGTGTTAGTCTTAGTTTGTTACCGGTATCAAATGCCAATTTGTTTACCAAATCAATGATTTGTTCTTAAACTCTGCGTAGCTAGTTAAGTAGCTATCCACCTTGTGTGATTGTTTGTGTAATTCTCATTTTTGCTGGATTGGTCCTTAGCTGTCATGGTTTGCCATGCTTTAATTCGTACTGTAATTTGTGCTTGTAATTGTCACTGTTATTGTAATTTTAATTGTAATTACTGCAAATCACAGATGCGCCCTGCAGAAGAACGTCAAGATCTCTTTTTTAGTTCAACTTCTTGTTTCTTTAGCTGCTGCTGATCCTTTTCTGCTTCATCTTCCTGCTTCTTTTGTTGTTTCAACTTTTCACAGCTTTTCTTATTATTTTGTGCCTCGTCTTGCAACAATTTCAAATCTGATTCCCGGAACAATTGCACAATTGTATAAAATGAGTCTCTTAACATTTAAAAGATACAGCATTTTCATTGGATATTCAGGAGGTTAAAAAGCTATAAAAAGTGTCATATCAATTACTTTAGGGGTGACAAATAGTGTCTAATGTGACACCCTCACAATGCTATCAACGAGTTAACTGCCAATCCTACTTCAAACTTCTGCAAATACTTGTTTGCGTTTTTGCCTTTTTCCATTTTCTACTTATTATCTTTCACATTTTAGTAATAGAATTCCTCAACGTGAATACATGCTAGATGTTATTGCTAAAGGTCATTTCCAACAAGAGCAACATTACAGAATAAGCAACTTCAGCAATATATAAGCCTAATGGTAGAATTTGTTTCACAGTAGGCATACACTACTACTAGCCATTACTATTTTACACTTCTTTTCGCATATTTTATACACAAGCAGCTTTCTTAGAAATGTATTTTTCTTTTCTTTTTCCTCATATTAATTGTCTAATGAACTGTTTTTAAATGAATATGTTGAACAGGCCTTTACTTCAATTTTTGGCCCAAGATCTGCTATAACTTCAAGCTTTTGGAAAGAGGAACATTTCTTTTAGCCATCAGCCGCACTCAAATTGCCTTCAAGTTTCCTGTGTTCTATGTAGCTAGTGTAGTGTTTTAGCTTTAATCTTTTAGATATTAACCATTGCTTGCATAGACAAAGTGTTGCAAAGATATAAAAATTCATGGAGACCAATGAGCTATGAGAATTTTAAGTCCTATATATAAATTCATCTGTCATTCCTTAGTAATGATTTTTTTTTTCTAGTTTTGTTTTCTTTGAATGCTTATTCCTATCACTTGTTTCCATGAGCCACACAGTTATTTGTTTCCTATATGTGCTTAAATATCACTATCGAAAGATGCCTTTGTCATAGCTTTTCTAACTAAATTTTTTTTACATATAGCAAGCTAGAAGTTAGGAATTTAGCTTTTTTTATCTCCTTCATAGTGTTTTGGTTCCAGGAACTCTTAGAACTACTTCTTATAAAGAGAAAAGACTATGAGACATTCAAGGAAAAGCTTGGGATTAGTCTTGACAAGGAAGATGAAATGGATTGTCTTGTTGCAGGAAAGTATGGATTAATATTCGATCTTCAATTCCTCCATGGTAGCAATGCTTACTGTTTGACTGAACTCATGACTCTCTGGAAGTTCACAGCACTTGGTATGAAGTGTCTATCATTTCCTCTTGTCATTATCATTGGCTAAATGTGAAGTTAGCAGTCACAACTATCGTTTGAAAGATGCCTCGTCTTATTTTGTGAATGATTTTCTTGTTTGGCTATGGCTTACAATCCAAATTTGTAATGGGAGTTTTCTGTTAAATTTGGAACTATTGGTATAAAAACAATTGGGATGCTTATTGATGATTTTCTTATTAATGAGTACTTTATATTCTAATTATTTTAGTCATTCTAGTGTTATGCCATGCTTGTTGAGTTGATGTCTATAAATGCCTATTCCGTCGCTGAGAAGCTATTTTAAATACAAAGAAAGAAAATGGAATTACCCACATTTTATACATGTGGCTAAATGAAAGCCAAAAGTGTTGCTTCCCAACCCATTTCACGATGGATTGCGATAGAAAATCCCTTGTCAATTTTAGTGATGGACTTACAACCGTTGCTAAAATTTAGCATGGAGCAAATTAGCAGCAGATTTGCGACGGACAAATTGCTCACTAAAATATGTTTAGTGACGGAATTTAGCCTTTAGTGACAATTTTACCGTAGCTAAAAGCACTAACAAATGGGATGGAGTTAGGGATGGGAAGCCAGCCCAAGCCTATAACTAGAACACAGTCTAAAAACCCTTACCCTTTAGAGGCTTTTTTCTTTTGCCTAGCTTGGCCTGCCTGAAGCAAACTTCTAAAGCTTATATTTAAAATCTATTGCAAATCATATAATAGGCCATGAGGCCTAGGCCTTCATGTAGGTCTAAATAGGCCTAGGCCTTTTAACACTTAAATAGGCCTTCACAAAAACAATATAGCACCAAAAATATTCTCAATAATTGATTCTAAAAGCTTACTACAGGAACAATTTTAAGAGATAATCAAAATAGAAAACTACCAAATAAACAAATATGCTAAATAAACAACAAGCACAGGTGGAAGGAAGAGCCAAATCTGCCAAATCAAATAAACAAATCTGTTAAATTTGCAAGAACACAATAGATGGAAGAACAGAGCCAATAAGCACAAATCAAGAATTCATCATCAACAACTTCAACACCAGAAATTCCACAATTCACAATAGCAAAAATTTGAAAATTAAAAAAAATCACAAATTAACAACAACAACAACAACAATGGTCAGAAGATCCAATTCGACTTAGAAATCAAGAAGAAACCAACTATCACAAAAATATATCCTGCAAAAGGAGAAGACGAATCATATCTAAGCACTAGTCCGACAACAAAGAGATGACTGGAGCACCACTAGATCTCAGCGGAGATGCCAGGCGGAACATCACATATTGTTGTTCACGAGCTCCTTCTTACTCTGAGCAATGTCACGGCGGAGCTCAGCGCTACGCAAGGTAGCAACCACAACAACGAGATCCATCGCACATGAGAGCAAAGGAAGGTGGTGCTATTGCAAGGCTAAGGCTGGTTTGATAGAAGCAAAGCTGAGGGTGGCGCGATGGAGTTTTGCGAGGTTGATATGGCGCGGAGCGGCGGCATGAGGGTGGGTGTGGGGAGTGGGGCCGCATGAGGGTGTGGGGGTGAGAAAGGCTTAGGGTTCTACTTTCTAAGTTGGGGTTGTGTTCTCACTTCCCAGATGTAATGTGAATGTGAATGGAATCATGAGGAGTCTTTGACTATTATTTCATTAATTTATTTTACAAACAAATATGAGTATGAAATATATTAGTTGTGTATAACAAATAACTAAGTGAGTGTTGTGGTATGTAAGCTTTAACAAATTTTAAAGTCTCATGTTCGAATCCTTCTCCCACCAAAATATGATTTTACAGTAATAATATATATGTATATATAAACAGGTAAGGCTAATAGGCTTTCTGATAAGCCTAGGTTTGGCCTCTTTGACTAAATAGGCCTTTTAAATAGCCAAAGCCTAACTTAATTATTAAAAAGGCTAGACCATAGGTCCCAGGCCACCTGGCCTATTCCCATCCCTAGATGGAGTATCATTACTTAATACCTTAAGGGAAGTAAGCGTATTTTACCCTAATTGTAAACGCTTGTTAAAACTTTTGACTATAAATACAACACACAACTATAAATTTCTTTCAAAATACTATTCACATAAAGAAACATAAGAAATACTCACATATCAGTATTTAGAATAGGTTAAAGGTTCAAATATGTTTTTAAAAAATAAGTAGATTTTGGTTACAAGGCTCGTTTGGATTCCCTTGATCTATTTTAAAAAGATCTTTTACAAAAGTAAAAGATGTATAATGTTTATATGTAGCATCAATTTATATTTTGATATAATATTAAAAGATCCTTATTTATTGTCAAACACCTTTTTTATGTTATAAAAATATATTGTTTCAGAAGATAGAAGTTATAGCTTCTCAAAATAGTTTTTTTTGTACTTTTTCTAGTGATTATTCTTTTACTGATTTATTTGAAGCAAAGATATCCAGGATAGTTTGCCCTATTAGATATTCACGATCAAGAAGTCCTGAATTTCTTTTTTGGATAGGTCCTGAAAACCCAAACATACTAAAAAGCACTAAAAGATCTTTTTTTTTAATAAAAAGGATTTTTTTAACCAATATAATAGCATCCAAACAAGCATATATAGTATTTGAATATTTGGTTTTAGTCCAAATATTTTTAAAATTATTTGATTTAGTCCATATCATTATTCTATATATATATATATATATATATATTATATTGAGCTAACTAATAAAAAGTCATGTCATCTAATTCTACATGACTAGCCATTCTAAATGCAATATTATAACTGTGTCAAAATACTCGTTCAAATGACACATTAGGTCAATCTAATATCTTAGTTATTCGATATAATAACATTTAACATCTTGGCCAATTATTAATTTCGTAATTTATTTGTGTAGGACACCGTAGTGAGCAATCAAGTTTGTCAATTTTTAAACGGTTCATCCCCTCATGATAATTTTTAACAAGATGTCAAATTCTTATTTTACCATTTACCAATTATCAACTCTGTCTTTTACATGATTACCGTATGGGCTTTAAAGACCCACTATTGATTCACTCTGAAACAGACAAACAGTTGTCATTTATCTTTAACCTTGAACGTTTTAAATAGTTATCCCCTCATTCCTTGAAAGATTATCCATTTCAAAAAAATTATTTAGAAATACTTATTTATTTTAAAAATTTAAGTAATATTAATTATTTCTTTTTAATAATATCTATATTAAATACTATTAATTTATTAGTAAAAGATGGAAGAGAAATTAGTGTACGAAGAATAATTTAATAAATTATTATTGACTTTTTTCCAACATTGATATTTTTCAATTATTTGCTTAATTCTAATAATTATTTAAAACTAGACAATTATTCAAGGACAAAAGTAATATACTTTTTATAAAATATACCTGCAGTTGATTTCAGAAAAAAGAAGCTACACTGGACGTATCAATTCATTCACCATGGTTCCAATAAGAAATGTTTTAATATTAATCTGAAGTCTTTACTAATAAGTTCTACTTAATAATTTAAGGCTTCTTATTTAGTTTCGATAATCCAATGAACAACAAAAAGTGGCAAGAGAACAGTATTAGTGAATAGTGACCATCATTATTCGAGAAGAGCATTTTTTTTAATTGTTGTGTTTCAATAGTAGTGTTTTTTTTATTTTTTATAATTAACTGTTTCAATTGTAGTTTTATTCATAAGCAAAACTACAACATTGTCTCCATTTTTATTGGCAAGAGGATGACCAAATACTCCATATTAATTCAAGCCACTGATACAAAAGATAGAGCACATAATCTGATACAAAAGACACTTATACAGAAGCTAGACAAGACACGTTGATATTGAAGATAGAGCACATAAAAAGCAAGACAAGGCGCTAACTGTTACATCACCCGATAGGAGTTGAAGAGGTGCCGTTGCAACGAACAATAATGCACAAAACAAAAGTAATGGACAATATAGGAAAGACTCTCCAAGTGAGAGGAGCTAATCTGTTATCAAGGGAATGGTTCCGACTGAGGCAACTTTTGTTTAATTGCATGCAGCTCCATTATAACATCTTTTACACTCATTCGCTGAGCAGGAAATTCTGCAGAACATGCAACTCCAATCCTAGCAAAGGACACCAGGCACTCCCCAATGTTGCCTTTCATATTTTGTTGTCGTACGACCCTCTTATCTTCTTCAGCAAATGGAATGAGCAATGGTGGATCAGCAATCTCGATGATTCTTTCTGGAGTTGCCATATTACAGAACTTGTGTAGGTTTTGACCCTCACCAAACATGCTATCTGTAGGTTTCTTTCCAGTGAGCATCTCCAACAGAAGAATTCCATAGCTGTAGATATCCCCTTGTGGTGATACAGGCTACCTGCCCATACTCTGTTCCATTCGAACAATAATTCTTTAAACAAAAATAAAAGATAGGATTATAGATAAAATATGGTCATCTAATATAAATTACAGTAACATGCCTCTAACAAAATGCGAAGTTAACAATATACCAATTTCCTGTTGTTGCACCGATTACCACAGAAATGTTGTAAGAACATTTTAAAAAATACAAGTGAAAACATTTTAAAAGGATAGTAATAATCAACAATAGCACTTTACCCGGGAATATATCCAATGGTTCCCTTAATTGCAGAGGAACTAGCTTGATCTCTATTGGAATGGCTAGTAGCACCTTGAAAGAGCCTAGCAAGCCCAAAGTCTCCCAAATGGGCAACTAGGTCATCATCTAGAAGAACATTACTTGGCTTAATATCACAGTGAACTATAGCTCCTCAGAATCATTGTGAAGATAATCCAATGCATAAGCTACATCAAGAGAAATATTTACCCTATGTATAAAGTTGAGATTTAGATCTGTAGACTCACTGTGTTTGTTGCCATGCAAGAAGCTTTCTAAACTTCCATTAGTCATGAACTCAAATACTATTGCCTTGAAATCTTCACCTTTATAATCAACACTTGAACAACAAGTTAGTATATTGAGAAGATTTCGGTGCTTTAATTTTCCCAGAGATTTGCATTCGGCCATAAAAATCTTTGATGCTCCATGGGTTTGAAGATTTAACACCTTCACAGCAATAGGTCTTTCATAATGGACAAGAGTTCCTTTATATACAGAGCCAGAGCTTCCTGTGCCAACTAAATTGGATGAAGAAAATCCATTGGTTGCTTGATGTAGCTCTCCATATGAAACCCTCAAGTATTTATATTTCAATGATGGTGAAGAAGATAACTTTTTCGGCTTCTTTTGAAGATAATAGATACTAATAAAAGCTATCAAAGATATCAAAACCCCACCAATTATAATCATGATGATAAATTCCTTTTTAAGAGACCTTGTGTGTTTGTTTGAGGGCATCCTAGAGCATGCAGGGAGATTTAGATGAGGTATCCCGCCACAAAGATCCTTATTTCCGATGAGTGATATTGCTGTGATGTTACTAAAGACTCCTCCTATTGGAACCTCACCAAAGAGATGGTTATAAGACAAGTTCAAACTATTCAACAATGTCAGATTCTCAAGTTCAGGAGGGATTGTGCCTGACAAGTTGTTGTTAGAAAGGTCTAAGTTTTCGAGGGATTTTAGAGAGCCCAAGAATGAAGGTATACTTCCATGGAAGAAGTTTCTATCCAGTAGTAGCTCTATTAATACAGAACAAGCTCCAAGTTCCATGGGTATTTCACCAGACAACTTGTTTGCATGTAGATGTAATATGGAAAGATGCTTCAAGTTGCCAAAATCTGAAGGAAGGGGACCAGTCAAAGAATTGATGGATAAGTCTAGAATCACTAAACCTTCCATATGGCCAAATGTTTGATCAGGTATATTGCCACTTAAGTTGTTATCAGAAACAACAAATTTCTGCATGTTGGCGCAGCAGGTAGGGGTAAATGGAATGCTTCCTTCCAATTTATTATGCCCAAAATAAACTTCAGACAACATAGTAAGATTGCTAATGATAAGTGGAATGTTACCTGACAGTTTGTTATTTTGCAAGACCAATCTTACTAGATTTTTAAGCTTCCCAATTGAATATGGAATTGTTCCTTCAATAAAATTCTCTGCCAAAATAAAATAAGTCAAGCCGTATAGGTTTCCAATTCCTTCAGGTATCGTTCCCGATATTTGATTATTGAACATACTAAGCAATTGGAGAGAGGTAGACAGGTTGCCTATGAGACTTGGCAACACACCACCTAGATTATTTGCATCGAACCAGAGAAGATGCAATTGAGTACAATTGGTTAAGGAGGAAAGGAAGTCCAAATCACGAGCTCCCCACTCCCAAAATGATTGCGTTGAATGTTAAAAAAAGAAGTTTGTTCAAGCTGCCCAAAGTAGGAGGAATAAGTCCACTAAAACTATTTGATGATATATCAAACGCTTCCAATTTAGAGAGGTTGGATACAGAAGATGGGAATGATCCAGTGAACTGATTCCCTCCAATAGAGAATGTGCGAAGATGGGGAAAAGCAAGGTGTAAATTTGAATGAAGGGTACCGACTAACCGGTTGCCTGATAGATCAAGAACATAGATATTTGAAAGGTTGTAAAGTGAATTAGGAACTACGCCTGACAAATTATTTAATGACAAAGAAATCCATCCCAAATTTGACAACTTACCCAAAGCATGGGTTATGCTTCCTTCCAAAAGATTGATTGCAAGTGATAATATTTCAAGCGATGAAAGATTTCCCAAGGAAGCTGGGATACCACCAACTAGATTGTTGGCTGCAAGCTCCAACTCAGTAAGTTGTGGCATAGATCCAAACCACAGGGGCACCTTTCCTGTGAGATTATTGTACGATAACTCAATTACCTGAAGACTTGAGCAGTTGGTTAGCTCCATAGGAACCTCACCATGAATATTATTCATGCTCAAGTCAAGAGTCTGCAACCTCTTTAAACGACCAACTTCTCGAGGAATTTTACCATGCAAGTTGATGTTAGTAAGATTGAGCTTCTTAAGGAAGGTTAGATTTCCCAAGGATGGTCCAAGAGTACCACCCCAGTCTTGTTTTTCTAGTTGCAAGACTGAGACTCTCATGTGGCGAGGATTACATATAACACCTTGCCATTGGCAGAAATGGAGAGACTCATTCCATGATGGCAAAGAGTCAGGAGCACCATTGGTAAGCTTTTCCTTCAAAGCAAGCAAAGCATGCTTATCAGTCTCTGAACTCAAAGGCAGAGCAACTGTAGCTGACAGCATGTACACCAAGATTTGTGAACCAATGCAGATAAGAAAGATGACGAGAGCCATCACTTTGTTGTGTGACAAGATATGCATTATGCTGTCGAGAGTAAGATGGAGAAGAAATATTTGGTTGAAGAAAGTACCTAAATCCTTGCGTTTATATACTTTCTGCTCTCAGGGGTTGGGTAGTTTATCAGGAGCACATAGGATCAAACCTTATTTTACCCAAAAAAAAAAAAAAAAATCAAAAGAACAAAATATGTTCAATTTAGTTACACCAAAGGTCATCAATTTAATTAATGTGAATTTAGTTTGTTAATTATTAAAATTATTGTAAATCTGAACCTTTGATTTTATATTAATTTATATAGAATAATTTATAATTGCTTTTTTACAATTAAAGAATTAAATTTAATATATTTTCCACCAACAAGGTGTTGGTTGGACATACTATAAGAAGAAAAGCATGATACATTTCTAAAATAATGGCACATAATTTTTCAAAGAGTAAAACGACGTTTAATTCAACTTTTATATAAATATGCATTAAACATATGTATCTGCTATAAATAAATTCCTTTCCTCTCTTTGATTTTGGAAAAGAAAAAAATATATATATTGAAAGGAACTTAAAATTGTTTGAGTGAATTACTAAATTACCTCTTTTTTTTTTTTGAGAGAATCCAATTACTTCCTAAGAAATTAACTTACCTCATGGTTCTCATATATTTCTCCAAGCATTGAAATTTAAAGCCCTTAAAAACTAATTTGCGCTGTAGATTAGTTTCAGGCTACTGCAAAACATTTGAGAACCATAGTTCTAGTTTAAAGATGAGTTGATCCTGTATTTTTATATTCATGTATTCATATATGAAGGAATTATTATCGGCTGAATTATTTGCCTCATTCAACATCTTATTCACTTAGGCTTTATTTGGCAAGGGAAAGAAATAGAAAGAAAAGAAATGGAGTGAAAAGAAATGGAGAGGAAAGAAGTTGATGTGATTTTTATTTTCTATAGGTATGTTTGGATGAAAGGAAAATGGGAAGGAGAGAAATAGAAGAAAGATTAAATTTGTTTTGTTTGTTTGGATGAAAAAGTGAAAGGAAAGAAAGAACAATTATATCAAATGACTTTTTTATTCTTATATTATAAAAAATCAAAAAGGTTATTTTTTTTTATAGATCTATTAAAAAAATTATTGAAAAATTAAACTTAGATACAATTTTATCATAAATTTATCTATCAAAATAATATAAATAAATATAATAAAAATTGACCTCATATATATTTGTATAAAAGTATTCAAGTCAATATCTTTATTTTCTATTTAATAATTTTATTAATTAATATCAAATAGAAAATATAACTATTTTTTAATATAACAAGTTTAGAATAATATCAAGCTAATAAATAAGAAAATATTAATAAAATAAATCATTCAAATTTATTTAAAATAAAAATATTAAAGTCATCAATATTTGAAAAAATTAGGATTAGGGATTCAAATAATGAGCGTAACTATTTTTGGAATTTGTAAATATCACTCAATTCTTCCACACTTTTTCGCTCACATGGGGAGGAAAACATTTGGGTGGATCCTATATACTTTTAATACTGTTCAATCTTTCCTTTCCCAATTTCCCTTACACCAAACGATGGAAGATCATTTCCTTGCTCCCATTTTCCTTCCATTCCCAATTCTTCCTCCTTATTTCCTTTCAAACAAACAGTGTTAGTTGCTTAAAAAAATAGTTGCACTAAATTATCCAAAGATTATCATGGCCAACATTGACAATATTCTAGCATTTTGGATGGCCAATGTCAAATGTAAAATAGAAACTAGGGTATATTTGTAAGTTTGGATTTTGAAAAGAGAAAGGGAAGGGAAGAACTTGTAATAAAGAGTGAAGCCAAATTGATGCAACATATCACCGAAGGATGAAGAGAATTGTGGATATTGGAAAGTGGTGCTTGTGAATGAAAAGAGACTGCACATTAAAAGTTACTGGAAGACCAAGACTTACATTTGGAAGTGACTTGGGTGGACTCCAGCCAGCAACTTTGTTTAGGAAATTTCTAGGAAAGCGTTGTGTGTGTTTGGATAGAGCAATTATAGGGGAATGCAATTTTTAAAAGAATTTAAAATTTATCATGATAAAATATCTTATTTAGATATTAACTTAAAAAAATTACAGAATCCAAGAAATTTTAAAGATGGATTTTATCTATATAAATTAGAGGATTTTAATTTCTACTTATAGAGAGGAAATTTTGAAAATCCATACATACATAAGTATATAATTTTCTTATTTTGGTAAGTCTCACTTCTGTTATATTCCATTATAGTTTCTTTTTATTTATGGGATTTTCATTTAATATTATTTTTAATTGATTTTATTGCATTTAAAATTTTTTAATATGTAGTTTATATATATTTACATATCATTCCATTTTATTTACATAAAAATTAAATTTTATAATTTAAATTTAAAATACTTTGTGAATGAAATTTAAGATAATTTATGAAATATAAACTCATTGTAATTGCTTTTAGATCAATTTAATTTTGATTATTAATAAAAAAATCTTATTTTTAAAAAAACTACCATATGTTTTTCAAATAAAATATGTTAAAATCAATGTAATGTAATTATCTCACCAAAATAAAATATTTTACAAATAAAAGAAATGTAATTATCTGTCCAAACCAAAAATTTAAAAGTTGAAGAAAATCTAATTGAAATATTTATATTTCCTAACATTTTTAAATTCCCTTGTATTAATAATTTTTAAAAATTTAATTTTCCAGGATGACTCGACATAAATACTCTTGGATAGAAGGCTAACTAGAACTTTGGCAAATTTTGATTAAATTCGATTTTTTTTTTTTTTTTATAAACAACGGGGCGAATCAGCCCAGGAGAAAACCAAAATTAGACAGGAACAGAACGGTGGCGACAATGACTCGAAATGTTAGCAAAAGCATCCAATAAAATAAAATCGGGTAAGGAATTAAAAATCTTAAAACCGAGAGGAAGAGAATGCCCATGTTTAGCCATGATGTCGGCACAGCAGTTGAGTCACCTCCATAGACCACTCCCTATCAATAATAGAAGCACACGCATGCCCACCATGAATAGCATGCCAACTGATACGGAAGACACTGATTTAGAATATAAAGCACATAAACTGAAACTGTTACATCACCTAGTTGGAATACAAGTGGCGCAAACTGCAAAGACCAGTAATGCACAGAAAACAAATAATGAAAAATATATAAGATTGGCTCTACAAGTGATGGCATCCAATTGGTTATCACAAGAATGGTTCCTTAATTGCATGCGACTCCTTTATAACATCTTTTATGCTCATTCACTGAAAGTGGGAAATTACATGCAACACCAATCCTAGCAGAGGACATTAGACACTCTTGAATGTCGTCTCGCGTATTTTGTTGTCGCTTGATCGTTCCCTCTTCTTCAGCAAATGGAATGAGCAATCGTGAATCAATAATCTCAGTGATTCCGTCTGAAGTTGTCATATTACATAATTTGTGAAAGCTTAGACCCTCACCAAACATGCTATTTGTTGGTTTTTTTTTCAGTTCTTGTGGCGATACTCGACCACCTGCTCCATACTCTCATTCCAGTAACAACTCTTCAAACATAAATGGATGAAAGTCACATCTTAATTGATTATAAATCAATCAGTTTTGGCTAAATGAATTTTTAAGGAGTTGATGGTCATAACTAAAATTCAAAATTAAGTGTCAATGGTTAAGAGTTATTAAATTTGAGATGTAAGTAAACTATTGTAGTTATCTATCTAAACCTAAAATAAATGACAATAATACGTTACCAACAAAACACGACTTGAAAAAGATGATTTTCACTACTGTCAGCCACAGGCAAATTAAGAAATACATGTAAAATTTCTTAAAGAATAATATGAGATAAAAAAAACTACTTGGCGGAACTTACTTTTATGCAACTGCCATCACATTTGGCGATTTCATGCAGAAATCATCATCTCATACCGTCTAGTGATTTAGTGTTGAAATCGTTTAATACAATACGATTTTATACGTCTACAAAAATAATAATAATAATAATAATAATAATAAAATAAGACACGTTCGACAAAAGGGATAGTTTAGTTAATAGTTTGAAAAAAGTGACATCTCGATAAATAGTTTTCCAAAATAGTGGGAGACTATTATGATATTTTAGATTATATATCTATATATACAAGAAATATTATAAAAGAAATTTAAAAGGAATACGATGAAAAAGTCTTATGTATCCTTATTAAAAGCCTAAAATCACTACACTTTTTCTTATTTCTCTATC